>LDEF01000003.1:29779-344384 GCA_001455505.1 Leptographium lundbergii
CCTCTTCTGCCCGCCCGTGACATCCCGCTGGCTGAGGGAAGCGGAAGCATTTCCGTGCAGTAGAGGAGGATTAGCGAGCCAGTGGAGTGCAGTGAATATGAGAGCGGCCAGTCGTAAAATCTAAACCCCCAAAATGTGTTCCACGCTCACGGCCCTCTGAAAATAATGTTGCCAAAGAAAGCTGCAAGGAAGGTTAAGCGACCACCGGGAACTCGACGGCGAGTATGTCATACAGCAACTTCTCCCTTTCGTATGAAAGAGGTGTTCTGAGATACAGCCAGTTTTGTGGGATATTGGGGTGGTTCTAGTTTATTCTCCCTAAGTTCGTCTTAAATGGTCGATTGGCCTGATCATGAATGTCTTTCAATGTTCTGGAAATATTGTCCTTATCAACGAGACTGCCTAGTACAAACTTCACGACCCTCTAGGATTGAAAGAAGGTTGCCTTCGACCCGCAGTTGCACAACAAAGGTGATGGTTTCGAATGCGCGTAAATGGTCTGATAGAGAAAGCAAGACAGTTTCTTGAAATAATCACTGATGTTTGCAACGGACTCTCGATTTCCTTTCTCACCATTTTTGGCGCCGTTGATGTAAAGTTCCTAGCATCACCACCTTGCTATTTCTGTGCTTGTTTTTTTGCTTATACTTCTTCTTGGCTCTATCTTAGTCAATGATAAATATAGGAAGCCACATCGTAGCAAGCAAAGCAGTGTAAATTGTGACAAGTCCTCAATTGATATTTCGAGCATTTATATGTAGTGGTACGATTACGCCGGGAGTTTCTGCCCTCACAATACAAATTGGTATGTAGTTGCTCTTCGCATTGCAACAATATATTACTCTGTACGGAGGAGTATCTATTAGGACCATATTCTTTACTACATCGAGTATATGTCTGTCCCTTCATGGTAATCGAAGTAACTTACAGGGCACCTATCAGAGCTCTTTCGACTTCAAATTACCATGCAGTCATAAATACCATTCTTAAGGCATACTGGAGATTATATGTATTTTGGCATCGGGCTTATCATTGAGAAAAATCTCTAAACTCTTAGCATTATTCAATTGGAAATAGATGCTCGTGGGGTATTATTATATGCTACAGTATCCGGTCTGTCTATGCACACAGGTTTCTAACAAGAAGGAGGACGTTGCCCTTACTAGATCTTCTTCAAGTGAATATCATAGATAAGGTCAGAGTTGGGTGGGACGTAATCCCAACACCCTATACCGTAGCCAAAGTCGCTAGAAACGTCCAGGATGGCCCTCTCACCGACCTTCACCTGCAAAATACCTTCATCTCAGCCCTGAATGGTCTGGCCGACGCCGATGATGGTGATACACTCGCCACGGCCTACAGTACTTTTGATCTTCTTGCCCCTATTGTAGAGCTTGGACGTGTCCTTCAGGAAGACGGTGTAATCGTTGATGACGCGCTGGCCCCGAGTTGGATTGACGCCGCTGCCTTCCTGATACGTAGTTTTGGTGACGCCCATTTTATACAGGTGTGTACAATCCATATAAATCTGGGATACGTCGGTACCTTGAGACTATCGGCGGTAATCGAGAAAGATGGGAAAGGACATTCAAACAACGAGTTGTGTTATGGTCTTATAAATTGAAGTGATTTTGCCCAGTAGATAATCATCGTACGGAGTGCTGAGGGAATAAGACAGGTACATAAGTCACATCATGCCGACTTAGAAACAGTCAAGTCAATAGGTTCACGTTGATATACGACTTAATACAGTATGGAGATCTTGGAGATTATTATTCAAGACCCTGCAATGTTTCGATTGTTAGCACTGCGATTGAGGAAAGAGCCTTCGGTGGTGTAAGTTACTGAAGTAGTACAGGTACGGAGTACATGGTAACCCTGCAGAGTGTAGGTCCACTATCCTGCTATTTTCGAGTATCTAATAATTTTTGTACGCCGAAAACCCATATTCGGAGTAATAGCTCAGATGGGAGAGCGCCAGCCTGAAGAGCTGGAGGTCCTCGGTTCGATCCCGAGTTGCTCCAAACAAGTTACATTTTTTGCTGTCTGCACTTATTTCAAACCGACCAGTGAGGCTTTAAGATGGTAAGGTAAAACGTAGCGCCTGCGTGTGATACTGACCGCTGATGAAATGTCCGAACGAGCGCCTAGCGATCAATTGCCAACTACTAAACGGGGAGTAAAACGACACATCCATCGTCTCGCTGAAAACCTTCCCGAAAACATAAGGAGGATAAAAAAGCAGTACGGAGTACGGAGTAGACGCCTACGTTTTGCTGGCTGCGAATAAGAGGCAGAAAGATATCTTCCAGCTTAGCCAACATTTCCAGAGCGGACGAGCAACCGGTTGCCGCGAACGTCGACTCCTGCCGGCAGAGCCAACTGCGGGGCGAGTATCTTACGACGAGAGGCATTACTGGACAGAACATCACGAAGCCAACATTTCAAGTCTCGTTATCATTTCAGTCGAGTAAGGAGAAATGAACAAAAAGAAACGTTCAAAGTAGATAAGTACTTGAATATATGAGGAAACAGTTGGAGCAACTCGGGATCGAACCGAGGACCTCCAGCTCTTCAGGCTGGCGCTCTCCCATCTGAGCTATTACTCCGGATATAAGGATTTAGCTATGCGATGGTTTCTATAGCTGAAGCTCAGGTGCTCACAACGAAGTAACTGGGACTCTGCTTCGAATATTAATTTTCAACAAGTGCATTTTTAAACTCTGTTACTTTCAACTAAGATTTAGGTGGTGTCGTTCTGTGAGGTGACTGAGATCCTAGGTCATATGAGCTTCAACACTGGGTCTTGGGACAGTTTGAATGCCACTGTTGCCATAGATTCCGCTCTCTATACCAGCAATCAGACGTGGATGTTCCGGTGTCCACCACAACTTCTCACGTGTCATAAGGCTCGATTACCGGTTGTCAATGGAAAACGGAATGGATGGGAAGCCAAAGTGTCTGGTCTCTTCGGTCGGCGTGCTAACAACAGGCATATCCAGAAATTTCCCAATCGCCGTCGCTATGGCCTTTGCCTGCAATCCTTCTAGCGCGAGAGTGAAAGAGGAGGACGTCGGTTCTTTAAGTTTGTAGGCCGCAGTCAGCCCGTACTTTTATCAAGACAGACGTATCTTTTATCTATTGCGATTTGGCCAGACGATACAGCCATCATAGCCTTGCATGAACCTGTTGAGAGGCAGAACCAGGAGATAACTCTGGCCTCCAATAGTCGTCTTTCTGTAGTCACCGGCGCCGCTCTTACCAAAAGTGATATGCAGTTGGCGAGTCTGGCGATATTTCTATAGCGGGGTCTAGCTATGGACCCACCCAATTTCTTTCTCGCTTGAGGAGAGAAGAGAACAGGATCCTGTATTCAATCGGCTGCTTAGCGGCGTGGACCAGGCCGAACTCTAGTCACGATGAATCCGATGCTGCCCCGACGGCTATGGCAGCCCGTGGGCAGACAGCTCTTTGCCACTGCCGCCGCGACGGCTGCGACCCCTGGGACAGCAGTCGGTCGTCGCCGTCTCGCCACGAACGCCACCAGGACCACGACAGCCGCCACGGCCTGCTGCCGCTGTCAGCACCGGCCGGTCGCCGGACGCGATCTGGGCGGTCGCGTGTCCCTGTTCAGCAGCTCCGCGGCCGGGCAGCGGCCGTCCCGGCCAGAGGAGCCGGCCGAGTCGCAGCAGCCGGCCGACGACCCCAACTTCTCGTCCATCCTCGACAACCCGCCCGAGCTGGTCCGATCGGGGCGGCGCCACGGGCCGGGCATCCTCATCCTGGGTGCGCTCTTTCTTGTTGCTTGCTGGCACGCTCCAGGCTAACTCCAGGCGCCAGTGCTCATCCCCGTGGCGGCGTTTGCCCTCGGGACCTGGCAGGTCTTCCGGCTGCGCTGGAAGACGGACATGCTGGCCAAGTGCGAGGACCGGCTGGTGCGGCCGCCGCTGCCGCTGGGGCTCAACAACGTGGCAGACGCGGCCGAGGTCAGCCTGACGGGCGATGCCAGCGACTTTGACTACCGGCGCATCGTCGCGGTCGGTTCGTTTCGCCACGACCAGGAGATGCTCGTGGGCCCGCGCGTGCGCGACGGCCAGGCCGGCTTCTTTGTGGTGACGCCGCTCGAGCTGGCCGTGCCGCTCGACGGGTCCGCCGACGGCGCGCCGCCGGCCACCATCCTCGTCAACCGCGGCTGGATCGCCCGGGGACAGCGCCCGCAGGCAGCCCGCGAGCACGCCCCCGGCGCCCTGCCCGAGGGCCTCGTCCGCGTCGAGGGCCTCTTGCGCGCGCCCTGGAAGCGCAACATGTTCACGCCCGACAACCGGCCCGACAAGGGCGAGTTCTACTTTCCCGACGTTGTCGAGATGGCCCAGCTGACCGGCAGCCTGCCGGTCTGGGTCGAGGCCACGATGGGTAAGCGAGAGAGGGGGGAGAATGGAGACATGGAGACATGGAGAGAGAGATGGAGAGAGATGAGAGAGAGACAGACAGAGACGGAAGAGCATGTCAATTCAGCCACTAACTCGTGCAGAACCCGACCTTCTTCAGATTTATGACATGGAAGCCAAAGGCATTCCCATCGGGAAGCCGCCCGAGGTCAACATCCGGAACAGCCATGCTCAGTACATTTTCACGTGGTAAGTAGCTGTCTGCGCTTCTCCTTCCCCCCCACGCCTCTCCTCGGCTCATCCTGACTTCATTACAGGTACAGCTTGTCGGTTGCGACGTCAGTCATGCTCTGGATGGTGCTGAGAAAGCCGCCATCTGACCTGGCCCGTCGTGTGCGCATGAACAAAAGCTGGTAGACGGCATTGTCGTGTGTCTGTTCAAACACTCCTCTTTTGGCCCCTGCAATTCACTCCTTCATGTCACATTCTCGTCTGCCCCTGTGTCCGTCTTCCGACCGGCTGACGACACCCGTGGTCGCCGCTTCTGTCGGCCTTTCGCCGGCGCCTCTGGCATCATGCGCAGCTCTTGCAAGAGCTCACGCGGCATGAAGCGCTGGGCGAGCGAGAAGGGCGTTGTTGTGGCGCTGACTTGTCGCTGTCTATAACACCCCCACCGATGTTAGTCATCACATATCATATACACCATAGCTCGACACGAGCCAAAAAGTAAGGCTGCTCTCCGTACCTCTTCATCAGTAGAAGCATATCGCTCTCGTCGATTGTCTTGCGACCGGCATGCTTGGAGTATCTCTCCAGGTCGACGCCAACCTGCTCAAAGAACCAGTCCGAGGCCGTTGTCAAGGCAGCCACCGTGTCAGGGCTGAGCTTCGTCTTGCCGGCTGCACTGCTCTGGGCAAACGTCTGGGCAATGCGCTTCACCACGCCCACCGGCAGCGACGGATACTCGATTCCATGTCGCGACACTTTGACCCGTTTGATAGCTCGTCCAGCCTTGTTTTGGGCATCGCGAGCAAGCAACTGTGGCTGGGAGGCTGCTTCTATGGAAGCCAGAGCAGCCGTGACCGCTGCATCCTCCTCGCCGTCTTCTTCCTCAATATCCATCTCTGGCGAGTCCGGCCATCCGCCTCCGTTGTCGTCTCCAGCGCCGTAGTCATCAAAGGGAGTGCCTACGTCGGCATCGGCCGGTCCTCCATCGTCTCCGCCATCCGAGTAAGACGGTCCTGCGGTGTCGTCTGCCGTCGGCTGGTCGGCACCACCTTGCGGGCCCAGCAGAAAGGTGGTCTCGTTTCCGTCCAGGGGCACGTCGATGACACCAAAGCCGCTCTCGCGACCATCAAAGGCGTCCATTTGCTGTCCGCTCTCCGAGTCCAGCCTGACAGCATGCATTAGACAGGCGATATGAGAACCAGCAGATAGACCGTTCCACGTACCGCTCAAACGTAATGTCCTCGCCCGGCTGCTCGGCGGCCAGATGGTCAAACGCGCCGTCGGCAAAAAAAGCCGACTGCAGGCGCTCGTCGCGATCGTCGTCGCCGTCGGCGCTGCCGATGAACCCGTCCATGTAGTCGCTCATGCGCAGGCTCCCGATGCTGCTGCGGCCGAGGCTGCCCCTAGAGAAGCGCCGAGCCTGCTGCAGCTGCTCGCTGTTGGCCGTGCGGCGCGCGAGCTCGATCGACCGCATCGTAAAGTTCTCGTCGTCGAGGATGAGCGACCGGTGCGGCCGCAAGTCGTCGTCGTTGTCGTCGTCCTCGATCGGGAGCGACATGCGCGGCCGGTCGAGCGGGAGGGAGTCGCCGTCGTCGTCCTCGTTGTCGTCCTCGTCGTCGTAGATGCCCGTCACCGAAAAGTTGCCCACCCGGTCTTCCAGCAGGCTGCTCAGGCTGCTTAGACGGCTCTTGGGCCCCGAGCTGCCGCCGCTGCTAAAGGCCGGCGACGACGACGTGGCCACCGGCTGTGACACCGGCGCTAGCCGCCGGCTTAGGTTGCGCAGCAGGTCGCGCGGCGACTCGCGCAGGTACCGCCCGCTCTTCCGCCGGCTCTGGCGGCCGCCCGGCGTAAACATGGCCGCCCGCCGCGTGTCCAGCGCCAGCAGAGCCGCTCGTGCGTGCGGCGTCCGCGCTGCCGACGCCTGCAGCCGCTGGCTCGTGCCCGGCGTCCGCCGCCCGGCAGCGGCAGCAGCAGAATTGCCGTCTGCGCTGCCCAGCGTCATCGTCGGCGTCCGCATCGACGCCCCCAGCACATTGTGGCCCTGCGAGCCTCGTCGTCCCCGGCTGCTCGTGGCCGGCGTCCGGGCAGCCGCCGACGGCCGCGCTGGCGTAGGCGTGTTCATCGCGGCGTGTGCGTCGTCTTGTCCGGCTCGGGCTCGCGCGGCATGCAAGACAATGTCCAATCTGCTCGGTTCGCGTGGCTGGTCGATGCTGCAATTGCTTGCACAAAGGCCGTTCGACTATCCCAAAGCACAGCTGCGCCGCGACTTTTCAGCCACAGACGCGTGCCAGGATTAGACGCGTCGGCCACGTGGAACACATACCGATAAGCCCGATAGGAATGAACCGCCCTACCAGCAACTGCCTAAACCATACGGATTACTATGTACAGGGGCAGTTTGTGATGTGTCTTGAAGTCTTGACAGTTACTGCAGCCAAGAAGCTATGCTGAATTGATACTGTCGGTATCATATCTGATACAGCTTCAGCCTGGGGGCAACGCACCGCCACCCTCTTCGCCCGCACACCGTAGCATCGCGACCCATCTGCAGCAACGCGCTCTCACTGGACAGCGCAAATAGTAAAGACGCGCATGGCCAAACCTGCTACGATAATGTGTCCGGAGCAAATCCCTGTGTGCGGGTCGGCCCCTGGTTGGAGTGCTTCCGAAAGCTATCCAGATGGAATGGTACGCTTTGCGTTGCCATGCGGATCAGAGTCGCCGGAGACAGGCAGCGATCTCGGTCCATGGCCACGGCCACGAGCCGCCGTGGGCGTTGTGATACGATACGCTACGATATGATGCTCGTATATACGGAGTAATGGCGCATAACGTCCTGCCGGGAGCAGCCACAGGTTCTACCACAGCAATAGCCTCGTTGCTTTTTGCCTCCCTGACAGGAAAAGCGGGCTACCATGTAAGGGAGCTGGGAAGGACAAGGTAGGCGAGGGGGGCTGTCTACGCCTATGAGAGCGCGAGATGGCTCGTCTGCCTTACAGAGGGATTGCAGCAGAAACGCTGCCTCTCGTCAGCGCGAGGCCAAGATACGTCTGTTCCCTACGCCGCACACAGTTTGGGCATTGTGCAGCGGCCAATCACCTGCTGCTCCTGTCCGCCTTGGCAACGAGCGGGTCCCCCTTTCTCCCCTCCTTCACGCGATCAGGCGCCATATGATGCATCCTCTGTGTCAAGAGTCGGCGATCAAGTCCAGCAGGAGGACGCAAGAGGCAATAAAAAGACCGCAGCTACCCCCTGCCGCCCCATTCGGTGCCAGAAACACGCGATCGATCGAGAGATATCGGTCGACCGGGGGGGAGACAAGAGGGCTGACGGCCGTGTCTCTGTTCGGCCGGGCTACTGGCTTTTCTTTTCTTTTTCTGCCTCTCCCGCTGCTCTCCTTGTGCGTTCAGCAACACAGCTACGGGGCCACAGGACCAACTCGCAACGCTGGCCTTGTCGTCATTGCTACAGACTAGTGAGAGTCGTGGTACGGAGTACTCCGTATGTACTCGTGGACTCCTTACGGAGAAATACATACGAGTACTTCCTATTCGCGGGTGTGGAACCGTTCTGACAGACTTGATTTGCTGTCACGCTCCGGTACACTTGCTGAGTACTGAAGCAAGCTGGCTGAGAAGCCCAGTCAGCTAAATGGCTCCCCACATGCGCTGGGGCCCCCAGCCAATGAGACCGCCAGAGCCCCCGTTCTTTTACCTGCCCTACTATTATCGTATTATCTCACCGTCTCTCTGCGCTCCTATCGCCTAGACGGACAGCCCAGGCCTTCCCTATCCAGGCCAGCCAGTATTTTTATTATGATTCCGCCCGGCTCGCCTCTCCTCTTTCTCCCCCCCCTCTCCATCTCCTACTTGTCCCAACGCTGTCGACAGACCCTCGTCCTGACGGCTACAGACTCAACCTCAACGCTTCCACTTCGAGACTGACACGAGAAGGTAGGATTGAACTCGCCGCCCCATCCAATCTATCTATCCTGCCTCCATCCGAAATCACCCCGTTTCCCTTTCTTTTCCTTCGCTCTCTGCACCCATTACCGAGTAGTGCTCTTCTACGCCCCAAACACCGCAAAATACCTCTCCGACCTCCCTTACAGCCGCTGTGCAACATATCAGTCAGCCATCTAACCCCTTTTCAACCTCTGCCATCCCCTTTCTGCAGATTCACGCTCCCCCCCTCCAACGTGTGTCGACGCTGAAACGGCTCGGTTTGTGCATTATCCTTTATCTGCTACATCTCAGACCTCCACTTTTCTGTCTCTGCTGTCCTGCTTTCCTGCTCTACTGTCCTGCTGTCCTTGCTCTCTCCCGGTGTCTCTGCTTCCCCTCCGCTTCCTCTCCGCTCGCTCTCGGCCCTGTGTCCTGTTAGTCGGCCTCTCTTCCTCCTCTCCACTCTTGTGTATGCTTCTCAAACCGTTTCGTCCCCGTGCAGGATAAGCACTCCCCGGAGCTTGGCCGACTCGACTACCGTTTGCTACCCCCTACCTTGCGCTCCACCATCAAACATAACCGCCCCTCACCCCCCTCCAACACCGCTACCTGCCTAACGAAGCGGCTCGAGCAACTCTTAGTGTACCAGCCGCTCTTTGCTTTTCTTCTCCCCACTGCTCGTTCCATTCTCTCGCGCAAGCTTTCTTCCCCTTCCCGAAACCATCTAAGCCCAATTTCTATTCTCCGAGAGCACAAAGCGAGCAGACACAGACAGCACCTGATTCATCGATCCAAAAAAAAACATTCAGTTAACTCCTATCCTTCTTCGCAGTTCTCTTTCCACACGACGACCATCAGCATACGAGCAATAGACGGCAAGGCACCGACGTCACAGACTGCCAGCTCATTGCGCCCAGAAACATTGTATATACGGCGGCCGCTTCCTATATACACTCGTTCGAGCCGACAGCCCACGAGACGAAAGACGGACGACAGACCGCGGTCTCTTTCCAGAAACATTAAACGCAAACAATCCAACTCACAATGGCCGCTCCCGGCGTTCAGTCCTTGAAGGTGCGATGCCAATAGCTCGCCCGAGGCAACGCCCGAGGCAACGCCCGAGGTGGATCGGTGGCAATGGCGTGGAATAATTCCGCCCACGATCGCTGCATGAAGGCTGACGATATCTTTACAGTGCGTCGTGACCGGCGATGGTGCCGTCGGCAAGGTATGCTCTTTTCATTCTAGCCATCTGCCTGTGATACCCAATATGTCTGGTTACGCGCAGCCGTTTCCACAGCCCTTTCTGACCTTGCATTTCCCAACAGACATGTCTCCTAATTTCATACACAACAAATGCCTTCCCTGGCGAATACATCCCGACAGTGTATGTGCTGTCTTCAGCTGCGTGCTCATATCCGCCATCAGGCGGTCGGCCATTGCCAATAAACGGCTGCTGATAGTGGAACAGATTCGACAACTACTCGGCCAGCGTGATGGTGGATGGAAAGCCCATCAGCTTGGGCCTTTGGGATACAGCCGGTCAAGAAGATTACGACCGTCTGCGCCCACTGTCCTACCCCCAAACCGACGTCTTCCTGATCTGCTTCTCGATCGTCAGCCCGCCCTCGTTTGATAACGTCAAGGCAAAGGTACGCTGGTGCTCGAGGACGCGGCCCTCACGTGGTGTGTTGCCATACTGACACCAGTCCAGTGGTTCCCCGAGATCGACCATCATGCCCCGAACGTTCCCATCATCCTCGTCGGCACCAAGCTGGATCTTCGCGAGGACCAGGCCACGCTCGATTCGCTGCGCCAAAAGCGCATGGAGCCCGTTTCGTACGACCAGGCTCTGATCTGCGCAAAGGAGATTCGTGCACACAAGTACCTCGAGTGTTCGGCTTTGACGCAGCGCAATCTCAAGAGTGTCTTTGATGAGGCTATCCGGTACGTCCAGCCTCCTTCCGTCTACACAGACGGCTCGTTACTAACTGCTCATCACAGTGCCGTCCTCAACCCTCGACCAGTCCAGCAAAAGCCAAAGAAGTCCAAGTGCACTATCCTATAAGCGGCGGCAGTCTCTCGGCGGCTGTGGTAATTTCGTTGGCCCCGACGAGGACAGGCGATGAGAGCGAAAGCGACAGCGAAAGAATATGGACCGTCATCGACGTGATAAGAGTGGATACCCCCCTTTTTGGCTCTTCATATTGTGTGCATTGTATGTGGCGATCTCTCCGTCGAGGGTGTTTGGGATGACGGGAGACACGAAGCTTAGTTCGTTTGGAGCAGTAGAGCAACAGCAAGCAGGGCAACGGAGTGGGACACATGAAAGCAATTATAGCATGTCTTTCATTTGGCGGATAGCAATATCCTGTCTCCGGTTTCGATTTTGGATTTTTATGTTACCCTTTCTTGGCCCTATATTCCTCCTTATCCAGATACAGGTCAAACGGTGTCGGTTGTTTGTTATTTACTTTTTTTTGGATCTCACGAATTTGCTTCGCTTTCTATTTCACATGTCCCAGTTCCGGCAGGCAGCGTCATGAGGGAGCGATGATATAGCAGCATTGGTCGCAGCAGCAAAGTCGTCCTGGTCGTCCTGTCCTGCCTTCTGTTTTGGGGTGTTGAATAATACAATCCAGCTAAGCGCACGCGTTACTTGAAAATACACATACATGAGCTCTACAGTAAATCCGAAAACGTGATGTATTCTTGTGCATTGAGACCACAATGCTAGGCGGCACCTGGTTGCCACCGGAAATGGCTGCCGGGAGTAAATGGTTTGCTTTCGATATATTTGTCAAAGAACTTTTGTATGTACCGTCCCATCTCCCATGGCTACCTTCCCACTCACGTCTATGCAAGTACACCTTGTAGTGATATATCCAACTGAAACGCCTTATACGCCGAAAGCCCAGCATCCGTGGCGGATTCCGTGATGCTTTCTTTGCAATTTTACTCGGTTCCATAGCTCTCCCTCCGACCACATCTCTGATCAGTAAAACAGAATGGACAGTGGCTGGGCCGCCTTGGTATATTCTTTCACGTCGCCGCCATAACGCGCCCGGAGCTCGGGGCGCGCCAGCCAGCGCACCACCGGCAGCGCCGTGTCCTGCATGTCGAGAACACCGCGTTTTTTCTGATCGATGTGCGACGCGTCGACGACGATGCGCTTCAGATGGGCCAAAGAGAGCGCACCGTTGTCAAGCAGGTCGATGAGCCGGGCGGGCGTGCCGACGGCGATGCCTGTGCGGTGGCTCTGGAGGAACGAGACGGCCTCGGCCAGCTTGATGTGCTTTGCAAACTGAGAGGGCGATAAGATGTCAGTATAGGCTCTGTTCCAGGGAGGCCAAAAGCAAAAAGGGACTGCTTGCTCACCAGCTTCGACACCGTGCTGTTGGTCGTCTGGAAGGAGCGCACCGCCCGCACCAAGTCGACCGCCCGGATTCCGGCTCCCGTGACGATGATCGTGTGCGGTGCGCCCTTGTCCTTGGACGCCTGGGACAGGTGCTTCTGGCCGCCGTCGCAAAAGGTCTCGAGGAAATGAGGCAGGTTGTCGAGTATGCGGTCCTTGTCGTACGACGACGTGTCGAGGATCGGCTTGGCTGCGGCAGGAGATACATGTCAGACCAGGACGGACATCAGGGGAGAGCCGGGACGGGCGAGATAGCTGGCTGCGACCTACCATCCAGTGTCAGATCGGTCAGCTCGACCGGGCTCAGATCCTTGCCGAACCGCACCGTCTGTCGGGCCACGTAGTTTGCCAGCAGGTTGCTGTCCATCCGCGCCACAGCACGGTTGATGCTGAGATCAAAGTCCATGTCGCCGTCGTCGGCCTCGGTGGCATTGCGCTTCTTCTTCTGTCGCTTCCGGGCGGCCTTGTCGCCAACCGGCGTCTCGCCAGCCGGCTTGGCCTGCTGCTCTCCCTCTTCGACCGGCGGCTTCCATTTCCTCTTTCTCTGCTGCGGCTGCGGTGGCCGCGATCTCTGGGGCGGGGCGGTGTCGGCCATGGTGTCGATGGCAGCTGTGTCGGACGAGCTCTGCGGAATGTTTCCCTATCACCACGCCGAAAACTACAATCTTCTGGACTTTTCTTTTTTCTTTTTTTGCCGTAACATGGATTGACAAAAATAGGCGGTGAGCACTGTCCAATCATTTCGCCGGTTTGCAGAAGGCCTGTGCGCCCCACCTAGCTCTCCCATGAGTAAGATGCTTGAGTTCTCTCACCAATGCAAAGCCTTGCCCCATGCAGTAGCCTGGAGGATGTAGAGGACGCAATTGTCATGCGCAGCCGCAGCCTTGCGTCGTCAACTTCATGAGCAGTGGCAGGTATGCTCTGCGAAGCCGGATTTCGACGCAAGGTTGCCGGTCAACCTCGGCGCCGATAAATACACGAAACATGCCAGACTCCTGCATTACCAACCCGATGTCGTTCTAGACCGCCGAGGGCGTCATCACAGACCGCTGCGGGCGTCACCGTCTGTCAGCTCGGTCGTCATTGTCGTATGTGTTTACGACAATGTGGATTTATCATCCAGCCTTTCAGGTACGCTAAATCGATAGTAGTAAAAACATTCGCCTTCACCCTCGGACGTACAGATCTCTCGAGATTGAGTTAGGTAACAAGAATTACTCCATTGGGAGTATGAAAACGACCTGTGACTAATCAAATGATAGATCTTTACTGGGGCCTTTTTTTCTGCAGCATTTAGCTTCCATTTATTATCGCGCCATCGGCTATCAGTTCTCACGACCGGCCGTATTGCTTTCAAATTCACAGTCTTCTTTCAACATATTATTGCCGAAAAGTTGGATCCGATCATTCGTCCGGGCCTTCTCTGCTTAACCATATAGGTTGCGTTGACATTCGGCCAAATCGGGCATAGGCTTGCCGTATTCTTACTCGCAGACCGCCAAAGCTGTCCCTGAACAGTCGGCTGTTTGTGAGAAAAGATGGCACCTCAGTCCGGGACACCTGTGGTAGGCAGTTCTTCTTATCTGGTTTGCGTGAGAAACTTGAAAAGCTGATAGCAAGGCACTTTAGGATTCGACCGTTTTGGGTGTAAGTGGTCTCGGCCCCCTTGTAATATAGACGAGGAAACTGAACAAGGCTCTCTGGCTTTATACAGACAATTGGCACAGGTAAGCTGCATCTCAGCTTTCATTTTCCCGGTGTGTTTCACCTGGTTTCAGAAGTGGCTAACATCACATTGAAGTGTAAGTGCCCGAACTTGAACGGCAGTGTCTCAAACCGAAAGGCCTGTGTAACGATGTTGATCACTAACGGATATTTAATGTGCAACACAGATTGTGGTGTGTGCAAGTATGTGTCCACGATCTCCCATGTCTAGTCCGAAGATATGTCTGCTGACCTCCTTGGTTTAGCTCGTGCCTCAGTAAGACATATTCCATGCGGTCAGCCCCATGTCGCTTAATGTCGGATACCTGGCTGACTTTCCAGAATATGGTCAAACTGGAAAACAAAAAAGACAGACGGATTACCCGCGACGATGATGTTTCTCTGGGCCGTGTGTAAGCTTTTTGAGCGCTGCCATTGGTCGAGTTTTGACTAATAGATTCAGGCGGCGTCCCTTTTGGCACCTACTCGATCATCCAGAAATTCAGCATACCCATACAAATACAGCCGGAGATGTTCATGACCCTATGCCTTGTTAGCTGGGCCCAAGTTCTCTACTACGGCAACAAATGGCCGGTCTGGAAGGCCGTTGCGGCGTATATAGTTACGGCGGGGGTATTTGCCGGTGTAGAGGCGGCCCTGATTTTGACACTTCGGCCAATATACGACCGCGGCAACGAGGCACCGGCACTGGCTGTCGGAATCCTGGCTTCGGTTCTTCTGGCGGCCGGCCTGTTGCCGCCATATGCAGAGCTGTGGAAGCGCCGAGGACGGGTCGTGGGGATCAACTGGGTGAGTTGTGCTGATTGGATGTGTCTCCATTTATGCAGAAGAGCACTGACAGGTTGCAGGTGTTCCTTTGCATGGACTGTAGCGGTGCCATCTTCTCGCTCATGGCTCTGGGTAAGCAAGCCGGCTCGCATGTTCTGTCCCCTTGCCCCTTTTTTCACTAACCAGGCAGTTGCACAAAACTCTTTCGATATCCTCGGTGGAGTTCTTTACATCGTCTGGTAAGCTTTTACGGGAAGGTGATGAGGCTTGTGGAGAAGCCGGGAGATCACAGTGTCACATCCGAGAAGCGCCAAGAAACTGACAATGAGAAAGCGCGTGTCTGGAGATTGGCATATTCATTTCCCATATAATATGGCGTATCCGCACGCGTGCAATTCGCAAACAGGCCAAGGCCGACGGCAAGACGTTTGACGATGTCTTGGCCGAGCACCGTGCAGCAGGCACGCCGTTTGCGTTTGCAGAGCGCGAAAGCAGCCTGTGGCTGTCGCCCTCGGCACTGTTCAGGCGCATGCTTGGCAGACAGCCCAAGATTGGAGGAGACGAAGAGAAATGCGCCGGCTGCGAGAGCGGGGGCGAGGGTCAGCAGGAAGCGTCGACTGAAAAGGGGCCGAGTGCTGGGGAACGCGCCGAAGGGACTGCACACCAGCAGGCATAATAACCGGGATAGGACATGACGGCACGGGGGACTATTTATAATTTATAGACTATTGCATGTGTTCATTGGATGGGAAAGACTGAAGACGCCATGACGAGATGTCTGGGACTTGGAACAAAGCGGCATACCATATAGCAGCATATAGCAGCATATAGCAGGAAGGAGGACTTGCATTCTATTGGCTCTATCGAAGCTCTGTATAGATGTTCGAGACCGAATAGCGGCCAGGCACAGTCGCAGGGCTCGAGGCCTGAGAGGCTGAAGGAGGACTTTTGGTTCGAAAGGACGACGCAGAGCCCACTTTACCCCGACTTGACGACTTCTTGCTTCGTCTTTAGCAGGTCCGCGGCCCAACGTCCTCCTCCGCAGAACTATTGGGCCAAGCGGGGAGCTGTCAATAAAGGGCAGATGAGGCCGGCCAAAAGTACCGTATGGTAAAGGCTGTGAGCCCCAGACAAGTGGTTACCCGTTGGGGGCCGGACCCTCTTCTCATGCAAAGCGATGGAGACGATAAGGCTGGAGATGGATACGGGAGGCGGAGAGGCAAAACACGAATCCTGCGCGCCACACAGCCCGGATGGGGGTCAGCTGGTGCAGCGTGTATATGTGAGATGCTACAGACACTGGTCCTGTGCACGTACTCCGTCCGGCGCCCGGGGATGGAGCGCGCAGGATGGTGCATAGTACGAGCCGCGAGAAATACGAGGTGGACGTTGGAGATCCATTTTGTAGCTGCGTCGGTCAGGGCAGCCGGGCCACTGACAGGACGCAGATCAGGCCGCCCGCAGGAGGGCTACGATTGGCCCTGGCAGCCCGGAGCCGGACGTATGCCTCTCGCGCTCGCTCTGGCCCTGGCTAGACTCACGGCTCGCCGGGCTTTTGTGCTAGTCCGCCGTGCGCCCCAATACGAGCAAATAGGCAGATGGTCTATATCAGGATGGCCATGTCCGGACTGCGTATCTTACGGAGCATCGTACATGGCACGAGTCGTATCAACACCTGTCCACGCGCCGCGCTCGTATGTGTGGGATGAGGATACGAGTGGTTTGAAACGATGGGCTGGCGGAAGTGCGCGCTTTTTCGCCTCGGGCTCAGAGTGTTTTCCTACGGGGACAGGGCCACAGCGGGCCCCAGCGGACTCCAGCGGACTCCAGCGGGCTCCAGTGGGCTCCAGTGGGCTCCAGTAGGCTCCAGTGGGCCCCAGCGGCCCCAGCTGGAACCGGCTAGCGCTGGGAACACTGGGTATCGCCCGCGTGGTTCTAAGCGGTGGGCGGAATTGGGGGAACCTGTTCCGGCTGGAAGAGAAAATCCGAGGTGCAGTTTGTCAGTATTACATAGGCTGGATGATACGTAAGATTCACACTATCGTGCACTACCCATGCAGTCGCATTTGAGCGGGCGAGCGGGCGGGCGTGCAGGCGGCGTGTGCATTCGCGCTCTCTTGTGCGCAGGACACTTGGCTGGATGCAGAAGCTGATGGTTGCAAGATGGCTTCGTATCTTGCCTGCACAGCATCCTGAGATGCGTCGTGTCTGCCTCATCCGCCGTCTGTGCCGCCTCGGGTCGACCTGCCCGGTCTGTTCTCTGCCCTCATTCTCCCCTGATGTTGCACCCGTCTGGTGCGACGGCTGAGGAATCTTGCTGCCGCTCTATCCCTGTATTTCTTCTTCTTCCCGTGCCCGTTGTTGCCACTCCGGACGTCGTATGTATCCGACGTCTGCATGGCCACCCCCCGCTATCGTGTAACTGTTCGAAGAACAACGAAGAAAATCGGGCAGCCACACATCGCCCTCTTCTCGTCCTCCTGGCTCGCGGTCCCCCCTATCCCTCTGCCCCCCTGAACCTGGTCCCTGGGACACCGACAGCCTACTAAGATATAATGTAGACGCGCGCCAGCTGGAGCCCGTCGCCTGCGAATCAGGTCGTACCTTTCTGTAGCGTCATTCTGCCCTTGCCCCCCTATCCTCCCTACTCTATCCGCTAAACCCACTCACCCCTTACAGCTCTTCTCCTTTTTGCTTGTCTTCCGAGCTGCTCTTCCCCGTCGTAGCCCAAACGTCCCAACCCGACGCTCGTCGCTAGGCTCTCCGAGCTACTGAACTACTGGGTCCGTACGGTCGTAGCGTTCGTTAAAAAGTGGAGGTATGTTTTACTTTGGGGTGGATGGATGCCCTTCTCTTTTCCTGAGGGTCCGGCTGTTTTAGGGGCAGGATTGGCTTAGCTGTGTTTGGTTCCCATCCGCATATGAGCCTGCTGCGGGGCACAGGAAGAGGAAGGAGGGGGAGTTCAAGAATTGGAGGAGAGCGAGAAAAAAAAAATACGACGCAAAAAAAAAAGGCTGTCGCGAACAGGACCCTAAATAATAGGGGGGGGGGAGGAGCACAGGAGCTCGTTCGTTCTCTCGCCAGTGCGACCACCCCCATCCGGCTTCCTTCCCTCTTGGTCCTTTCTCTCCTCACTGCTACGCGTATATCTCCGGGTCGGGTTCCTTCCACTTTCTCCTTGGGCAGCAGGTGCCCTACGAGAACACGCCGCCCTGTTGCTGATAGCCGCCCTAGCTGGAGCAATGTCCCCATCAGACACCTAACCGTGGGCCATTTTGTCTTAAGAACCGCTGTCCGTCACATGCGCCAAAAAAGCCAAAAAAAGCCAAAAAACATCCAACCTTGCAGATCCCCAAATTGTCAACCCGCTGTCGATACCGTACCCCCGGGTGCCCGTCATTTTGTCCCATAGCTTTTGCCCGGCATCATTTCTAGTCGTCCCCCCCTTCTCCTCAGCGGCTCGGCACTTTGCTTGCCCCCTTCTCTCACTTTCACTCTTGCCATTTCCTCGCCGCCCTGTAAGATATTACGTCCAATCCACTTCCATTCTCTCTCTAGCTCTCTCCTGGAATCACCAGTCTCAGTGGTCACGACCTACTCTCCCTTTTTGCACTTCTACTTTACCTCCTTACCTATATACTGCAAGTACCCCCCCTCTCTACCCCTTCTCTCTCTTTGTCTCTCCTCCGATCTCGCTATACGCCCCTTACAACCCTATTTTCCTGGTCTGTCTTGTATACCATCTTGTATACCATCTTGTCTACGTCCCTTTCGACGACCGCCACGACCACAATTGCACCTGGTGGGGCATCGTATACTTGTACCTCAACGCTCAGCCGACTGTCACAGCGAGGAGAAGCGGGACTAGTGCCAACGAATTCATATATGCGCCGGCTTGCTCGTCCTTTGCGAATAAGCTCGGCCACACAGTGAACCGAACCTGCTTCTTTAGCCGCCATGGCGCCTCGATACCAAGCGTGGTGAGATCTTGACGCTGTCTTGGCTGCATGCTCCTGGGACCGTATCGCTAATATTTCGTAGTCGGGAATGTCATGTTGTCGTCTTAGGCGCAGGTGTGTTTTCCCCACGTATTCCCGGTTTGGATTTAATCTCTTGCAGTTCCGTTGCGTGCTAACGCCCAGTGCTAGGTGGCGTAGGAAAGAGTTGTCTCACAGGTGAGGGCGTTCTCGATACATGGCATATACATGACATAGACCTGAGCGCCTTGCTAACAGTCAAACAGCCCAGTTTGTCCACAACCAATGGATTGAAAGCTATGATCCTACTATAGAGGACTCGTACCGGACACAGGTCACGGTCGACGTGAGTCATACCTCCTGATAAACATCACATCTCGCCGAAAAGTCATATGAGGAAGAAGCTGACCGTCGTGCCTCATAGGACCGGCAAGTGATGCTGGAGATGTAAGGCTTTCTATCACCACGATGTTCACGTGTGGATTTTGACTAACCCCCTCCCCAGTCTTGACACAGCTGGCACCGAGCAGTTTGGTATGCCTGACCCCGATTTGGCTATGGGCAATACCGGAAGCGCATTCTGCGGACGCCCGAGGTGACTCATTCGCTAACATATCTAGTCGCCATGCGGGATCTTTACATGAAAACCGGCCAGGGGTTCCTACTAGTTTTCAGCATCACGTCACCCTCGTCCCTCACAGAGCTGACAATGCTGCGCGAGGAGATCATACGCATCAAGGACGACGAGAACGTGCCGATAGTCATTGTTGGAAACAAGGCCGACCTCGAGGACCAGCGAGCGGTGACACGAAGCAAGGCTTTCACCCTGTCACAACGGTGGAACGCCCCATACTACGAAGCTAGCGCGCGGACACGGACCAACGTCGACGAGGTGTTTATCGACCTGTGCCGACAAATGCTGCGGAAAGACGACATCAGCCCTGCCCAGGCCTACGAAGACGACTACAAGTACGAAGGACACTCGTCTTCAGAGAGGAAACGGCGCCGGCGTCGGCGAGACGGCCACCGCTGCACAATCTTGTGATGGGCGCGGCGCGGCATATGCCGTCCGATTCACCACATCTGTCTTCGCTCTGCTTTCGCCGATAAACAAAAGGTCAAATTATGTGGAGCAACAGGCCGGGCCATTGTCCACGTGCACACCCGGATAGGATTAAAATGGCGGGGAAACAGCTGTCAGGATATGGTGTTTTTTCTATTTTGTTTGATTTCGATTTCATTTGATGCAAGGGAGCAAACACCTTTGTATGGGACTTGGGGCTTTAGGGAGTTGAAAACCGGATGGGAGCGTACACACGGAGTTTACGATATACCGGGTAAAGGGTATCTTACTGATGAGATTTAGACGCTTTTGATCGCTTCTTGGTCTGGACCAAAAAATTCATTCTTCTGCCAAGGGGCTGGCAATCTACTCGTTAGGCAACCGCCGGTTAGAAACAACTCGGGCTGGGCCTGCAAATTGCAATAAGATACGAGTCTGTTTTAAGTTCAAGACGCCGCTGTGCAGGTCAGACACGACTATTGGCAAAGGTGACGTGGTGGATGCCGAGTACGGAGTCCTGGGACCGAATCGAGCACAGACCCGACCGGCAACCGAAACGGGCAGACGCCGACGAGCAAGATTGCGAAGATGGAAGCGTCTTCGACTGGAGAGCACAGGCAGCCATCAGGAACGACACGTGACGGGCGTAGTCCTGTTTTGTTGCCGCGTGGCTCTCGCTCAGCCCCAATTTAATTTCAGGTGTGTATCAAGCACGTCTGTATTAGGCCGTGCCGGACAGCGATTACGTATGCCTCCCTTCAGGAGACGAGGACCGTCGTAAGTGTTCGACAGCGGGGCTGCAGATGCTACGCCCCAACACGCGTCATCTCTCCGGTCCCATTCCTTTCTTTTTATCTCGATTCTTTCTCTTCTCGTCTCATTGTTGCACATCGACAACCATCCCCATCTGATAGGTGCAACTTTTTTTCTACTCTCGCAAACCATGCTGCCCAAGGCTCTCTTCGCCGCGGCGCTGGCGTCCTCTTCGGCCACAGCCTTTCTGGTGGTGCCGCCGACGGACTTCCAGGCTGCCAAGAGCGCCCAAGGCGACAACGACAAGGGCATCGACGGCGATGCCCCCGACTTCTCGGCTGCGACTGATGCCAGCCTGAAGCCGGACATCTTTGAGGCCGCTTTTGTGACGGTCGACTGCCCAGGCTGCGGCCTGACTGTGTACAACAAGGCGCATCACGAGAAGGACAAGTCGACGACGGTCCTGGATGACGTGCCCAACAACCTGATCTTTTACCTCCACCTGGACCACCGCGAGGACGGCGACCACATCATGATCCAAGACCTCGAGCTGTACCCGGAGGTCGACATACACAACAGCGCGCTGCATGCCATGCAGCTGCCTGCTGGCCCTCCCAAGCACCACGGCAAGCACCACGAGGAGCACAAGGAGCACCACAAGGAGCACCACGAGGAGCACCATGAGGACGAGCACGAGGAGAAGGAGGATGAGCACCAGGAGAAGGAGGATGACCGCGAGGAGAAGGAGGATGAGATGAAGCGCGAGATGCACCGCCCCAAGGACGAGCACGACCTGCGCCACCGACTCATCTTTGAGCCGGTGTCCCTGGGCTACTCGCTGCAAATGCACACGGCCGGCAAGGACGCCAGCAACGACATGGACGTTGTGACCCTGACCCTGCAGGTCATCGAGGTCAGCGATGTCTTTGTCCAGGGCATCCCGGCCGTGACCATCAGCCTGATTCGCAAGCCGGAGGGTGGCCTGATTATTGGCAGCGTCAGCGTGGAGGGTGACTCCAAGTTCAGCGACGTGCACCCGGTGCCGCTGCTCGACGGTCCTCTCGACCCGCCTCCTCGCGGCCCTCCTCATGGTCCCCCCCACGGCCCGCCTCCCCCTCCTCCGCACGGCCACCCTCACGGTCCCCCGCCCCCCGCCGACAACGGCGCCCCCCGGGAGGAGCTCGAGAAGAAGCTGTCCGAGTGCACAAACTTTCTGTGCCGCTGGAAGGTGATGCTTTCGTCCCACGCCAAGCCGCATGGCTGCGGTGGTATGCGCAAGGGCAAGGGCAAGCCGGAGGGCAGCCGCCACGACGAGCACCACGACGAGGTCCCCGAGGAAGGTCGCAAGGAGGCCACCGAGGAGGGCCATGACGGGAAGCACATGCCGTTCCACGGGCACCACCACCGCCACCACAACTGGGCCCGCATGCTCCGGAACTTTGTCGCGCACATCCTGGTGCCGGTCCTGATTGGTGTCTCTGCCGGTGTTCTGTCCAGCGTTGCCGGCATGGTTGTTGGCAGCCTGATCGTCCGCCTCTGGCGCATGTTCTTCCGTCGCCCGCAACAGAAGTCCGAGAACGTGTTCTCCAGCAGCAGCAAGGCTGCTGTCCGCGAGGCCGGCGCTGTCGACGAGAAGGCCGGCCTGATGGCGGCTGCCGAGGCCGAGGACGACATTCCGCTGTACAAGGACGAGGAGGAGAAGGAGGTCAAGGAGGAGCAGCAGGACGTTTAAGCGGCTCGTCCCCTTACCCTCCTTGTAAGATTTCAAGATCACTGTCGTCGTACTTGCTACGCAGGACCGATCTCCCACACATTGGCCGTTTGTCAGGTCCAGTTCACTACATTTCCTTATACTATCAATATCTCACTGTACATTGCTTTGATTTGGGTCCAAGAGACCGAAGAGCTTAGACTCTGTACTCGTTGCGGTTTGAGGTATGCACTCGGACTTGGGCACTTGACGTGCTGCAAGGATGGGGGAATAACGTACTGAACCGCAGACCCTCTCTTACATGGCCATTCTTCTATCCTGTCTTACTTTTACCTGTCATTATCGTGTTATCTCGATTTTTACAAGCAATACTACCTTATCTTTTGTGTCGACTACTCTACCATTCTCTTCTTCTACCAAATATTAGCCAACGAGCTTATCACTGCGCAGAAGTGAAGTGCAACGTCTGCATATGTCAACACAACCAGTAAAGAAGCCGCATCTTGGCCAGTTGCATTGTGTATTGCGACTCCAATAACGGACTGTTTGCAAGGCGCCTGATAACGAAAAACAAGAAATATTGCCCCTTCTGATTCTCCGCAGAAAAGCTCTAAAAGCCAGAAACAGATAGCCACTAATAACGCCCCCCAAAAGACCTAGCACGGTGTAATGTATTACAGGTATGAAAACGATATGTGCAAGCAAGAGAGGTCAGCCGTGTCTCATGGCTGCCTCGGCGAACTGCTCCTGCTGTAGTCTCTCCAGCTCCTCCAGCGTCATGCCGCTCTGTGTGAACTTGTCGGCCTTGCGCTCGCGGCCCTTCTGCACCTCCTTGTGCTCTTGCGCGGCCTCGACGACGGCGCCAATGTACTCGGCAAAACCCAGCTGGTCCAGCGCCCTGGTGATGTGGTCGCAGGCAATGGTCTTCTTGGCCTCCTTCTCGGAGATCTCGTTTGCCTCTGACGAGATGAGTGTGATAAACTCGACGCAGCACTCGATCAGCAGGTCCCGGGCATCCTTGGAGAAGGCGAGACCGCTGCTGGGCGGCAGGATCTCTGTGACGATCTTCTGGACGGTGGCTAAGGGGGGCGAACAATACAAAAGTCAGCAGGCTCATCGACGGTACCGGGTAACGGCATGCGCGGAAATGGTTACCTTTTGGTAAAGAGAGATCGTCATTGCCTGGTTTCTGTATTAGCCCAAACATTCCACCACCGCCGGTGTAATCGTTACTGTAGTAGTCCATGGTGTGCTCACGCCATGGATTCCGTGGGAGGGAAATGACGAGAGCAAAATGTGTAGCGAACGGCAAAGTGCATGGTATAAACGGAAGGGAGATGCCGGCATAACTCAATACATGACAGGCAAGAAATAGCAAGATGCCGCTCTCCGGCATTGCCATCACTCCTCTCCGTGATTCACACGTGGCCATGACGAGCTTGCTTTTTGGCGAACTGAGCTCCCTCCCTTCCACGGAAACCACTCGGCAAAGATGAAACGGCAAGGGCGATGGCCAAGCTTGCCCAAATCCATTGTGCAGCTTCGTTTGTGGTGAGGGCGATGCAACGAACACATCATGTCAATGTGCGCGCAGACTCACCACCAAAGTCTCCGTCGTGGTCAGACATGCTGAACGCGTGCCCAGCCGGCGAAGGTGTTGAGGTCCAAGATGAGGGGTGTGCACGACAAGGCGGATTCTTATGGCCGATGCGATGGGACGCCGGACGGTGTCCAGATGGAGAGAACGACACGGCAGAAAGATGCCGGAACAGGGTGGGCGGAAACGCGTGCAATAATATATTGTGACTGCTGCTTATTAAGATGACGTGCCAGCTTCGCCGCGGTGAGAAGAGCTTGGCGGATTTGCAGCAGGCGGGAAATGGTGGCAGCTGGCGTCGCCCAAGGCCTTTGGCAGTGCCGGGAACTGCGCGAGTTCTTATAGACTGCTCCAGCTACAGTACGATCAGGCACGCTTTGCGCCCTGCAGTAAAAAAAATAAGAGCCTCTTTCAAACAGGATTAACCACATCAGTCGCGGCGCAAACTGATAGTGGGACCCCGCAGTTCTTTCCATAGTAATCTGCCTTGGGAGGTTTCACCGCCAGAAGCAGCTGACAGGCCATTTTCAGCGCGTCAGAATGGCATGCCCAAGCAGAGCTACATGCACGAGTAATACACCAGACACGTTCCAGGACAATTACGAGTCAGCGCGCTGCTGTGCTTTGTCTTTGTATTCGAACCGTCTTTGTTGTCCTGGCCGTTTGGGAATCGCCAGACGCTAGACGCGTTTTTGTAGGTAAATTTTGTACAAATTATTCTGCTCTTCGCCATTACATAAGCATGACCCACTGTAATCGCTCTTTTTAAATCGCCGTCGAGATTTTTTTTCTGTCTAGAGTTTCCCTCCTCTCAACACTCAATATTCTTTTTTTGCAAACAGTCTTGAGGCGGGAAGGCTTTTCTTCCTTTCAATTGCCAGGCCGCTGTCTAGCGACTGTAGAATATGGAGGCAGTGCCTTTGCTGCCCGCCTCTGGCTGATATTCGCTCCTTTTACTGGTAAGTCAGATCTTTCTGTATGGTTTTTTCCTTCACCCCGAGCCCGGCCTGGCTTTACATGATGAGATTCTTGTCGCCCCAGTCTTACAAAAATAATGGTGATTGACACTGTCTTTCCAAACGGACGTCTCTGATCTTTGCACATGGCCTTTTCACTTGTTCTGCAATGCGCCTCGTAGCAGTGCAACTTGCTGACTTTCTATCTAGTAATTTTCTTCCTTGGCCCTTGACTCTGGCAGCAAGGCCATGTCCGTCTCGTATGGTATGCTCGAATCCCTCTACTTCTCCCCTACACCCTCCGATCACCATGATGCTTCAATAAGTACTATCAAATACCGAAAATAATGACGGAAAAACTTCATTTTATTGCCTGAACCATGTCATCAACACCTGCTCAAAGTCCAGTCAAACACCACATCCTGGACACGGCGCTAACAAGATGTGAAGATTAATTTGGAAGCTCACTTCCTGTGACTATTGTCTGGGGGCGCTACATCTTCTATCAAAAGGTAAGACTCAAGCTGCAAAGCACAACGTGCACCGTGATATACTGAAGAATACAAGCAAGTGATTATAAACTTGATATTCCATGCTAATACCGAACCTACATGTGGAGACTATCAAAAGACTTTTCATCTTTCAACTGATGCTATATGTTTTCTTCTTTTTTGTCTGAAAATTATTCATATCATGATTGCGTACATTTTGCTAACGCCATGAAAAGAAGTCACAGCGTACCTCCTCAATTCGATTCGGACCAGTGGTACGGTGCCATATCTGGGATGTTCCAACTGATTCGCCAGTTCGGCTCGTCGATTAGCAACGTAGGTCAAGTAAGGTGGCGTGGATGATGACGAGGCAAGGGGGGCAACGTATGCTCGTACCTGACATATCGGCCACTGTGCTCGAGCGTAAGGTCGACGGACAGCTTAGCGATGACCTCAGCTGGTTTCTCGGGCGGGTTAAGCTTGCCCTCCTCAAAGGCGCTTACAAAGCCAGCGTAGTCTTTGGGGGCCATGGTAGAGGCGCCGTCTTCGCGCAGCTCCTTCTGCATGTCTGTATCAACACGGCCAGGGCCGACGGCGATGGAGGCAATGGCGGGCTCTTCGACGGCAAGATGCTGCACGAGCGAGTTCACGGCGGCCTTGGAGCTCCCGTAGGCGCCCCAAGCGGTATATGCATTGACAGCTGCTCCGGATGAAGTGACGACGAAGCGGCCTTGCGACTCGCGCAGCTTGGGAATAGCTGCCTTTGCCTAACGGACAAGAGATGCTGTCAGCAAAGAGGGTCTCCATCCGGCTCAGCGAGCGTCGGCTTACCAAGGCCAGCACACTAAAGAAGTTGACGTCGTAGAGGCGCTTCCACTCGTCGATATTTGCGTCGGCAACGTGGGCCAGAGGCGAGAGAGCTCCATGATTGGCAATCAGTCCGTCCAGACGGCCAAAGGTCTTGACGGCAAGGTCGACCACCAAAGGGGCTGTCTGAGGCGCAAGTCAGTCTTCTGGCCAGGGCTACGAGTCTGCCCTCTCGTATCTCACAGTGAAGTCGGTCAAGTCGACGGTCGAGTACTCGACCTGGTCTGGGAATTGGGTCTTGAGGGCGGCCAGCGGTGCAGCAGTGCGGGCGACGAGAACGACCTTGTGCTTGTGGGCCAGCAGGTGCTGAGCGATGCAGAGGCCGATGCCACGGCTGGCGCCGGTGACGATGATGACTTTGCTCATGACTGCGTCGTGGGTTGTCGAGTGTGCAGGTGTGCCTTTCGAAAATTTGACTGACCTGCAGCCGATTTAGTGGTTTTGTGACAGTGCTAGCGCGATGTTCTGTTTCGAGAAGCTACGGCGCCCCTCCTCCATCTGCCAGCCGTGACCAAGACATCTGGAACGATGGCGGAAACGATCATCATTGGCGCCGGCATTGCCGGCATCACGACAGCCTACTTTCTCAGCGAGCACCAGCCGGCCAGCACGATCCACCTGGTGGAAGCGTCGGCGTTTCTGGCCTCGGCCTCGGGCTATGCTGGCGGCTTCCTGGCGCGCGACTGGTTCGGCCCCGAGGTGTCGGAGCTGGCTGCGCTCTCGTTTGACCAGCACGGCCGCCTGGCCGCGCAGTATGACGGCCACAGCCGCTGGGGCTATACAGCCTCGACCGCTTTGGACTACGAGCTGCCGCCGAGTGCTGCCGGGACACGGAGCAAACACGCGGGCCCTGATCTGATGGGCCAAGGCACCGGTCGGTCAGACGGGGTTGCCAGTTATGCGGGAGGCTTTCCGGCCTGGATCCGCCGTCGGGACGGTGACCATGTCGAGCTGCGTGGCAGCAGCGGCACGACAGCACAGGTGTATGTTGCTGCTACAGGCTCTGGTAAAGGTGGCTGCTGACAAAGCTGTCCAGTGACCCGCTGGCATTTTCAAAGTTCTTTCTGGACGTCTGCCGAGAGCGCGGCGTGCATCTGCACCAGCCAGCCCGCGTCGTCTCTGTCGGGACGAGCGAGGATGGAGAGCTGGACAGCGTCGGCCTCGAATCGACGGGCAGAGAGCAGGGAGCGGCCCCGACGACGACGCTGCCCTGTACGCGGCTCATCATCGCAGCCGGTGCATGGTCTAGTCGCGTCTTTGACGAGCTCTTTGGCGGGGCCGGAACTAGGCCTCGCATCCCCATCAGCAGCGTTTCTGGCCATTCGCTGCTCTTCCGGCCGTCCTCCCCTCCTTCTGCGGACGTCTTCGCCGTCTTTGCCACGGGCGGCTCGCTCGACTTCCACGCCGTCCTCTTCGGCCGTGCCGACGGCTCCGTCTACGTGGCCGGGCTGAACTCGACGGCCGATCCGGTTCCGGCCCTCTCGACAGGCTCGGTGCCGTTCCCCGATCGGCTGGACCACCTGCTGCAATGCGCCAAGGCGATCCTGGGCGTGGCTGCTGAGGACGACGTGCACATTGTCCGCTCAGGACTGTGCCACCGCCCGGTGACGCCCTGGGGCATCCCGCTGGTGCTGCGGCTGCCGGACGAGCATCTGGGCGTCCGAACGAAGCCAGGGGCTGTCGGCGGCGTCTTTGTGGCGGCTGGACACGGCGCCTGGGGCATCAGCATGGGACCTGGCACCGGACTGCTGGTGGCAGAGCTAGCACAGGGACGGCCGCTCAGTGCGGATCTGAGCCGGCTCGGCTTCTCGGCTTCGATGAATGAAGAGCAGGGGGCTGTCGATATATGATGTTTATGTTTACGGAGTAATCTGTACGGAGTACCCCGAACATAAATGAGCTCGTGTCTCTCTCTTTGCCAAGATTTTACGGTCACACGGATCTGCTCCCCGTCGAGCAGGTCTAGCCCGAGACAGCATCATGCCTTCTCGGGGCAGTGGGACGCCCCTCTCCATCCTTGCACAGGTTCCCACGTCGACCCTGACACATGCAGACATACGTAGTAGAGCACGTCTTTGTTGTGGTCCTCACCCCAAACAAGGCTGAAACGACGGAATTACTCCGGACACAAGACGGGGCGGAAAGCGAGCAGCGAAAGCGAACATAAACAAGCGATCGGCTCCACGCGGCCCTGACGCCATGCTGGCATTCGTAGTGGTCGCAGCCCGCATCGGCTGTTTGCAGGACATCGAGAGGTCGTATCGCATTGCAGCTGCAAGGTAAAGTACTCGAGTGTGTTGATTCCACGTGACTCGATACTGGATGCTCACATGCCGGCCAATCACAGCGCACACATTGCCGCCGGCTGGCACCCCTGTCGACAGGCCCCAGAGGAGGGAAGCGGCGGGCCAATGAGGGAGCGGCTGCAGGGGAGTGCACAGAGGAGAGGGTCTGGCTAGTGTGGGCCGCATGTGCCCAAAAGGTCGACAAGTACTCCGTACTCCGTACTCNNTCCGTACTCCGTACTCCGTAGCAGTGAAGCCCCGGTTTTCTGCCTCTCCCGCAAAGTCCTCTGCTCTTTCAATCTCGTACCGCGCACTTCTCGTCATCGACCGCTCGGGGCCAATCCGATGTCCGTCGCCGCGTTTTTCCATTCTGCCAAGGACAGGCCGAAAAGAGGGTGTGCACGCAGGTACAAGGGGATGCACAGCGACTTCCCCCTGCGCTGACCGGCTCCTTCTGAGGCTTGGCCCTCTCTTTTTGCCGTCTTTCAGAATGTCTCACCAGGTGCAAAAACGGCCCTACGACGCATTCAATGCCAGCCATGCATCTGAGTGCATGCACACGACGAACATGCATCTCATCACTGCAGAACGGGCCACACTCGCTGCCTGTCGCAATGTGACAGGGGAGGGGGAAAGGGTCTCTGTTCTGTCTCTCGTCCTATCTTGTATTCCCCCCCCCCCCCCCCCCAAAAGCGAGCTCCTCCACCACACTACCACCCTTTTTCACCACACACCCCCCATCATGCCATCTGCCGCTCCCATCACTTCTGCTGCAGCCAATATTAAAGCACCACCAACCGCTGGATCTAGGGCTCTCCCTCTCGGTCGGTTGGTCTTTCAAGCAAGCGCACTTCGGATAGACGAGTCTTGCATGGGGCTGCTAATAAGCAAAATCTCATGGTTCCCATGACTGTTTCTCTTATAGTACTAATAGTACCACGACGGACCTCCCAAGCGCTAGACCTGCCAGCTCCGGGTAGTCTAGTCTAGTGCACCGGCTCGTCGAGGCAACCAGGGACCAACCAGCATCGCCCATCTGCAGAGAGCTATAATACATGCTGCTCCAGCCGCCGAGCAGGATACGCAATACGTCTGCAGGTCGTCATATTTTTTCCATCTCCTCCGTCACCCTCTCGCTTGTTCTTCCCCTGCATCTCATCCGTTCTGTTTCGCATTTTCTATACCTTATACCCATGGCCTCTGTCGCCACCGACCTTCGTTACGACTAGTCAGACTTGGATGGGCCCTTTGCCTCACTATTCTTCACCGAAACGGCGCAGCTTCTGTCCCCACCAGCCGCCATGTTCACACGGCTTCAGCCTGAGGCGCCGGCGCTGGCCCGCCGCATCTACATTCCGCTGACGGCCACCAGTCCGCCCGGGTTGATCGAGGCCGACACGGTCGACCCGTGGACAAAGGCGGGCAAATACGGGCTCGCCTGGACATACTTTGCCCTGGCCCTGACGGGCTGCGTGTTCATCGTGCGCATGTGGCACTACTGGCAGGACAAGATCCGGCAGGCCATCTACAAGCAGGAGGTCGAAGAGCACTACCGCAGCCTCTATGCAATGAATCCGGACTGGCAGCAGGCGGCCGCGAGAACGGGAAGCCTCACGGAGCAGGAGACCACACAGGCGGCGCAAGCGGCGCAGTACGCACGATCGGTGCAGTACGGGACCGATGGCACGCCGGCCACAGGCGCCCCAACGTCCAACCGGCACTTCTTCCCCGAGGAGAAGAAGCAGGAGACGGCGTTCCGGCCGTCGGGCAACTTCTCGTCGGTCGGACCGGTCAACGACACGATCGCACTGTTCCGGTGGTTGTTCTACCGGTCGCTACCGGACATTGTGTGGCGCAAGTACCGGTTCACGTTCTCGTCGGTGGCCGTGCTGGCGTGCGTGTTCGTGGCCCTGGCGTTCTCGGTCATGTACTGCTTCCTGCCACAGCCGCTGTACTGGCAGAGCATCCGGTTCGGATCGCCACCGCTGGCGGTGCGGTCAGGCATGATGGCGGTGGCGATCACACCGTGGATCATCGCGACGAGCACCAAGGCCAACCTGCTGACGTTGGTCACGGGCATCGAGCCGGAGCGGCTCAACGTGCTGCACCGATGGGCAGGCTACCTGTGCCTGTTCCTGTCGCTGGTGCACACGATCCCGTTCTACATGCAGCCAGTGTGGGACGACGACGGGATGACCGTGTTCCAGAAGCTGTTTAACAACGGGCTGATGGTATACGGCACGGGCGTGGCGTGTCTGGTGCCGCTGATCTGGCTGTGCGTGGCGTCGCTGCCGATTTTCCGGCGGGCAGCATACGAGGTGTTTGTGCTGCTGCACGTGCCGGTCGGACTGCTGTACGTCGGGCTGCTGTTCTGGCACACCAAGAACTTTCTGCACTCGTGGGCGTACCTGTACGCGACGTGTGCCATCTTCGGGACGTGTCAGCTGTGGCGGATGGCAAAGCTCAACTGGACACGGCCACACCGGCTGGCCTTTATGGTGGGCGACGAGGCAGCGATCTCGCTGCTGGCGGAGAACGCGGTCAAGATCACGATCCCGACGCAGATGCGGTGGCGGCCGGGCCAGTACGTGTACCTGCGGATGCCGGGCATCTCGCTGTTCGAAAACCACCCGTTCACGGTGGCGTCGCTGTGCAGCGAGGACTTCTCGTCGGCCTACGGCGAGTCGTACCGCGACTGCGTGCTCGTGTTCCGGCCGTGCGGCGGGTTCACGCGGCGGGTGCTGGAGACGGCCCTGGCCAAGGGGCCCTTCCACACGTACCGGGCCTTTCTGGACGGGCCCTACGGCGGGATGCAGCGCGAGCTGGCGGCGTTTGACACGTGCATCCTGATTGCCGGCGGCTCGGGCATCACGTCGCTAATGTCGCAGCTGCTGAACCTGATCAAGCGGATGCGCGACGGCAAGGCCATCACCAAGAAGATTGTGGTGGTCTGGGCGCTGCGCCGGCTCGAGGCCATGGACTGGTTCCGCGAGGAGCTGCGGATCTGCCGCGAGTCAGCACCGCCCGAGTCGGTGACGTGCAAGTTCTTTGTGACGGCGGCGACGAGAGCCCAGCATCGAAACCCGCAGCTCGGGCTGTTTGGCGGAGACGAAAACAGCTTTACGCCCGGCATGGGAGCCATGGGAGCCATGGGAGCCATGGGTGCCATGGGTGCCCACCACCAGCCTCGGGCGCCCCGACCGCTCAGCAACCTCTTCCACGACAAGCTCGACGGGTTCGTGGCCGGCATCGCGTCCAAGCGCAACTCGGCCCTCATTGCGGCCGAGGCCCAGGGCGACGGCGAGGTCGAGCGACAGCTGCGCGCCGAAGAGCAGGACCGCATCACGGCCCTGCCCCAGCAAAAGTACCTGCAGCCGTACCAGATACCGCCACTGCGGCACCAGTCGACGACGCCGGACGAGTCGCTGCGCCAGCTGGAGGGCCGTGGCGAGAAGCAGGCCGAGACGACTGAAGGGCCTCCTCCTCCACAGAAGCCGGGCGAGTTTCACTTTACGCCGCATCCACGGGCCGACGCGCCGCACTTTAACCTGGCGCCGCCGGTGCTGGCGGCGAGAGAGGCGGCCAGCGCGGGCGGGGGCGACAGCAAGTGGTCGGAAGCCGATGCCAAAGGCCAGATGCGGCCCCCAGAGCTGGCACACCTGCGGACAGACGTGAGCGGCGCGCGACGGCGGCCCGACAACGGGCAGTCGTCGAGGGCCCGACCGACGTCGACGTTTGGGCCGCCGTCCGGCTTCGAGTTTGGCTTCCCGGAGACGCCGACAGAGTTCCAGAAATCGCTGATGCGGTTCGCCTTCCCGGTGCCGCACCAGATCGATGGCGGCTGGAGCGTGGAGTACGGGCGGCCCGACCTGGGCTACATGCTGCGCGAATGGGCCAGGGGCGGGACAGACGGGCGCGGGATCCTGGGACGACGCACGGCCGTGTTTGTGTGCGGGCCGGCGAGCATGCGGGTGGGCGTGGCGACGACGGTGGCGGCGCTGCAGGCGGAGATTTGGGGAGACGACATGCTGGAGGAGATATTCCTGCACACGGAGAACTACGCAGTGTAGGTGGGGAGAGGGAGGGAGAGGAGAGAAGGAGGGAGAGAAGAAGGGAAAAGAGAGACGGAGAGTGAGAGAGAAGAAGGGAGAAGAGAGAGGGAGAGGGAGTGAGGGAGAGGGAGTGAGAAGGGAGAAGAGAAAGAGATGGACGACAACACATGTACACTACTCACGACTGACGTTTTCTTTATCTTGCTCTCTGCGGATTGCTTCCTTTTGTTTCTGATACCACGGACAGGGAAACTGGTTGGCACCCTATACATAATCACTTTCGCACAATACAGCAACAATAGTCAGATACACTTCAATCACATGACCATATACTTTCCTGTCTTGGCGTTTTTTTTTTTTCCTTTTTTCCTGTCAAGCCGCGCCCTTCCTGGCTGCCCCTCTCGGCTGCTGCATGCACTAACCCATTTACACGTCAACGAGCTGCCGGCCCGAACGAGTCGCCCCCCTCCTTCGTCTTGCGTCGGCCTAAGTCGTAAACGATTGAGACGGCCTCTTGTTATGGTGAAAAAAAAATTAGTCTCCCGAACTATGGCGGCCTCGTCTATCCGCAAAAAACCCTGTGACTCAGAAGAGGAGGCTTTCTAACTTTCGACTTTTGTATTTGATCCGCCCACTGCCACTCTCTCCAAAGCGTATCGGCACCTCTTCGACCTGCAATTGCCACCCTGGTCTCTGGACCTTTGCACCTTCCCTACAACCGCCAAGATGGTCATGTAAGTCCTTCCGAGTCGGGTCTTTCTGCCGTCTGCTCTTTCCCTCCTGGTTCTTTCCCCCTTTCCTGCCTTCCTCTCCCCCCTCCTTCGAATCTTCTGACCTTCCAGGCTCAAGGATCCGTCGACAAAATACAAACCATTCCCGCCAGTACATCTGCCCGACCGGCAATGGCCCTCCAAGACAATCGACAAGGCGCCGCGGTGGCTGTCGACCGACCTGCGTGATGGCAACCAGAGCTTGGTCGACCCGATGGTAAGCGCTTTGCAGGTCCCAGAATTCGACATACAAAAGCAAGCTGACAAAGCGGCTCCAGAACGGCGACGAGAAGTGGACATACTTCAAGATGCTCTGCGACCTGGGCTACAAGGAGATCGAGGTGTCGTTCCCGTCGGCGTCGCAGACGGACTTTGACTTTACACGGCGCCTGATCGAGACGCCAGGAGCGGTTCCGGACGACGTGTACCTGCAGGTGCTGTCGCCGTGCCGCGAGGACCTGATCCGGCGGACGGTCGAGTCGGTGCGCGGGGCCAAGCGGGCGATCATCCACATCTACTTGGCGACGAGCGAGTGTTTCCGGCGGGTGGTGTTCAACTTCTCGGAGGAGGAGTCGCTGGAGCTGGCGTCACGATGCGCCGCTCTGGTGCGGTCGCTCACCAAAGACAGCCCCGACGCCGAAATCCGGGCGACCGAGTGGGCGTTTGAGTTCAGCCCCGAGACGTTCTCGGACACGCGGCTGGACTTTTCGGTACAGGTGTGCGAGGCGGTCAAGGCGGCCTGGGGCCCGACGGTCGAGCAGCCCATCATCTTCAACCTGCCGGCAACGGTGGAGATGGCCACGCCCAACGTGTATGCCGACCAGATCGAGTACTTTTGCCGGCACATCTCGCAGCGGGAGCGCGTGTGTGTGTCGCTGCACCCGCACAACGACCGCGGCTGTGCGGTGGCGGCGGCCGAGCTGGCCCAGATGGCCGGGGCCGATCGCGTCGAGGGCTGTCTCTTTGGCAACGGCGAGCGCACCGGCAACGTCGACCTGGTCACCCTGGCCCTCAACCTGTACACCCAGGGCGTGTCGCCGCGCGTCGACCTGTCGGACCTGCAGCACGTCATCGGCGTCGTCGAGGTCTGCAACAAGATCCCGGTCCATCCGCGTGCGCCCTACGGCGGCTCGCTCGTCGTCTGTGCCTTTAGCGGCTCGCACCAGGACGCCATCAAGAAGGGCTTCCTGGCCCGCGAGAAGAAGGCGCTCGACGCCACCGACCACTGGCAGGTGCCGTACCTGCCGCTGGACCCCCACGACATTGGCCGCGACTACCAGGCCGTCATCCGCGTCAACTCCCAGAGCGGCAAGGGTGGTGCCGCCTGGATCATCCAGCAGTATCTCCATCTCGATCTTCCGCGCGGCCTGCAGGTCGACTTTAGCCGCACCGTCCAGCGCATGGCCGAGGAGCGTGGCCGCGAGCTGCTGCCGGTCGAGATCACGGAGCTCTTTGAGCGCACCTATTTCTTGCGCGAGAACCCGCGCTTCTCCCTGGTCGACTACAGCATCCTGCCCGACCGGTCGACCAGTCCGGCCCCTCCGCCGGCCGACGGCCGCACGCAGGACACCAAGAACATGAAGCGCGTCTTTGCCGGCGTCCTGCTCGTCAACGGCGAGGAGCACCGTCTGACCGGCCGCGGCACCGGCCCCATCTCCAGCCTGGCTGCCGCCCTCAAGCCCATTGTCGGCGTCGACATTGAGGTCAACGACTACAAGGAGCACGCTGTGGGCCGTGGCCGCGACGTTCGTGCGGCCACGTACATTGAATGCACTGCTGCCAGCAGCCAGAAGGTCTGGGGCGTCGGCCTGCACGAGGACGTTGTCACGAGCTCGCTGCACGCCATGCTGAGTGCTGCCAGTAATGTGAGTCTCTCGGTCCGTCTCGATTCACGTGCTTCCTGCTAACACGTCCAGTTCATGGCCAGCCAGCCGGGAACGCCACAGGTCGGCCGTGCCGTCCCCAAGCGCACCCTCAGCAAGGAGCTGGACCTCAGCACGTCCGCGGCTGCCAAGCCCAAGCCTGATTTGATTCAGGCCCTGGAGGCTCGCGCCGACGAGATGTAAGCAGTGTGGTATTGGGAACAAACGGACATGAAAAATATGTTGGACCAGACCCAGTGGGTAAAGCATCTTGAGATAGGACAGCCAAAACGACTCGGTAATTTATTTGGGGTTGTGACAGTTCACCCTACAAGCGCTGTCTACGCAGTCACAACAGCTGTGGACTTTGATCATGTTCTTGTAAATATAACGGTGGCATTCTCGGAAATCTGCTCAAAAACACAGTCGGTGACGGTCTCGACGATGCGGTCTTCCACCTCGCTGTCCAGCCCGTTTTCCTGAATAAAGGCAACCTCATCGACGACGCCGTCGAGCCGCTCGCCCGCCAGGAGCAGCTGGCCCTCGAGCTCTTCGTTGGCCGCGACGGCCTTTTCGAGTTCGCGCCGGAGTGTCGCCGTCTCGTCGGCCGCCTCGTCGCGGTCGTGCTCGAGCTGCCGGACGCGGGCCTCGAGCTGGTCGATCCGGTCGTCCTTTGAGCGCAGCGCAGCCCAGACGGCGGCGAAACGGCCGTTGACGTCGTCGACGTCGGCGACGTCGTCGGGGGGCGGCGACGGGCCATCGTGCCGGCGGCGGCGCTTCCTGTCGTTTGGTCTTGGCTCGACTTGGAGCTCTGTTTTGCTCTCGCGTTCCGTCGGCTCGGCATTTGGCTCGGCTTTCCGAGCGGCCTTGCCGTCGGGCTCGGCGATCGGGGCCAAGGGTGGCGGCGGGCCGATCTGGTCGTAGGCCGGCGGGCAGTCGTCGAGACCGTCGACAATCTTGCCGCCGGTGCCGTCAAAGAGGCAGCGCAGGTCGTGTGCGGGCGGCCGCGAGCGCGTGCGCGAAGCTGCCCGCTGGACCGCCTGCAGGGCGGCGAGGCGGGCCTGGATGGCGGCCAGCTTGGCGCCCGACAGCTCGAGCGCGGGCACGTAGACGTCGAGCGCGGTGGCGCGGACGAGCGAGCGCAGCCGGTCGAGCACGTCACCGGTCGGCCGGCGGAACGGCCGCAGCGGCGTCGTGGCCGCCACCGGCACGATCACGTGCATCGGACGCCGCAGTCGGAACCGCAGGCACACGCAGCTGCCGCGCAGCTTCTTGTCGACGGCCGCCGGCGCCGCGGCCGGGAACCGCTCCGCGTCCAGCGCCTCGATCGCGTCCGGGTACAGCGGCAGCAGCATCGCCGTGTCGCGCGTCACGCCCCTCAGCCGCGCCGGGATCCGCAGCTGGAAGAAGCTCACCGCCGCCGCGTCCGCGTGGAAGCGAGCCTCCAATGCCACCCGCGCACTCCGCGGGTCCGCCTCCGACAGGCACACCCGCTCGCCCTCGCTTTCCCACTCGACCACCGCCGGCGCCCGGAATTCGATGCTGTCCGACATGGCCGTCTCTGCGGCCAACGCGTCCGGCTCGGCCGTCCGGCTGCTTCGTTCACATCAGTACCATGCGGGGGGGACACTTCACTCACAGCCACACATGCGCAGCACCGTTCAATTCACCTCGCTCGCGAGCCCGATCGATAATCTCTCAAAAAACAAACAACGAAAAAGGAGCCAGATTCGCTGACAGGCGGCCTGCTTCTCCCCCAGCTCAAGGCTGCAAGTCAAAGCAAGGTCCCTTCTCAAGGCCCCGATTCTTCCAGCAAAGGAGAGGAAATCACTCTCGTTTGATGGGTAGAAGCCGGTAGTCTGGCCAAGAGCGCGAGGTGCTCGCTCCTTGATCGCGTTTTGGTTTTTTTATCGCGGCTGCGTGCGAAATGCAGGTGATGGAGAAGTCAAAAGTTGGAAATTCGTGGGGCTGGGAAGGGAAGTATTTCAGGCAACCTCCTGAGCCATATTACTAAGCATGTGGATGCTGACATATCCACAACCCGTATTTTAGTCCCGCACGTGACCCGCTTCTTGCGGCTCCGTATGGAGAACAGACTATGGTTACAAGAAGTTTCGTGATTCGACATATCTCTTCTAATTTTTGACTTTTCCACACCCTCTAACCTCAAAGAAATCCAGGTACTTTTAGCGACTTTAAAGACACTTCTTTTTTGTATCCCCGACACGAGCCGACTCCAGGCTGTTCATGCCTCCGCCGGAAAGGAAAGAGAGAGAGGACAGAAAGAGTAAAGGGTAGACACGCAAATCTCCCTCCTACTCTACCGTCCCTCTCATCACTGCCGCGAAGGCGACATGCTGTATGGTGCCTAGATCAAAACAGTCAGCCAAGTCCGGCAAAAAAGAAAAAAGAAAATCTCCTGGTCACACTCACAAGAACCTGCTTGGCATTGCATATACGGTATGCCAGCTTACGCACAGTGGCATCGGCTGGCACCACCGCCGGCGCAAACTCGATGCCAAACATGTGTTGGATGGCATAGACGACGCGACGGGCATACTTGGAGTCGCGCTCCACGTGCTCGCCAAACAGCTCGTCGGCCGTCGTCGGCGCAATGTCCGGGTCGCGGTCGAGGCAGTTCTGCACCATCGGCAGCAGCGCTGCCTCGACAGCCCGCTCAAACAGGCCGTCCTTGTCGCTCGTGATGCTGGCCGCACTGTTGCTGCCGTCGTCGCCGTCGTTGTCGAACCGGTCGATGCGCACCTCAAACGGTTGCGAGATTGCCATGACGCTGTGGTTGCCGTCGTGGTGGTAGCGGAACTCAAAGACGCCCTGCGTCCACCAGAGCTGGTTGCCCTCAAAGACCATCTCGCCGCTAACACGTGCCGGCGCCTGCTCGTCGGCCCCGTCTTCTTCGCGGGCCCGCTTCTTGAGCGGCTCGTCTGACGATACGATGCCCCGGTCAATGGCCGTGTCGTAGACCCCCGGACACGTCGGCACCCAGCGGCCCAGCGACGGCACCTCTGTCACCTCGCGCGACCGGTTGTCCGTCACCATGTACAGGCCCACCCAGTCCTTCTTCTTGTGCTGCACCGGCGCCGTCCACCGCACCCGGATGGGCGCGCCAAACGGCAGCACCGTCGGCTTGCTGCCGTCGCTGCCGTCGGCACCCTCGACCGAGAGGCTGTAGTACTTGGGGTCGAAGCCGGCCAGGTCGGGCGACAGACGTGTTATCGTCAGGCGTGCCGGATACTTGTTGAAGAGCGCCGTCGTGTCGCGCACCATGGTAGACACACCGGCCGCCAGCTTCGGCCGCGCGGCGTCGACAAACTCCTCCACAAAGTGGCGCGTCTCGTCCAGCACCCGGTCGACGCTCTGCTGCCACTCCTTGACCGGAGGCGGCAGCGACTTGCGGATGAACTTGGTCAGGCCGGCTTCGCCCCGCAGCTTGCGCCCGTAAATCTTCTGCATGTGCGGCTTCTCGACGTACTCGAGAAAGGCCAGCATCAACAGCTGACTAATCATCGCCAACACGAAGATGGACCGGCTCCAGGTGATCAACGCCGCGCCCCAGAGCCCAGCCGAGCCGATCACGCGCTCCGGGTTGTTGAGGTAGCGGTAGATGGACTTGTACGTCAGCTTGCCGGTGCTATCGAAGAAGAAGTCGCCGTAGAACCAGCCGAACTCGCCGAGCTCGTCGTAGATGCTGACGGCCGTCCACATCTGGAGCGCCACCAGTCCGCTGCCCAGGACATGCTTCAGGATGGCCCAGCCGTAGTGCCAGTCGGCCGGCGGCGAGTACATCTTCCAGCAGGCCGCCACAAACGACAGGTGGCACATGGCCATGCTGACGTGGTACATGCCCTTCCACTGGCGCCAGGCCTCGCCGGCCGTGTCGCCAAACTTGAGAAAGTGCCGCGTGAACTGCTTCTCGCCCGACTGTCCGCGCAGGATGGCGCCCAGGCCGATGTTGTACCACAGCCGCCAGGCCACCGCATGCGCAAAGAAGAGGCCCTGCCAGAGCGACGTGGCCGGCGTGACAAAGGCCAGCGTCAGCACGTAGGCGCCCAGCAGGATGACCGAGTAGTCCGTGATGCGGAACATGTCAAAGTTGGCAATGCCCCATAGGCCGTGTACGGCTGCCAGGGGCTCGTCGGCTGCGGCTGGAGACCCCAGCTGCTCCTGTTGCTGCTGTTGCTGTTGCTGCTGCTGCTGCTGCTGCTGCTCTCCAAAAAAGACCGAGTCGGCGCGAGTACGCGGCTGTGGCGGGTTGTACGTCTTCTCAATGTGCGGGTTCTCGACCACGGCTAGAAAGATGAGCTGGGTCAGGTGGGCGGCAATGGAGATGAACAGCACGTCGTAGCTGGCGGCCATCATGGAGATGCCGTAGTAGCCGGCATAGCCGATGGAGTACATGGGATGGGGAGCCATCTCGAAGACGCCGTCAAAGGTCAGCTCCTGGTCGATGAGGTAGAAGAAGTCGCCCCAGTACCAGGCAAAGTCCTTGACCACCCGATGGGCGTCCAGCTTGACCCAGAGGTTGAAGCCGACCAGGGCGATGCCGGCGCCCCAGCGAGCGACCGCCATGGCCACGCTCTCGCCCTCGGGCCGGTGGCCGCACACGACGGCAAACAGGCAGTACGACACAAAGTCACACATCAGGATCAGGTCGACGACCCGCCGGAAGACCAGCCAGGTGTTGTACTCGACGGGGACCGTCTCAAACGCATAGTCCTCCGGGATCTTGGTCTCGAGCTCCTGCTTCAGGACCCGGTACAGCCACGGCCGGGGGTTCTTGCCCGTGGCCGGGTTCTCAAACAGCCGCCACCGCTTGGCCCACTGCACGAGCAGCCGGTACTTGGACTGCACCGTCAGCAGGCTGCCGATGCCAATGTTGTACGACGCCCGCCAGAAGATGAAGATGGCCGCGAACACGGGTCGCTTCAGGCCCGCCGGCAGCAAAAAGGCCGCCAGGATGTGCAGCCCGATGATCACCAGCACCGTCGCGTCCGAGAGGTTCTTGGGCTGGCGCGGGTCCAGCAGCTGCGACACCATGTCGTGGGTCGTCGGGACGGTGAAGACTGCAGGGCGAGAGAGAAGACGTTCAGCGGCCGAGCAGCCAGACACGGGACGGGGTCTCGGGCTTACCTGTGCCATCCGGCGTCCTGCCGTACGTCTTCTTGGCCTTCAGGGCATCGTCAGGCCCGACGGCCGCGTCGGCCGGTTCCAGATCGGCCCCGTGACGCTGGCGCAGCACAGAAGCAGAAGCAGCCTCCTGCACCGGCTGTTCGTCTGGTCCAGAGCTCATGACGACGGGTGGGAAGAGAGGGGACAGGTCGTGGTTGAACAGGAGAGAGACTCGACCCTCGCTCCTCGAACGAGAGAGACAGAGTTTGCAGAGCGTGTCCTAACCTTGTTAAGATCGGGCTTGGGCTTGTCTCGAGTCCCCGGTGCGTCTCAACCGACCCGTCTGTCCTTCCGGTTTGTTGAGAAGCCGTGCCCAAGGCGAGAGACAGCCAATCTGAAGGGGGGGCAGCTCGCCGGCTGGGGCTGTCACATGCCAGAGAGCCGGGAAGAGAACTAGCGGATGAGGGTTATGGAGTCGTTGCACAGCATCGATCCGCCAGGTGGAAGCAGGACGAAAGCTATGGGCAATTTCCCAACAGCCCTAGACCGATGTAGGAAGGGCGTCAGAGGACAGACGGTGCGATATCGTCACTGTGGGCCTGTGCCACTATGTCCGAGCTAGTCGCCACACAACCTGTCAGTTGCACCTGCCCTTTCTTCTTCTCCTTTTCCTGCCCTTTTTCCCCTTGCAACGGCCAGCTCGACATCCGCTGGAGCCTTGTAGGGCAGGCAGTCACCACCGGATTCTGGCTGAAACTGGACGCTCTTGGGTCTGTCCTCGCAAGACACTGCCCTAAACCGGCCAAGACAAAGCCACAGAATGCCTCTGACTTTTAAAGCCCCCTCGTTTAGAGCCTGCACCAGCCACATGACACCCCCTGTGGGCGTTGTCTCATTGGCCTGGCCGCTTCTGTCCAGCAGAGGGCTTGGCTGCTGACTACGGCCAATGGGAACAGCATCAGCCCGCTAGTTGCATGGCCGCGAAATGAGCTGGCCGCCGGTGGCATATCCATTTTTACACCGTCGCGTTTATTCTCGCCTACAACCGCCTGCTGGCTATTACCGGCTGGACGGGCGAGGCTCCCACGGTCCTTGAACAGGCCAGTGCCCTCTTGGCAGGCGGTTTGCTCCGGATTCTGTCGGTGAGGGAGAAGTGGGGTGTCTAGACGAGCCTGTCTTTTGAGTTTCTACATATCTGCGTCCGTATAGTATTGTTGGGTGCTTCTTGGTGCACGCTGCTCCCTGCCTGGAAACTATCTTTCCCGTAGTCCGTGCCGCCTTCCGCGAAGAGTGACTGTTCGGCGCCAAAACGTCCGTCTCCAGCGTGCCCTGACTCCACTGGCCTTCTCGCCCGAACTGGTTAGGCAGAAAGAGGATCGTCTCCTCTGTCTCTCTCGCACAACACATTGCAGACACGTCCGATGGACGGAACAATCAAACACGGCACAGCAGACCGCTCACGCACTCGTTGGAACACCTCTCTCTTGAGACCGCCGTTTCCCTCATTCGTTCCGACTTGCTTTTCAGTGGGTTCGTACGTAGACACACAAGAAAGAAAAAATGCCCAAAAACGCAGACGCCCACAGTCCCTCGTCTTGCACGTTTCCGCCCAGTTCCCGCCCGATGCCGAGCCCGGCCCTCCAGGTCGCCTCCGTCTAGGTCGCCTTCTTGGCAAACTCCACCCGCAGGATGAGATGCTTGAAGCCGAAGCCCTCCATCTTCTCGCAGGCCTTCTCGGCGTCGGTCCGGTCGGCAAAGCTGACAAACGCAAAGCCCTTGGCCAGCCCGGTGTCGCGGTCCTTGGCCAGGAACACGCGCGTGACACGGCCGAAGCGCTCGAACATATCGCGCAGCTCCTGTTCCTCTGCCAGCTCCGACACGTTGGTCACCCGCAGCGTGGCAAAGTCGTCCCGCTCGCCGTACTTGCCGCCAGCACCGCCTGGCCCGCCCATGCGCTCGCCCGCCGCCGCGCCGCGGTCGCCGCGCAGTGCCGGCGGCACGTACGAGCCCTTCTTGTCGAGGCCCAGCGTGCCCGGCCCCTTGGCGCCGCCGCTGCCACCGCCACCGCCGCCCGGCCCGTCGTCCTCCTCGTCGCCCAGGCCGCCGCTCGTCTCCCCGATCGGCGCCATTGTGTCCTTGTACGGACAGCGCGCCGTGAAATGCTCGCCGTTGCAGATACGGCACTTGACCTTCTTGTCCTTGAGCTTGTCCTTGAGCGCCGCCGCGTTCGGGTCCTTGGACTCGTCCTTGGCGTCCTTGCGCCAGTTGGCGCTCGGCCGGAAGATAATGTTCTCGCCCACCGACGTCGTGTCCTGCGCCGGCCCGGCGCCGTCCTTGGCTGACAGCCCCAGCTTCGTCCACGTCATCCGCTCTGCCACTCGCGGGTTCACCACCTCGCGGTGTGTGATCAGCCGGATCCGGCGTGTCGTCTTCACCTTCTGGCCCAGGTCGTTGTACCCGTACGTGATCGTCGTCTTGGTCCCATCCTTGTTGTTGATCGTCTGCGGCGGCGGCAGCTCCGTCGACGTCTCCTCCACGTCCTCGTCGTCAGCCCAGTCCTGCTTTGCCCGGCTGGGCAGCGTGGTCGCCATGATGTGCTGGAATTTGTTCTTCTTGTCCTATCCGGTCCCACTAGCCGCTTTTCTGACTCTGGTTCTTGCGATTGCGCCTTCTGTGCTCGTCGTGGTGGTTCGTAATCGTCGCCGAGATGTTCGCCGATGGATTTCGCTATTTTTTTGCAACTTGTGTGAATTTCCTACTACGTATTTTTAATTTTTTGGCCACCACCACCAACTGTGGGGCAATTTTATCGCTTGTACCTCACACCAGAATTTACCAGACTGCTACTTCCTCTGTCTCAGCGCTACTGGAGGGGCAAGACTACCAAATACGCCTCAGCGTTTCGACTCTCAATCGCTCACAGTCAAACTTCTTTGCGGACACATCCATCATATTTGTCATTCAGTATTCAGCTAACTCGTCACAGAATTGATATAATACAGTAAAGTACACCAGGAAAGGAAAGAAGAAAAAAGAGTGCCATAAATATTGCCCATATTGCAGCCAGTACAGAAACATCAAGTATGGGTATACACCTTTTTTGCCGTCTAGACACCACTGACCACCCAAAACACAAAGGAGATTGCAAAGCCGTCGCTGGCTGAGAAGCAAAGAGATGGTTGAAAAAAAATTGTGTAAAGGAAAGGAGGTTTCGTGTGCAAATATTAGGTCGTGGGTTTACTGCCCACTTCTCATTAAGCGCCACGTCTTCCTCTCACGCTGCAAAAGCTAGGTGGCAACGGTGGCAATGCGCAGGTCGGTGGCGGCGCAGGAGGAGGTCCCTCTGCCAGCTGCGACATGCTTCGTCGTCGATAAGAAAGAGCCTTCTGAGGTGTAGAATGGGCACGGAGGTGTGCATTCGAAGCCGAAGAGCGCGGCACTTGTTGCTCTCGTCTTTCGAGAAAGCGACCACGAGTGGCAGAACGTCTGGTATCCGCCGCATCACTCGACCTCTCTGATAGAGAAAGCTTTGCGGAAAACGACTCCGTCGGCCTGGGCAAAACCTCGCCGGGTTGAGCGAACATACTCGCGCGCTTGTACTGTACAGGCTTTGCGTCGCTTCCAACTATGAGAGGCCGGTTCGATGACCGACGGTGTAAATCCATGGCCGAGCTGGGTCGAACGCCTTCTTTGTGCGGGTTTGCTGAAAAATATCCACCAGAAAGCGCAGGCATCGTGCCTCGGCTGGGAAGAGCAAATGTCTTGATCCTAGCTCGCTCCGGTGGAGCCTCAACGGGGTTGGCAGCAAGCATGTCGACACACCCACGAGGATTTGTCTTCTTTCTGATATCGACCAAGGTCTGCAGTGATGGGTCCAGTTCCGTGGAGGCTGACAGCTCAAAGGGTCCGAGCATAGACGGCGTGTCTAGAACATCAGAACAGCCGGGACTACCTATGTCTGTCCCAATCGCAGCCTTCATGGCACTCCGAGACAATTCAGGAGACTTGGATGGAGGTGAGGGCTGATCAGGAACGACCGAGAGCGGACGAGAAAACGCCAGAGACGGCGGTGGCAGCCGGCGCATGCTAGACTTTTGAAAAGGCAGTTTTTGTGGAGGCACTGGCAATTCAGTCTGTGGAGGTGCCGTAGTTGGTGCAGTCAACGGCACAATCGACCGGATCTGAGCCTGTGACGGGCTCTTCATAGCCACCGACAACCGCGTAGATGTTTTGTGTGGCACACTGAAGTTCGGGATAGCTGGCAATGGCATTGTTGGAGACACGCAAAATCCAGGGTTATTGGGCGTCTGTACCGGAGATAGGACAGTCCGAGAATGTGGCCCTGGCATGTTTCCGTTGCAAAAGACGACAGTGTGCGACCGCAGCGGCGGTGGTGCCGCCTGGGCCAGGTGTGTAGGTGGTTTGGGATGACCGGCTGGCATCGGGAAGCGAAAGTCCAACAGCGGGTCGCTCGTTGCTGATGTTTGGATGGACAGCCCATTCTTTGAAGTGCAAGCCATGTTGGGATGCGGCCAGACCTCCGTGGGGCTATCGGTAAATGTCGATGAAGGCTCGTCGGTATTGCAGGTGGTGAAACTGTCGCAAACAGGTGAGCATGGCGGGGACGAGCACTCAGATGTCACGACGGTGCGCTGTCCGGACGAGATGAACGAAAGGCGATTCCCGCTTTCCCGCAAGCTCTCAAGTTGACGACCATCCTGCGAAACCAGGCTGTTTGTGACCGACATGTCGTCGGCGGACGGATCAATCTCCCGAGAAGCCTTCAAGACGTTTGGGGCCTCCAGGTGTATATCTGGCGTGGGGTAATCGATGCCCAGAGCCGAATCTAGACGCCATGGTGATGAGGTCATGTCTTGCGGGGAGATTGTGCGAGAGAACCGTTCGGGATCGCGCACAACCAAGGCTCGCTGGCTGGGCTGGCCCTTTAACTGGATAACACCATCGTTGGCCTTGGGGTTTCCGGTTTCAGACAAGTGTTTTTTTCCACCCAAGTGCTCAATCTCACGTCGAAGCGAGCTGAGCCAATTCTCCATGTCTTCCGCGCCATCAAATACCATCAATAAAGCGGATGCGTGTCTCCGTTCACCGCTACGGAAAGGCAGGCGTGAAAAGAGGGAGCGTGAATTAGGAGTCAAGGGAACAATTGCATCCGTGTGGGAGCAAACCTGGAGAACCCAGTGGCGTCCAGGAATCAGGTCGCTAGCAAAGGCTGCCGAGTCCTTGCCAATATGCAGCATTCTCTCTGGCGGCCGATCGAAAGACCCCTCCCCTGCATACTGAAGGAGGTAGCCCGATGTGACAAAGACATAGATCTTGCTTGACCACTCAAGCTTGATCGATGATGCAGACGTGTTCCGGCGGTGTCTCCTCTTGGTCCTGTCAAAACCTCTCTCAGCCACAGCGATGTCGCCGGCAGAGTCAGCCAGCGATGACTCCCGCACAGAAATAGCGGAGCTGCTGGTGCCCCCACCGTGACTGCTCTGCAGCCGCATGAGGACTTCAATGGGTGTAGCACATGCAGGAAGCCGTGCATGTTTGATGGCCTGGGGATATGCCTGGAATAGCGGCGGCGGGTCCCAGGCGGCAAGGGACCCTCGAGCTGACCATGAAGGAGGCGTCGGGCCCGGGGTAGAGGTTTTCTTGGGGTTTGGAGTAGACGAAGCAGCCACTAAAGGGGGAGCAGCAGGCATTTTGGTACGGATCTGGATGGGTCGTCGCGCCTGCGAGGTTGGTGTTGTGGGGGTTCTGGGTGCATTTGTTTTTGTAGCTGGTCCTGTTTCCGGCTGTGCCAGATCCGGTGGCAGGCTGATATCTGATCGGGTGGTACTGAAGGAGTACGGCCAGTTGCCCAGGTCTGCAACGGATGCACGCACGTTCTGGCTAGACGTTTTGTTCCGAGCAAACAAGCCGCGAAGACCGAGGCGGGATTCTCTGCGGCCGAGCTTTTCAACTCGCAATGGGACCCTGTTTTCGTTTCCAGCAGCGATGTCATGCATCTCTGGCGGACGAAGTCTGCGAGTCTTGCTGGAAACCTTTTGCAATACCTCCAGCGTGGCAGTCGATTCGTGAGCTACCTCGGCCATGGTTGGTGGTGGAAAGCCAGGCTTTCCTTCTCTAAAGGAAACCCTAGACGGCTGTGGGTGTCTGTTTGTAAGTTCTTGGGCGGACGTCGCAGGTGGATAGCACTGAGAGGCACTGCAAGCTGAGAACTGGAAATGGTAACGAGCGAGATGACGAGGAGAAGAACAGAATGTAAAGGCCAGGAAACAGACCGGGAGGATGTGACAGTAAAATCCTGCAGCCTATGTTACTATGCAAAAGAAAGGTGTTACTTCTCGTACACAATACTCTTACAGCGTACGGGTAAGAAACAAGCAGGGGTGAGGAAAGAGCGCAGGGTCGAGTTTAGAGCGACAAGGGTCGTCAGCGCGAGCGCGTGCTGGTGTGTGGGCAATTGCGGATAGACTACGACGTAAGTACTTTTGGAGCCCTTGAACCCTGAACTGGGGGTGTCCGTCTGTGCTGCGGGAGGAAAGGCCAAAACGGTCAGGTTGCTTGGTGTGATGAGATCCACACACTAGCAATGACGGGCAGGGAAATGAGAGTCGAGAAAAAAAGAGAGGATAAAACAAGGGGTGTGATTTCCTCTTTGGGCCCCGCGGCCTGCAAGGAAGGGTCGGTCTATTAGACGGAAGGAGCAAAGGGCAGGAATACGGATTACGGCGACGATGTTAGCTGCCGGAGGTCTCGTTTTTATAGAGAGTAAGCTGTGCTAGGCTGATGAGATGTCTCGGACGGATTTGCGGATGCGGAAAGTGCGAGATGAACGGGACGGCCGAACACGGACCAGGAGAGGGAAGGAGAGGTCGAGAAGCGGTGCCGTGGAACGACAACGGAAGCACCGAATTACTATGTAAGTAAGGCAGCGACGTCCGGGTAGTTTTACTATGTAAGATACGAGCGCGGATTGGACAGGGCCAATTGAAAAAGTAAACAGCTTATGAGTACGGAGTAATATCGTAATGTGGAATAATAAGTATTGGTTTAACATGAACTCGAGTACTTGTGTTGCTATAGACAACTACTGGAATGTGCGCGTACTCGTAATGCAGGCAGTCTATTTGTTCAAGCAGAGGAAATGAGACGCCGAGGGAAAAAGAAAGTAAGGGGGAGGCAGGCAGAAAAAGAAAAGAAAGTCAGAAGCGACAAAAGCAGTAAAGCGTGCAGTCGTCGACTGTTTCTGTCTGGTAAATACGGAGTATTACCAGTTAACTGGATTGGCATCTCGATGCAATTTCGGCTGCTGCCAACAAGCCGGCGACACCTCTGTAGCGAGCGGGAAAGCAAGCAGGATGATGTACGGAGTAAGACCTTGCATCTTACACAAAGCGGACCCCCAAAAGAGAAAAGTACAGTACTCGTACAGCAAGCGCTGATTCATACGGCTGCATCATAGATTAAAAAAGGGCTGGATACGACGTGTTGTTCCTCCCAGAACACACTCCGTAATAGCAGGGCTGTTATAAGCACTTGGTTATTGCTACTATGTACGGGTATGTTGGAGCAAGTAGCTTCTAGTACTCGTACTCCTTACAGCTACTGGTTTGCCGTGGTGGAGGGCTGCTGTTGCATTCTACGACGTGCTAACAAGCGGCCCTGTCAATCCAGCCACACAGACGGTGGTACCGCCTTTTTCCCCTTGCCAATAAACAGGCATGTTGCTATACTTGGACAGCCACCCCGTCATGTTCCGTGCATCCTACCGATTTTGCTCCACACTGCGCTCGGCGGAAGGGCGGAAAGAAAACGGAGACCGGGCAGGCGAAAACGGCCTTCCCCTGTGTACGAGTACGAGTTATCTAATGATGCATGGCACTCCGTACTCTATATGTAAGATATTATGTGTGTATTACAACTCGCTGTAGCCTGTCCGGCTCTTCGTTCCACTAGCGCTGGCGCCTGTTGTTAGGCCTAGCCGGTGCCGTCTCGTCGGACCATTTGGCCCTAAGCTGCCACCTTCAGGGATGATTGTGGGGAAGGCGAGACCTGACTATGGCAAGAATCAGCAGATCAGCAAATAACTTACGACTGCAGACAGGTCTCTTCGTGCAGGCCGGGCAGGTGCATCTTTTTAATTAAGAACCCGACGTGGGTGGGTCTCACTCGCAGACCCCGGAGCCCTTGCTGTGCGCCATGTCTGTCTTTTGCTACTATGTAGCACAGACGAGGCGAGAACATGGAGGGATGGAGAGGGGAACACGTCGTAGCGATGGTAAGGAAAAAGGTGGGAGAAAAAAAACTCTGTAAAAACGGACACCTGTTGACGTCCCCCTCTCCATATTTGTAGGCTTGCAGGTGGAGAAAGTCAAACATGCTGTCAGGAACCGATTGCGCACGGCAGAAGTGACGACTATGCAGCACCTGAAACGGCCAGTCTTCAGCCTCGTGTTCCCTTGTGCGCTCCCACCCTTGGGCGTTTCATCTCGATCTCTTTTCTGCAGCTGCATATGCTCCGCGAGACAATGGATTATCTGGCACCCACGTTTCGGCGAGCAGGCTTTTCACTCGCATTCGTACTCGGAACCTGAAATCCACTCACACAGAAATGGGGCCTGCGCACGACACGAGGCACACATGAAAGCCTGTCTGGCCCCTCAGGACAGGTGGACCGAGAGAGGTGGCGAGACACACGGCCTCCGGGCTGTCTGAGATCGGCCTCTGGAGTTAAATTCAGCTTTAATTTGACAAGATTGCTTTTTCTGCTGCATGCCAATACTTCCAAGGTCTTTTATTTCCCCTCTTTTATGCGGCTTTCCACGTGATGAGTCGTAATGACAGCCGGTGTACGGAGTAGACCGAGGTGAGAGTTCAGGCGCAAGTCTGACAAGCGTTCAAGATTGCAAGAGACAAGATACAATCTCATAATCTGGATGAGTAGCCAATGCGTGCGTTTCATTCGACTCCCAGCTGTTGACGTTGTCTCTGGTGTCGCCATCATCGCCGTCGTCGCCTATCGACACACAACCATGGGCGCCAGATAACGGTAGCCGGTGAGATGAAAGAGAAGGGGCCGCCGAGTTTCGAGTCCCGGCTGCGACCTCCTGCAGGAACCCGCAGCCACAATCGGGTGGGATTCATTTTCAGGTCAGAAGCTCCGTACAACGCGGGCTATTGGTAGCCGGCTTGACGGCCAGCAGGACAGCCAGTAAAGAGCCACCGTCACGGAGGCGATCTAGCCGAGATCTCCATCTAGTCGCAGCGCCTGAAAAGATAGCAGCCTGTAAATATTCGAGATACGCTCAACCAATCACTTGTGCCACCAACGTATCAGTATCCGGGAACTCTACTCGTTACGCAGTAGAGCGGCTTGTCGGCCTATTCGTGCTGGTTGCAGCCATGTTGGAACAATACATTGGCAATTTGCTGCTAATGAATGCGGTTCAAAGTACTCCCTTCTGGTTGTTGTGAATCGTTTCATGCCAAATTTTAGCATGTTTCTTAGCCTTGTCGCGAGTGACGATTTGGTATTTTCCTGGGCTTTGTTTATTATTTTGATCTAATTACCACCCGCCTTGAAGATCGTCATAGCCCGATCTGCTACCGCACGTGTGAGAGCAGCATGTAGCGGGCATTCAGAACCCGCGATACGTGTGTGGTCAGCCATGCCAACGGGTAAACGGTTGTGAGAAATTGTCCTACATAGTAAACAGCGGAACGCGCCATCCGTGAACTCGCCTCGGCGACACCAATAAACACGAGGCAAAAATCAATAAGCAATATGCCTGTTCAGTATACTGAAGATCCTCTGCTATGCATATCTACCAGATCCTGCCTTTAGTTAGTGTTTAGTTATGATATTTCATTTGAGTATTAATTACCGTAATTCAGTACTCCGTATATTGAAAGGCAATGGAGCCGACTTGGACAAAAGCATTGCTCTCTATCTTTCAGGCTGTTAGTTTTGATACGTATCCCCCGGACATGTTTTGCCAGCATGGTTGGCCTGTTTGATGGGCCAAGTGGCCTGCTTATGTTATTTACGGGCAGTTCAACTCAGGCTCCTCATTGATATGGTAGAACCGTCTGTAGAATAAGGGTTGAATGCCACAAATTATTGATTTATCCTATCACAGGCGCACACAATCGCGGTCATTTGCCCGTACCAAGGAGCAAAGTGTCGCCATTTGATAGACGGACTATTGTGACAAAGAGTTAACTGCAGTAACTGCTGCCAGGACTAAATGTCTGCCTGCCTCACTCTTGAAGCACATACGTGATTCGACACCAGCGACCCGCTGCATTACAAGCGATGCCTCTACAACTTTACAGTGCCAGCCGGTGACCCAGTGTGTCTCCGAGTTGTACGAGTAGTCAAACTGTCACTGCTTACCGCCACAAATGCGGCGGTTGGATAGCTGCATAACCGGCAGACCAATTTGGGATTAGCGCATATCAGCACAATTCGTTTTTCCAACTCCGATTCAGAGCCTCGACAACGACCTTGTTCCGAACAATCTGAGTGAAGCAAGCGGCCAATTCGCCGTGAATGGAATAATACAGCCGTGCACGCACACTCTTGTGCTGCAGCGCCAACGAAGCCACGTCTGCACACGCCCACGAGGGACCCGAACATGCCACCGCACGGCCGACAGTTGGGCCACCAGGCGCCAGGCCTGTCTGCAGCATGGCGACGACGGCCGATGCCATCGCGGCTGGGATTGGCGGTCCTGGCCGGCCGATCGGGGTCGAGTGCAGCGGCTGCGGCAGCAAAAGGCCCATCCTCTGCCCGCTGTCCGTCTGGAACGGACTGGAACCAGTTCGTCTCTGTCGGTACGTCTTTCTGTGCGATCGCATGCCTTTACTTCTGTAAGACGCTGACAGTGCTTCCGTGGCAGACCCCAATGCCCGCCGAGACGCGGCCGCGGCCACCGGCACGGCCACCTTTACGCTCGCGGTCAAGGACAACATTGCCACGACCGGGGCCGGGCTGAGGACGACGTGCGGCTCCGGCATGCTGGCCGGCTACGTGTCGCCGTTCGAGGCCACGATCGTGGGGCAGCTGCGGGCGCGCGGTGCCGTCGTCGTCGGCAAGACCAACATGGACGAGTTCGGCATGGGCTCGCACAGCGTGTACTCGAACGCCGGACGGGTGGCGGCTGCCGGCGATTCGCTGTCGGTGGGCGGCAGCTCGGGCGGCTCAGCCGTGGCCGTGCGACTGGGCGACGCCGACGTGGCGCTGGGCACCGACACCGGTGGCTCCGTCCGGCTGCCGGCGGCGTACGGCGGCATCGTCGGCTTCAAGCCCAGTTACGGCATGCTGTCGCGCTTTGGCGTCGTACCGTACGCCAACAGCCTCGACACGGTCGGCCTGCTGGCCGCCGACGTCGGTCCCATCCGGCGACTGATTGTGGGCGAGGAGCGGGAGCCGACCAGAGAACAGAGCGGCCGCCCCGGAGGGCTCTGGCAGGAGGCCGACGACGGCCGCGACCCGACGTCGCTCTCGCGCGCGTCCCGCGTCCGTCTGGCCGCCCGGCGCCACGGCTACGGACGCGGACCGGAAAACAGCGACGCCAGACAGCCTCTGCACGGCCTCGCCTTTGGCATCCCGCTCGAGTACAACATCGCCGAGCTGGACCCGCGCATCCGGGCGGCCTGGACGGCCGCGGCCACGCAGCTGCGCTCGCTCGGCGCCACCGTCGCTGCCGTGTCGCTGCCGTCGACGCGTCATGCCCTGTCGGCCTATTACGTGATTGCGCCCGCTGAGGCCGCCTCCAACCTGGCCCGCTACGACGGCGTGCGTTATGGGGGCGTGGGCAGCACGGCCGGGAGCAGCCCAGACTCCGACGCAGACCCCGACGCAGACCCTCACGCAGACCCCCACGCAGACCCCGTCCTCTATCAACACGTCCGTGGCGCCGGCCTCGGCCCCGAAGCCCAGCAGCGCATCCTCCTGGGCGCCTATGCGCTTAGCTCAGCAGCACGTGACAACTACTTTTTGCAGGCACAGCGAGTCCGCCGGCTGGTCGTCCGAGACTTTGACGCCGTCTTCCGGCTGGCCAACCCGCTGCGCGACCTCGACGCCGACGCCGACACCCCCGACACCCCCGGCGCCATCAACCTGTCCGACCTGCCCGACGGCCTGCCGCTGGCCGACCGTCGCGGCCCCGCCCAGGTCGACTTCCTCCTTTGTCCGACCGCACCAACACCGGCTCCCCGGCTCGCCGACGTCGTCGCCGCGCCCTCTCACGTCGACGCCTACATGAACGACGTCTTCACCGTGCCGGCAAGCCTGGCTGGCCTCCCGGCCATCAGCATCCCGGCACCGCCCACTGCCTCGACCGCCTTCTGTCCCGGCCTGCAGCTGGTCGGCCAGTTCTGGGACGACGCCCGGCTACTGCGCGTGGCCGAGACCGTCATGGAGGCCGCGTTTGAGCGGCCAGAAGACCGCGAGGCGTTGCAGCGTCATCGACAGACTGGCGTGTCTGAGACTTGAGAACACAGGACCATGTCGTCGATCATAGACACGATACAGTGACCCCAACACAGTTCACAGTTGGCATAAATAACAAACAATCAACCAAGCAGCATTCACATTCCCATTGACTATACTACTGTTCTTCATCCCATTCTTCATCCCACAGGCCTAACCCCAATTCAACCTCGTCCCAAACGACCCAACCACACCCACCTTGTTAGTAGTATCCTTAGTCCTTTTCAGTCGTGAATACCAGACGCACCTGGGGAAAAAATGTGGTGGGAAGCATCGCCCTCGAAAGAATAAGCGGCATTGCAATATAGAGGCCATGAGCTGCGCCTCTGAAAGAGAGCGCAAGGCACTCCACGTCACGCATCGAACTAATGTGTTTCCCCCTCTCCCCGTGGGGAGAGAGTGACCACGAAGCTTCGCGAAGGCTCTCCCATAGGAAGGAGAGGTCCCCAAAGGTCCCATCTCCCCCTGCGTTTCTGATGCCAATCGCATGCGCAATCTCGAAAACGAGAACGTGGCGCAAAGCCCTTTCAGGCAAGCCGATGACCCGCCCCCGAAGAGACGGGACAAAGGCAGATATGAAGCTGTTCACCGACTTTTTCTCATGCAAGATAAAATGCCTGAAAAACCGAGAGAAGAAAGACGAGAGACGTCCGAGAGAGAGCCGAGACGAAGACCAGGTGTCGGGGAGCCAAGCCGACAGGACGGAGAGGAGCCCCTCTTCCCAAAGGCCTTCCGACCCGCCCGTCCGATGCCCAGAGACAGGTCTCGAGGACTTCTACTCTGAAAGAGAACCGCTCCCAATGGGACGACAGCCTCGTCGTGCCCCGTGCTCCTAGAACGCCCCGGCTTCTCGCGGGGGGGTTCCTCGTCCTCTAGACTGTGGCCACTCAGGGCCAGGACGCCACTGTCACGTTCAGGAGTAGCAATGACATGTCCGGATCTTCTCGGCTCAGCGGTCACGGGGCCAGGTGCGCTTTCTCGCAATGCCTGCCCCAGGACTGGGCGTCCAGAGGCCCCGGGTGAGCTCCCCCTGCTAAACTGCCGCTTGCCACAGCTCGGCTCCCCCGACAGGGCAAAAAACCCCCGGTCCCATCAATTCGGTTCTCTCTCTTGGTTCTCCCATCCTGAGTCTCTCGGGTTTTCCGTTTGGAGCATGGAGGCGTGACGTTGACGAGGGCGATGCTTCGCACGGAAAAAAGGAGAGAAGAAGAAAAAAGGGAAAATTGTGCCTAAAGGGCTATTTATTGCGAGCTGCACAGACTAAGAGTGGGGCTGGTGCATGCAGAAGAGCGGGGCTAGGGCGTGAGCTTGTCACACAATTTTTCCGACAAAGCGCCTCCCTTTTTAGGATCCGGTGCCGGGTCGAATTTCAACAAGCAGCACAGCAACTTGGCGCAGCGGAAGCGCGCCGGGCTCATAACCCGGAGGTCCCTTGATCGAAACGAGGAGTTGCTATTTTTTTTGGGGGGGGGGGGGTGGCTTTTGCCACTATTCTGCCCTCCCTCTTGTAAAGGGTTATGAAACTCACGTTTTCCTCGCCTACATGTCGAGTACCTACTCTTTGAATAAAAAAATTGCCAGCGCCAGGATCCCGTATCTAGTCAAGGTTAGACCGAACGTAATCTGAATAGCAAACGAGTCCTTACAGGCACATAAACACAAAGCCGCGAAAGTAGTCCACCTGCCTCCTCGTCAGGATGGACGTTGCCCACACGCCGCCGGCCAGGATGGACACGTCAAAGGCGCCAAAGTCGAGCAGCAGCGGGTGGCCGGCGGCCCAGCCGATGACCACCAGCACTGGCAGTGTCAGGAGGATGGAGCTAGCGCCGGCGCCGTATGTCAGGTGCACGGCCAGGCTGACGTCGCGGCCGCCGCAGCTGGCCAGCTCGGCTGCCCGCACGTCGCTGTAGAGGTTGACGATGAGCGGCAGCAGGATGCTGGCGACAAAGTGGCGGCGCACAGACGAGGAAGCCGTTGTGGTGGTCCCATCCAGGCCTGACCTTCCCGACTCCTCGACCAGGGGGTCGATGCTGGTCACGAGGTAGTGGCTGCAAAAGACGGCCAGCACAAAGGCGGAAGCAACAGCAACAGCCCGGGCCATGTCTGCTGTCGATAGCCGTGACCGCTGTGACTGCTCATCTTCTGCCTCCTTCCGTAACAATGGCCATGCGCCCCGTTGCTGCTGCACAATCGCCGCTGCAACCCGACGGCTGTGATCGTCATCTGCAAAATAGTCACGATGCGTCACGCGGCGGAACAGGACCCAGACCACATAGACGACCAGCAGGATGACCGCAGTTCCGTGCGAGAGGCTGCGGATGGCGGCCGCCGTGGCGGTGCTGATCTCCGTGCCGATGGCGGCCTGGATGGCATCGATGCTCACGACGATGCCGTCGCTGCCAATGGTCGCCAGCTCCGTCTGCGACGTCATGACGTAGATCATCGCCCAGGCCATGATGACGGGCGAGGTCGAGATCAGCGTGAGCTTGACCAGCTCAAAGGCGGTCTCGCTGACGTGCTGAGCATAGCCCTCGTTGTCGGGCTTGAGACCGCCGAGGAAGAGGGAGAGTCCGGTGCCCTGAGAGAGGCAACATGTCAGCAGTGTCGACAGCAGGCTGTTTGTAGGAGTAACCATCTCACCAGCAGAATGTTGTTCAGCACGTTGCCAATGACAAACGACTTGGCAACACTGATCTCGTCGGACACGAGCGCCACGATGCCGATCTGCAGAACTCGCGGGTCAGCTTGGTGATTATAGCCGAACAGCGTTCAAGGACGCACCATTGTGGGAAAGATGCTGGGGAGCATTTCGAGGCAGGCGGCCGCCAGCAGGTTCCGGTCAGCATGCGTCAGACACACGCGCTCCAGCGCCGTGCTGACGAGCACCTCGAGGCCGGCCAGGCCGAGTGCGCTCAGTATAAAGACGACGTGCGACGACCAGTGCAGCCCACCCGCGACGATGGCGAAGGGCGCCAAGATGGCCAGGCCGGAGAAGAGCTCGGTGCGGAACCAAGACCAGCCCCAGGCAGCAGCACTAGGCGGTGACACTGCCGAGACGGTTGTCGAGCCCGCCGAGGTCTTTGAGCTTTTGGTTGAGGCTGTCCTGCGGGACGATAATGGCCCGCCTCGAGGTGGCGCCGACCATGCTGTAGCCGGTGCCATCTGGGGCATGACCGTGTCCTCTGTGATTGCCGTGAGTACATCTTCGCTGTGAAGGGGCTCCTGGGTACGAAGCCTGCGTGTCCAAGACGACTGTTTTGTCCCATTGCCATGTTCCGTTACGGGCAGTATTGGAAGGTGGCCAAACATGTCCTCGCCGTTGGTCTGGTCCTTCTCGATGTTGAAGAGAATGCACAAGGCAGGAGATCATAGATTTGGTAGGAAACAAAATGACCAGAATCGCTTGCTGCACCCGTTTAAGTACTCCGTCACGAACAAGGCAAAGCTGGAGGGGGCTGTGAAGGAAAGGAACGTACAGACCGAGTTGGGCTGATAGTGTCATAGGCGAGGCTGAGAGCACGGGGCGGACCGCAACAGCCCATTTCACCGAGCATTCCGAGGATAGCCCCAAAGCGTCACCCCTTGCAACACGGAACATTTTGCTTTGCGCGTTTCAATTCGCTGTATTCCGATATCTGCGACAAACTTGCGTACGCTTGTGCTTGGGGCGCGCCTATTTGGAAGCCGCCTGGCCTTGTAATGTTGCACTGCCCCGGCCACAAGCCACAACGCGGGAGCCAAAGAAAGGAGGACGGGTGCATAGCGCCGCTGAGGATAAATCATCTATTGACAGAGCCGCATCTTTCGATCGCGACATCAACGCACTGCCGGGACTTGGCGCAGCCCCATAGTAGCCGACAATGTATTAATGGCGCGGCGATATGCACTTGGCCGCCTCGTTTTGCGATGCACCGTGGTTGCCGACCGTTGTCTCATAGGGAAGGTCGCGATGTAGCAAGGATGCTTGAAGGCAGTATCCTAGACAGCTTTCTAGACCTCAACGCTTTCCCCAATCCCTTGTGACACTCAACTGAGGAAGCAGCGCCCTGTCGTGCCTCGTTCCTTCCATCTGCTTCTACGGAGTACGGACTGCGTGCAGCTGTAGCCTCCCTTAAGGCCGAAACGCCCCAGGAAGAACGCCTCCGTTCTTGTCCGGGGCTCCACGCGTGGCAAATTGGTGGTACCTGATTGGCCGGAATGGTCAGTACAGACGAGCTTCGACCTTTTCTGCCCGGAAAGCTTACACCTACGGCCATTGCCTAGACTAGACTTTTCGCCAATTGACCCGCCTATTTTTTCTGACATTGCCGAACTGTCAGTGTCAATTTGCGATCAACATTTCGCGGACGAAGTCTTACTCCTCACCACAACACCACAACACCTCACCCCTTCACCACCACCACTACGTCCACCTCTTCGCCATGGCTCGTCAGCGTTCTTCTCGCCCGGTCGCGCGCGCCCCGGCGCCCCAGCAGAGCCGCCCGGCCACGAGCTATGCCGCACGTCCGGCACCACCGCCGCCGGCCCCCGTAGCAGCTCCGGCCGCCCCGATGGCCGCCCCGGTGTCGCAGGGGCCGGGTCTCTTTGGCCAGATGGCGAGCACGGCAGCGTGAGTGAGGAGGAGAGCCAGACGGGAAGACGAGAAAGATGAGAAAACGAGAAAACGAGAAAACAAGAGTACGATGCTAACCAAACAGTGGTGTCGCCATCGGCTCGTCGGTCGGCCATGCCATCGGCAACATGTTTGGCGGCTCCTCCTCCGAGGCCGCCCCCCAGCAGCAGGCCGCGCCGCCGCCGCAGCAGTACGCCGCGCCCTCGTCCGCCCAGCAGGAGAACTGGGGCGCCAACTGCTCGACCGCCACCCGCTCCTTCACCCAGTGCATGGACGAGCAGTCGGGCAACATGCAGATCTGCGGCTGGTACCTCGAGCAGCTCAAGGCCTGCCAGGCCGCCGCGTCGCACTACTGATCGGCCTCGCCGCGAAAACACGTACGGGACGGAATCGGAGGACGGCACCGACAGAAACAGGCCCCCCAATGCACTCTTCTCTTCTCTGCTTCCACAGCTCTCATAGATAGCACATCTCCCACACCGGTCATTCTTGAATTCAGAACTGCATTCTTCCCTCTCGCCCGGCGCTCTCTCTGTGTGTCTCGCTGCTCATTCTTCAGGCGAAAGGTATTGGTGATATCATCAGCTACATCTCAAGGGCCCCCTGGGAGCAGAATTCGAAGGGAAACTCGGCGCAAAAATTACACGATGATATAGGCATATACACGAGATGTATCGGTCTTCCTCTAGGAAAAAAAATCCCTGAACGTGTCCCTCCATCCCGGCGAAAGCTGTAAAAATAAGAAGCAGGTAATCCAACAAGACACGTCCCTGTTTTCTCAACTCAAAAAAAATCGATGAGACACCACACGTCTCCCCCTCCAATAGGCCGGAAATATCAACGCTAAGTGCAGGACCATTCGTATCACTGGGATAGGCGCGACAGCGTCAGCTGCGGCGGATTGCTGCTGACACGCGTCGGCTCGATCGACTCCGTGAGGCTCGGCACTTCCGACTTCCGCTGGCTCTTCCAAAAGTCCAGCGCCTCCACCACGTCCTCTCCACGCTCGTCCTCATACGCGAAGACGATCTGCAGGGTCAGCATTGCAAATAATACAACACAAGAAATAAAAAAACTCACTTCGTGCGTGCTGCAGTGGAGCATCCGGATGTTCTTGTGCGGAACAATGTGCACTGCCCCATTCTCAATGTGCCGCAGCTCGATAAAGTTGGGCTCGAACGCCAGGATCCACGGGTATGACAGCGCAAAGTTCTGCGGGCTGCCCTCCCAGTCGAGCCGCCATTCCGGCCGCGCCCGCCATCCGTTGCGGTTGACAAAGAAGGAGAACTCCGAGTAGTTGAGCAGGAACTCGCCGTTGAGCCGCTCAATGTGGATCGGTCGCACGTTTTCCTTGCGCGCCACAAAGTCCAGCGACGTGTCGGCCTGGTCGAGCAGCGACTGCGTCTCCAGCGTCTGCAGCGACACCACCTCGAATCCGCGCGCCGACGCCACGCACAGGCTCGACTTGAGGAAGTGGATCGACGTCGACTCCGTCGGGATGTAGAACTCCTTGAACGGCTTCAGCTCGTCCTGGCCCGCATTGAACATCTTGCCAAAGCCCTTCTTGCCCTTGGCCTTGGCCATCGTGTCGTTCGGCTCGTACACCTTGACCGTCGTCGAGAGCGCCGACGACTTGACGCAACACACCAGATGGCGTCCCAGGCAGATGCCCGTCTTGAAGAAGCTGCAGTGGCTCTGGATCTTCTTCGGCCGCTTCGCCAGCGTCGGATCGTCCGGTCCCAACGCTGCCAGTGCTGCCAGCGGGAACGACAGCAGCGTCCGGTTCGACAGCACCAGCAGCAGCTGGTACTCCTCCAGCACGTCCACCTGCGTGACCGACTGCGTTTCCACAACCCGCCGTGGCATCGACGGCTCGCGCGACTTCCGGTCCGCCACCCAGATCCCGTTGTCCGTCCCGTAGATGAGCTTCCGCCCACCGTCTGCATCACATCGTTAGCACACGCCCACACGGCCGAAACATCCATCCGGCACGTCTTACCGTAAGGTGCCGCGCAGTTGACCTTGTTGATGGCCGTCGTGAAGTTGGTCGGGATCACCGTCGTGTTGAGGAAGTCCGCACGGGCACGCAGCCGCTGCTGGGCCGTGTCGATAAACTCGAGCCACTTCTGGCGCGCAGCCTGGTTAGACGCGTACAGCGTCAGCTCGTATCCGGCCTTGCCGAGATGGCGGAAGGTGATGGGCCAGCCGTCGCCCTTCTTGGCTTCCGAGTTGCCCGTCCGGAGCGGCAGGATGCTGCTTGACGACCGCTTAACCGCTCCCGACTTCGGAATCACCTCGTCCATCTCCTTGATAGCGAGCAGCTCCAGCGGGATCGGCCGCCGGTACGCCTTGAGCTTTTCCACCTTGCCCACCTGCTTCGTCCGCACAAGCAGCACCGCGTGGTCCAACAGGTACGCCACAATGTCTGGCGGATCGGCAGGCGACTTCTTCAGCTGGCTCTTGAACACCAGCTCGCGCGTCGACTCCCGCAGTTTCAGGTCCACCTTCTCGTTGGGCCGGAACTCCAGCTGCTCGTCCAGGCGCCGCAGGTTGAATCGGTTCTCGGCCTTGCCCGACTCGGCGTTGACCTTGCTGAGCAGCTCGCGGATGATGACCAACACCCGTGGGATGTCCACCAGATCCGGATTGTCCGCCTCCGTGTACTTGAGCACGTTTTCGAGCAGCAGCGGGTAACGGGCCAGACGGGTCGTCGGCTTCGTCAGGTAACCGTTGAGCTCCAGCTTGCGCGATTCTCGCCGCCGCTCAATCTCGTCCACAAACCGGCTGAAGGCCGGATTGCTGCTGCGCTCGTTCTCAAACTCGTACTTGGCCTCCAGCTGCCGCGAGCCGTATGTGATAAAAGGATCGAACTGCGGCGCAAACTCCATAAAGATGTCGCCCACGTTGTGCACCACCGGGCTCTTCTGCTGGCGTTCCGTGAGCGCCTTGGCGAATCGGGCGCTGACCCCCCGGATCGCTGGCGCGTCGATAATGTTGCTGAAGATGGTGCTGACAACGTGCATGCGGCGGGCAGCCGGGATAGGCGACGTCGACGCCCGCAGCGGCAGGATCCAGAAGTCGCGCAGGTAGTCTAGGTCCTTGACGAAGTCGCGTTCTGTGTAGAAGATCTCCGAAATAACCTCCTGCCGCTTCTTCTCTCGGTCGCTGGTGCTGTCTGCCACCTCTTTGGGCACCGAGTTGATCCAGAGCTTCTGCTCGTCCGTGACATCCGCGTCGTCCTCGCCCACCATGGCCCCGGTTCCCTCGGTACCCTGCAGTCCAGGCCCCATCTTGAGGTTGAGCCGCGATACCTGCTCCAGGCGCCGCGGGCACGCGATCGAATAGCAGAGCTGGTCGCGCGTACACGTCGGCGAGTAGCACTCTGACAGCAGCACAAACACACCGTTGACGCTGCTGCTCGTGTTCTGGCCAGAACCCGACTCCTCGTTTGCCATATCGTCGAGATTTTCACGGAACTGGTACATCTCATTCGTCGAGTCTCTGAGCCGGTGCTCGTATGTGACATCGTGGAAGAACTTTTGCGCGTCGAGGGCGCGGCCCAAAAGCAGAGCCAGGTTGCGGTCGGTCGTGCGAATGATAAACGATAAAACGTCGACCGCTTCGGCACCGCTAAAAGCATTCTTGTACGAGAGCTCGTTCTTGGTGCGGTCGCCGATGACAATCTTCTCCCGGAAGACTTCGGCCACGCGAGACAGCAGGGCCGGGTACACAAGAGGCGGTCGAATCTTGGCCGTCGGTGGGCGCTCGCCGTTCGTAGAGCCGCGGTCGCTGGCTGCGATCGAAGGGGCCAGCGTCGATGCCATGGACATGGTGCGTTGGTGCTCCGATATGCTGCCAGAAGTAGCGCTGCTCGGAATATGCCTGCTTGTGTTTGACGCCATGCTGGTCGTCCTCGTCTGGACTCCGGGCGCTGCCGGCATGGCTTGGTGGTAGTGTTCCTGGTGTCCGTGTTCGCCTTCCTTCCTGCCCGGCGACCCCGGCATTCTTCGGTTCGGGATAACGCGCCCACTCATCGTCTGATGCGCATCCCGGTCAGAGTGCGAGGCAAAGCCCCCCGTCATCGACATTGTCCGGTCTTCGGGGTGGCGGCCAGGCACAACACGACCATGGGCAGTGGTGTTGGATTGCGGGTACTGGCCGACACCGCTGCCAACACTGCCAGCTCCATACTGCGGTTGGCGTCCGGCCTGGGCAGGCATCTGCTGGTACGAGTTTGGTGGCGCGTGGTACATGGCCTGTGGATTCGGTCGAGGCATGCTGGCAAGGGATTGCGTCCGGTACGCGTCCGAGTTCAGCGCCGGTGCTGGTCCGTTGCTCTGGTAATAGCGCTGGGTAGGAGTGCGCAGGTCTGGCGGGCCCCCAGGACCTGGTGGGCCTCGGTTTGGTGCCATGGGCATCGGAGCACGAGATTCTTGCCGGGGCGGTGGTTGCTGGCCGGGAAACCGTCTCATTTGCTGCTGCTGCTGCAGATACTGGGCGCTTGGGGACGGCACCGGCGGACCGCCTGACGTAGACCGCAGCCCGGGTCTTGCATAGTAGCCTCCGGCACTCAGCACATGTGCCAAGCTCGAGTCCATTGTCCTCGTTCGCTCGTAAGGCTGCTCGTTATAGCCCCCTGGCCCCAGTCCACCTTGTCCAGGCATCATCCCTCTTTGGGGCGGTGGCCCTTGTCTGAGAGAAGCAGTTCTTTCGTTGTCGTAGCCACTTGGTTGTGCGTATTGAGGACGCTGCTGGTGATGTTGGTGCTGCGGATGCTGCTGGTGCTGTTGATGCTGCGGGTGCTGTGACACCATCAAATCAGGCGGCGTCATGGACGTCATCGTCTGGGACCGCCCGGGTGGAGGAGCAGCACCGAATATGTTGGAGAAGGCGGCATCTCGCTGGTAGTTTGGCCCATGCCCTGGTGCGTGCCCCGGCGCATTGTCGTACTCCTGGGACCGCGAAGGTACCGGCCTACGGTTAGACGACGGATAGTCCACCATGGCGGCAGTTGGGGCTTCTGAGATCCGTCTTCAGACTGTCTGTAAAGAGCCGATTAGCAGGGCTGTGGCTTTGGTGCGGGTGAAGGAGCGAGAGCTGAGTTGAAGCCGAGAAATAGGCCGGGAGAACTTGGAACGCGGTGAGAAAAGCCCATCATGGCCAGAGAACAAGCAAACAAATAAAGCCGATGCAAACGGCACATTGACACACCGAATCTTCGTCTGTACACATATCGGGACGCGATAATTGTTCATGCTGTCAAAAATACCTCTCCAATCCGGGCTCAGCGGTGTGTAGGGATGTGGTGTTCAGACTTGCATGCTCCGTTGTTCCCGAAAAAAAGAAAAAGAAAAAAAAAGAAACTCACATCTGCTAGGCCCGGAGGCCACCAAGCCGACCTTGAAGAGAGCCTCAGCGAACTTGGCTGCTCGCACGCTCTTCGTTTCTTCTGCGCTTGGGAGCTGTCTGGTTGTTCCAGAAGCTAAAAGAAAGAGCGGGGAATATATGGAGTAGCCAAAGGCGCTGACGTCTTTGCTCTTGGACGATCACCGAGACCGGGCAGATCCCTTCATCGACGGATGACGGCCGAGTAGAGCTGGGATGTAGCAGGCAGTAGCACGGCTCCAAACCACAGAGAGGGGGACAGAGGTGCTGAGACGGATGCCACACGAGGCCGGCCTCCCGTCTTGCCCGTCTTTGGCGGATGAGTAGCGTTCGGAGAGCTTCGAGATAAACGCGTAACAGCCAGGACGCTTCAGCGAAGGGGCTTGGAGGCGAGAGATGAATCAGTGAGATGGCGTCCTGTTCGAGGCGGTGCGGCTATGTTTCTCCTGAATTTTCCCCAGACGTCGAGCCCAATGTGACGTTATGGTCTGGTGACCCAAAACAGGAGATGACCGGTTTCTCGGCAAGGGAGGGAGCGGTGGACAAGGCAGCCAATCCGATGATGCACGACGGCGGTTGAAGAGCCGAGAGGGATGGAAGGAGGGAAGGCTGTTGAGGGAGCGCTGCAGGCTTTGGACACGTCGAGATGCTGCGGAGATGGATGAGGAGACCGAGCAGGAGAATTGGCCCCTTTAACTTGGGGACAAATTTTCTCGTAATGGCGCTAGACAACGAAGATAAATTGGAAATCGATCCACAAGGGATTGTGAAGAGCGGCCGTTTCTAATAACGTAGAGTATGGTGTGAGAACTGAGACGGCCAGGGCGAGCAGAAGGGGAAAGGGGATCCGAACAGAGCGAGGAGAGAAAAGGAGGGAGAGGGAGAAAAGCAGCGTACTTAGCACTAACCCAAGATTCAACGGCCGCTCCGCGAATCGTGGGGGGTAGGGGAGGAGGACGGGCGAAGATCTGAGTAGGTGCTGCTGGCAGGATAACCTCGTACGTGGAAGAGAAGACCTGACCCAAGTCTAAATTGTCGTTGGGGAGGGGGGTGGATAAGCAGACGGGAGGGAAAGCGGTGATGTTTGAGATCGGGAAACGGGGCACTGGCGGAGAGTCGAGTAAGATACGTATTGCTGCAAAACTGCATATATATTCATCTATACAGTATTGTGGTCCCATATTATACTCCGCATAACCCATACTACAGGTGCGTGTTTAATACAATCTCCAGCAGCTGCTACAGCAGCGTTGGCCGGCCTGATTTCAGTCGCCAAAGAAAACCTAATTCCTGTCGCCTGGCCGCTTCCGCCCACCCATTTCTGGGCCGTGCAGAAAGGAGAGCGGCTGGTGCCTTGATTTGGCCGAGTGCTCCCCTCTTGGCCTCTGCTACCTTATTAGTCACCTTTTCCCTTTCTCGAGTCGCATCGTTATCTGCATCGCCAGGCCACGTGACTGTGCTTGTCAACAACCAATTGCATTCAGTCGTTGGCATACGGAGTGGGGCCTCGAAAACAAACCACGCATTGGTGCTGAGTGCTCCCTCACTAACGCTCTACGCTGTGCTGGTGGGTCTCCGAAAGCTGTCTTCTCTCTCCCTTATTTTTCTGCCTTGCACGGAAAGCTCTCGCAACAAGGACGACGCCAATCGAGATACTCCATCGCCACACCTCGGAGGACTCGACCGATTCGTGCAGCGCTCCACGTACCGCTCTTTTCAGCTCTCCCGCTGCCTGTTGAACGCCATACCATCTCCCGATTCCCATCTCTCCCATTAGCTTCGTCATCAGCGGGAAAAGATGGCAGACTCGGCGCTTTCTCCCAAGTTCGCGCCCTTCTTCGGCATGGTACGGCGTCCCTCTCTCCTCCCGCTGCCACGGCAATGACTTGTACGCCAGCTAACGCCTCGCTTCCTCGTTCAGGCCGGAATTGCGAGCGCCATGATCCTAGGCTGTACGTCATGTTTCCGAGCTTTCCCTTGTCCAGCAAACCTTGACAGATGCTCGATATCTCCCTGCGCCCGCCATTCATCTACTTCCTATCCGCAGTGACAATGGGTTCTGACACGTCTTTTCACCGGTTAGGCTTCGGAGCCGCATACGGCACAGCAAAGTCGGGCATCGGTATCGCCGGCGTGGGCACCTTCCGGCCAGATCTGATCATGAAGGTAAGCAATGTGTTCTCTGTCACAGTCGGCGGCTCTCTGCTAACTCATTGTCTTCGCCAGTGTCTCATTCCCGTTGTCATGTCCGGTATCATTGCCGTCTATGCCCTCGTCATGTCCGTGCTCATCGCGCAGGACCTCGGGCCTCCTAGCTCCGGCTCCAACTACAGCTTGTTCAAGTAAGCCAAGACCGGGCTCGGGCGAGGCAACAGTGCCTCCAGCTTGCTGACATGTTACTCTCCTCTCTTAGCGGCTTCATGCACCTTGCATGCGGATTGTCGGTCGGCGCTACCGGATTGGCAGCCGGTTACTGCATCGGCGTCGTGGGCGACAAGGGTGTGCGGGCATACATGGAGCAGTCGCGGATCTTTGTCGGCATGGTGCTAATCCTTATTTTCGGCGAGGTGCTGGGACTTTATGGGTACGACCGTCTTTCTCCATCATCTCTAGGCGCTTGCCTCTTCCACTGTGATCTGGCTAACCGAACGATTCAGGCTCATTGTCGGACTCATCCTGAACACCAAGAGCAAGGGCTAAGCCGACACCCTCAGAGACGCGCATCTAAATTACCTTGCATACCGAGAGCACCAACGCGTGGCAGACGAATGTTCCAGGTAACTGGAAGGGCATGCTATCCACTGCTTCATGTATACCTATGGCGAACAAACGGGGTTAAAGGGAATTAATCGTAAGGGGGGCCTGTCCCAAGACTGGATAAAGAGTCGATCCAGAAAGCGACGGACGCATTATTCACACTGGCGCTGGGCGTTTGTTTTGTTTTGATTGATACGGATTGACCTCGGTGTCCTCGAGACAGCAGAAAGAGGCTAGTATGTGAAGATGATTTTACCGCCGGGATATTTTGCATATGTAACACATTGTAACTCGTGTTGTTTGTTCTAGAGAGGTAGAGTGGAATACAGTTATGTGCACACATGCTAAACGCCGACTCTTGTGAAAACTCTTGTTATAGTGCTTTAGAACATGATGTTCTAAGGGGTTCAGTCTATGTACACTGTCGAGGGACTCGTCTTGACAGTAGCAATAAAGGCAGAAACAAGGCAGAAACAAGCCATATAAAGAGAGGTGGCAAACGAATTACCGACATAATCATAACGAAAGAGACGTGAATAAAAGACAGAGATCCGAATAAAACGCCCAAAGATGCACAGTAGTTGCCCCCATAGCTTTCCATACGGCGACCAGTACAACCAGCAGAAAATGTGATGCGAACCCAGGAAAGTGTAAGAGCCTACGCCGACTGGAAATTCCTGAAACCTGAACAACCGTGCCAATGCATGGCGACAACCAGCAAAAGGGGGCCAAAACAAGAGAAATCTATTCCCCGGATCCCAAGACGCCTGCATCTCGTCCAGCATCCGCAGTGGTCGGTCTGTCCTTTACAGCCGGCCAGTACGGATGTGCCGCATGGTGGCGGCCGGCAGTCTGGAAGCATCAAACTGGCGGCGAATCCGGGAAGACGACTGGGTCCATCCAGGTCTGTGACGGCTCTTCATCTGGCCTAAAAACAAAAGTGCAAAAAGCAAAAGTCGTCAGTCTTCTAGGACGGTCCAGGTCCAAGGTCTAGCAGCGTATGAAGCCGGGATGCAGACGGATGTGGCGCCTCGGGGCGAGCGGTAGGACGTGGCGTGATGAGGGAAGATTGGAAGGGCGGGCAAACGAACCAAGAAACCAATCCCAGCGCCGGTCCTCGCGGACGAGAGCGTCGTCTACCGGAGCAGGGGTGTCGCGAGCCAGTCGTGCAGCACGGGTGCGGCGGGCGGCAGCCTCTCCGACCAGGTGAGGATCCTCCAGAGGGCGGGTGATGGCCTGGCTGCTGCCGATTCGTGCGTTGTCGCCACTGGCGCCGTTGCGGGCAGATGCAACAGCCTCGACCAGCTCGGCGCGTTCGAGAACGGCGAGACGGCGCATGAGGCCGCCGATCTCGGCGGCAGCAGAGGCATGTTCGGCAGCAGCAGCACGGCGCAGGGCGACAGAGTGGTAGAGGCGGGCGTTGGGGTTCGACGAGATGCTGGACCACGACGGGATGCGAAACTGTGACAGGTTGGGCATCTCGCCGCGACGGCCGCCATCGCCGCTCATGGAGAGCCCATAGTTCGCCGTGCTGGGCAGGCCAGAGGCAGCCGAAGCCGAGCCGGCGCGCCGAGCTGACGAGGCCATCGGAGCCGACTGTGTAGAAGGGAAAGAGTTGTGGCGGTTGGACGAGGCGGCGCCGGGCACGCGCTCAGGTGGTGCATACGGGGGCAGAGACCCGCCGGCATGGTTCGGGACGGTATAGTGGGTTGACGGCGTTTCGGAAGCTGAAGCACGGAACACACAACCGTATTAGCCAAGAATCCACATCGGACGTGCCAATCGGCGACCAGAACGGGCACGGTGCAGGGGTTGTGCCAAAATAGTGACACGCGGGGTCGACCACAGGGCTGCCCCGCCGGCAGCACGAGGCCAGCCAGGCCTTCTCACGTCCGGATGAGGGTGCAGAACAGATACTCACAGTAGGACGGAGCAGCAGAGCGGATAGAGGCCGTCTCAAAGTCCTCGGGGCTCAGCACCTCCATGAAGTCCCGGGAATATTGGGGAAGCATAGTGGTAGCCATTTTTTGGGTGTTTCGTCACAAATGGGGACCGGGTAATTTGTGTGCAATCCAGACGGCGAATCAGGTTGAGGTGCAGAGCGAGATCGAACGAGTCAAAATAGAGGACAATCGCGTAAGAAGGCTGGCTCCAGACAGACAGACGGCAGGACAGAGAGGCAGGGCAAGCAGGCACCAGGCAGCGGCACGTCAGACAAGTAAACGAGAGAAGCTGTCGAGGTCGGTTGGAAAGAAGGAAAGAAAAGAGAGAAAGGGGAGCGACGTGAGGAAGAGTGAGGGCAGGGGGCAGGGTTATGTGTACTGATTGTTGGCCGCGGCCCGTTTGGTCTGTCTCCGTCGTTCTGTTCTTGGCTGCTCCTCCTTAGCGTGTCGGGGTGCTTCCCAGTCGTACTCCGTCGGGAAGATGGGGCGTTGGTAGGGATCACTTGTCAACTTCCTGGCCTCTTATCCTGTCTTGTGCGAGTTGTGCACACCAAGTTCCCAGAGGTGAGACAAGGTACGTAAGTCACCCGACCAGCTTCCACGATACCGGGTGCTGTTATCGCTGGCTAGCACGGCCAAGCACAGCTGTTATACGTGCAGGCTTTACGAGACGTCTGGATGTGGTAAAAGGATGTGCACTCTGTAGATAGACGGCCAGACAGACACGTGCAACTATTCGAAGAGGAAGCAATAGAACAAAGGTGCACTCGTACTTTCGGCTAGAGGATGTTGGAGGGGGGCACAGGTTCCAAGGGAGGGCTGGCGTGGTTGGGCTGTGCATACTTGGTGCCTGTTAGTTGCGTCGCCTAGACAGGAACGTAGAGGAAAATCAGCAAGACGGGCCCGGCTATATCCATCTAGAGAGGAGTGAGCCACGAGCTAAGAGCTGCACGAGCAGAGGCCAAGTGGATCGACGTGGCCGGCGACAGGCCTGCGCCGCGCAAAGATGGAGGGTAGTGAGATAGGATGTCGAATGGGCGGCGATTGCGTGCGTGAATCGCGGCGTCGTCTGGCTGGCACGGCTACCAGCTGCAGAACAGGATTGTCGGTGTTGTGATGGAGTCGAGAAATTAATTGATTGCAGGGACGGCCATTGGACGGAGAGACGATAGCGAAGAGCGGCAACCATGAGCACGTCAGCAGTCGCCGTTGCCCAACCAGCCGAGAGCATGCGGTGAGGAAGGCGGGGGGGGCCAGAGGGGAGGAAGGCGCGATACGAGCGCTCGTAGACAGCACATGCCTGCAGGCTAAGGCGCAGCCGCTGCGAGAGACAAAGTCTCTGTCCCATATTCTACTCCGTACTCCGTACTCCGTACTCCGTACTCGTACTCGTAGAAGAATATTGGTTGATTGCGTGAGCCGTTGGACGAGCCGGCAATAACAGCGGGAAAAGGCCCTCGATTCTCCGCGCTCCACTCGGCTACGTAAGTCGTCCAGCGACTTTGCTGCGTTATCGTCCTAAAATGTCCAGATCTCGTTCCACATTTCCCACGCCAGATGTGGCCCAGTTTACGAACCGAAGATGCCGACGAACGCACCAAAGCTCACTCTCGCTCTTCCCCAAGCCACGAACCAGACGCAGGACTATGTATATGGAAATACCACGTCCGTCTGGCGGCTCAGACGGCACACCTCCTGCGGCTCCCGGCAGATTTAGCCCGACGCAGGACCAGGCGGCCGTACCTGTCTTAGTGCGGGGAAGGGATGCCTTCCTACATGTGTCGGGAACTTTTCAGGACTTTTGGCGCCCGTCTGGTCGGATCGAGTCGAGCAAGTAGAGAGGGACGTTGTCCATTTTCTCCGTCTGGGCCTATCACGCCTGATGCAATCCTACACCACAAACCCCATCATACACACGTGTCTTGCCCCATTCTACTCCGTATTTTCTCGCCTTCACCGCCCGGACTTGTAGTCTCGTATGTGCTCCAGGATCACCTTGGCTGCCTCCTCGGGTGAGTGCTGCCTCCCCAGGGCCTCCACAAAGTCGCCTTCCGGGTCCATGAGGTAGAAGTAGATGCTGTGGTCGACCAGGTAGTCTTGTCCCGGCTGCACTTGGGATGGCGTGCTAAAGTAGACGCGGTAAGCTTTGCATATGGCCTTGATCTGCTCGTACGTTCCCGTCAGGCCGATGAAGCCTGGGTGAAACTCGACCAGGTACTCCTTCAGCACCTCGGGCGTGTCGCGTGCCGGGTCACAAGTCACAAACACTGGCGTGAGCTCGCCGGGCTGCCCGGCTTCCACCAGGTCAAACATGTGCGCCATCTTGTCGAGCTCCTCGGGGCAGATATCTGGACAGTGCGAGAAGCCAAAGTACACCTAGCCGCTCGTTAGCACCAGGGGTCGGAAAAAGGAACAAAGAGACACGGGGCAAGCCAACTCACCAGCGAGTGGCGCCCCTTGAGGTCCGCATCAGTCACCGTCCGCCCATTCTGGTCGAGCAGCTCAAACGGACCGCCTACTTTTGGCCGGCCCACGCCCTTGTTGGCCTCGGCCACCCGCTTGCGCTGCATGCGCTCCTTTTCATGCTCAAAGTACCACAGCAGACCGCCACCAGTCGCCACGAAAAGGACGCCTGCCTTCCAGGAAAACGGCTAGTTGCAGTCAGTAAGCGCACATATATTGGAACAAAGCCTTTATTGAATATCACATACCCCTGAGCGATGCCGGCTCTTGGCCTCCTCCACTGTTTTATACGTCCTCCTCGACAGCAGTGGGAGACGCTGTGGGCCACACCCTGGGCTTCCGGCCAGCCGTGCTGACGGCAGCAGCGGCCGCCGAGCACCCTCTGCCCGGTTCAGCTTTGAAGAGCAGGATGTGAATGACCGGTAGCTGCGGCCTGCGCAGCGAGCGCTCTGTGACGAGGAGAGGCTGGCCCAAGCTCCGAAGAGGGGCATGACCTTTGCAAGTGGCCGGCTCATCGTAAGCCCGGGAGCGAATGAGAGATGATTAGGTAGTCTTCAGTTTTGCCTCATGAAAGGCCGAGGTGTGACGTTCTTTCCTGGCTGCCTTTATAAAGCTTTGTCTGCCAGACAGTTGTGCAGGTTGGCCGGATAGATCGTTTGATAAAAAATGCTTCTGTAATCTTATCGCGAAAATGTCAGGCCGTCATCCACTGACAAAGCCAGTATGATATTGGTGCCCCACTTTTGCTCTAGACAGCTGCTTTGGCCCAAACCTTACTGTTGCAGCTCGTCTCACACACCCACGCGCCCACGCGCCCACACGACAATTCTTCCTCTCATGCAACCACACACTTGCGCGCAATAGCTTCTTTTTTGCGCCGGGCTGCCCGCAAACAACCAAAGGCATGGGGCCAAATACAGGGCCCATCCTAGATGCAGCTCAGGCTAGCCAGAATCCCCAGCGCGGCTCGGCGGACGTGCCTGCCCTGAAAATCGAATATGACGACGAGGCAGCAGACAACGGCAGTCGCAACCGGTCGCAACCAGCATCGATGACGCAGCTGACTCATCAGACGCAGCCACTCTCCCCTCTTTATTCACTGTCGCCTGGGGTCGATGCAAACGCAGACGCAGATCTGAACCTAGCTGCGTTTGCAGCAAACTCCTTTCTACCTGAGGACGATGTTCCGATGACGGATGCAACCGACTCGACAACTACCGCAACTGCAACGACAGCGACAGAAAGGCCGCCCTTCAGGACAGATCCATCACCGTCTGCTACAGCTATGCAGGCGAAGAAGCCCAGGATGGGAGGATCGAGGAGCCGCGGCGGTGGCGCATCCAGGAGACGTGGTGGCAGCAGTGCCAGCCGCGGTGGCCGCAGCAGGGGAGGGGGCCGGGGCGGTGGAAGCAACAGTCTGAAATCTGGCGGAAGGGGTGGCAGCAGAAAGATATCGGCGCTCTCTAAGAATGGTACATCTCCTGCACCTGGCATCAAGCGGGAGGCTGGCACTACTCCCTCCCTTGCCTCGGATGATGACGAGCAAGGCGGCAGCGAGGAGGAGGACGGAGAAGACGACGACGACTCCGATAACGGGCCATATTGCATCTGCCGTGGGCCTGATGACCATCGCTGGATGATCCAATGTGACCAGTGCGAGGACTGGTTCCACGGCGACTGCGTCAAGATCGACAAGGAGCTCGGCGAGAGCGTGATCCTGAGCTACATCTGCCCCGCCTGCGCCATACCCGAGCGCTATATCACCCGTTTCCGCAAGCTCTGCTCGTTTCCGTCCTGCCGACGGCCTGCTCGGTTGTATGCCGAGGACAACGTGTCGCCAGCGTCGCCGGACGCAGCCAGCTACTTCTGCTCTGACGGACACCGGGACCAGTGGTGGGATGCTCTCTTGGCGCACATCGACCAGCGAAAAGAAGGCAGCGGTGCCATTCCCGAGGACAAGATGCCCGTCGACCAGCTCACATCAGCGCAGCTGGTCTCCATCCTCGCAAGTGGCAACCAGGAGGGCGTTGCTCAGATGTTGCTGCATGGCCTGACGCAGGACAAAAACGGCAAGTTTCCTCCTCTTCTGATTGCGGGGCCAGTCCACGCCTTCTAACGGCCGCAGTCGACCCCGAATCGCTGCTCACCGACGAGGAGCGCGCAGTAACTCAAAAGTCGTCTGCGCAGCGTCGCCGCTTTGCTGGGCAGTACGGCATGTGTAAGAAGATGCTGGAGCTGCTCGACATGGCCAAGGCACGCAACTACGACGCCATCAAGGCGGGCCTGATCGAGCGTGACTGCTGCGGCTACGACGACCGGCTGGAACATGTCGGAGTGCAGCCGCACTTTGAGCAGTTCCTGGCCAGCCCAGAGGGCGCTGCCATCTTCCAGGCCGGCCGGCTGGCGGCCCCATTGTCGCGTCCCGACGAGAAAGAGGACGAGGATCGGGCCAGCGACAGCCCTGCAGGCTACGAGGCGGCCACGGCTGGCATGTGCCGGAAACGCAAGTGCAAGGCGCACATGGGCTGGTTCCCGACGCTGGCACGGGACGTGCGCATGCAGATTCAGGATTTGACGCGCGAGGCGGCTGCACAGCGGGATATCGAAACGCGCATCCGGTGCGCGGCTCTGCAGCGGGCGTTTGTCAAACGACACATGCGGTCCGAGGTGCTCTTTGTGGGCGACTCGGACAACTCGCTCTTGTCGTTGGGCGGCGACAGCGACAAGTCCGACAGCGAGGCGACCGATGAAGACGACAACGAGCCGGCAAAGCAGCCGGAGGAGTCAACGTCAGCGTCGCCACCATATGATGGCTACGTCGGATCGTATCGGAGCAGTGTCGAGGAGAGTGCCCCCCCACGCAACAACTCCAGCCCGGAGAGTATTGGCGCATATAGCGACTAGTGCAGATCACATGCTTTGCTTCAGATGGGAGGGATTTAGTCTTCGAAACACGAGAGCGTGTTGGGCGGGACGAGACAACCATTGATCAGGTCTGGATACTTTAGCATTGTCCATAGTTATTCACTTGTCTCTGCCGTGAGTGGGGCAAGTCAGGCGTCTAGGTTGGGAGATTGGCACTTCTTTGGATCGCATAGGAATATTAAGCGATTTCCTTTCAACCCCACGACAGAGCATTCAGCTGTAAAGACGAGGACGGGACCCGGACGTTTCGTTGCCAGACTGCCGTATAGCCAAAAAGGCAAATACCCTGGTATCAAGCATGACGCGTACAAACTGCGCCTTACCTTGTTGTCATCGGCAGAGTGGACTCATGTCTGCAATGCAAGCCATCGTGTCAAGAAGCACGGCAAGTCGGCAATCCGGCTGAAGCAGTGATCAAGAAAGGCGGTCAAGCAAGAAGCGCAGCGTATTTATTGGTCGCCGAACAAGTATCACCCTTTCGCTCTCCAGTGACATGCAGTCGGATGTATATTCTCCACCATTCTCTCCTCTGGCTAGACTCGAGTTCTATAAGCTCACATTCTTTGATGGGGCCTACACGTAGGCTTCACAGTGCTCTGCGTTCTAATAACGGGTAGACAGACGATGCAAATAATACGGCCACCGCACACCAGCCAGAAGCGAAAAGGGTGTTTCAATAGGAAGAGACATAACCGCCATCAGGGTGTAGCGCGAACACAAAAGGATATTGGATCCGCGAAGAAGTAAAAGGGGGGACCCAGTAATATAAATATAACATGCCAATATTGTGAGAAAGTAAGAGCAAAAAGAAAGCAAACCAACCTGCCTAACCATAAGAGAAAAATAATACAAGAATATAAACTATCGTAATTCAACGAGCCGTGAGGCGATCCTATCTTGTGCCAGCCGTGAGGCTCATTGTTGTCTTCCATTTTACCGCTCGCCTGGTTCATCGTATTCGCGTAATATATCGACATTGCAGAAGGGTTATTGTCTTTTCCCTAAGCACCAAATTCTTCCAAAAGTTTCATTACCCAGTATGTATGTGCGTAGGGGTGTAGAGGTGAGGGGGGTGTTGTTTGGATGCAGTGCCAATAACGCCTTCTCATCGACGGTGGTGTCGGCTAGAATGGCCTTCAGATCGACGCCCATCACGGCGACGGGAAGAAGAAGACGGCTGTGAGTGCTCCAGCTCGTGCTCGATATCCTCAATGCGCTGACGAAAATCGTGAACAATCTCTCGGATGTGTGCAATGCGATCAAAGTCGAGCTCGAGCTCGTCTATCTGCTCATTGATCATTGTGAAACGGGCAATCTCAGCATCGGCATCGACAATCATCTGGTTTGATTGGTCGTAAACCGCCATCGTGGCAGCCTGTGTCTGGTCCGTCAGGTACTGCAGCTGCTGCTGGATGTGGTTCATGACACGCTCAAAGTAGACGTCCAGTGCCGCTAGTGAGTTGCTGTCGAGCAGCATGCGGCCCTGGGACGATGCACGGCTGGCAGCGCGGGATGAGGACGAGCCAGCCAGAGCAGATTGGCCTTGCCGCAGAAGAGTGAGCTCTTCGGTGCTGAGATCCAGCTGGGTCGGATCGATGACGTGTGGTGCCGGCATGGTGGCACTGGCTCCGGTGCAGACAGGCTGCCCTCACGAGAACACGAGTATGAAGGAGGAAGGCGAGTGGGAGCGGCTGGCGAGGTGCTAGGATACAACAGCTTGCGATTACAGCTAGCCAAGCCCGGTATGGGTAACCGTCAGCCCCGACCAGGCCTGCAGAGCAACGCCTTTGCCGAAAAGAAAGGTGCTAGTTGGGCTGATGTGGTAAGTGTGATAATGACGAGCTAGAATATGGATTTGGTGTCTTCGTCTCGGCCTTTGCTCTCCACAGAGGATTAAAGTGCCCTGGCGATGTTACTCGGCTTGCAGGCGGCGGTGATGAAGCGGCGACGTCACCGGCTGTGCAGACAGCCACACGGCCGACCTAGCCTTGCGATGAAGTTTGGGGTCGGTTGCAGGTTCAGGTTCAGATTCTGATTCGGGACCAAATTCGGCAGTGAGATCGAGGGAGACAGCGACGGCTTGGGCAAGCTTCTTCGGAGGCGCACACGGTGTCATTGTTTCGAGATGGCGACAGCCGTAAGTGCAACAAGGTTGCCGTTCCAAAGGGAAACCAGAGCTGTGTCTCGGAATGTCGTGCACATATGAGAGACAGGTTGCGCAAGGTCGACAGGAGCGGTACAGAAGATCCGGGAAAAAGAAACAGGTCGTGGGGGCCACGATGGGCCAGGAAGAGGAGCCGGGGTGTCTTGTTAGTCCACAAAGAGCGAAACCATCAGCCCAAGGGTTTCAGGGCTCTGTGCTCGTAGCGGAGTATCGCGGCCAGGCTCGTGACGGCAAGCGAAGAGCGAGAAAGTCAGGAGACGGACAGGAGGGAGGATGGCCGGAGTGAGGAAAAGAGGGTCTTTGTGCAGAGAGACGGTAAAGGTGAAGACGAAGGCGTTGGGCGTGTTGGGTGCAGCGGCTCCTTCACGATTTGGCGGGGTGCAGGCACCGTCGGAAGGCGTGAGATTAGGCACTTGAATGGTAGTCTGGTCTCAGCGGCTGGACAGCCCGTCCACAGCGCTCGGGTCGGTGAGTGTTGATATCGGCACAGATGATACCGGCCAAATGCCCCGCGACAGAGCCCCGAATCTTCCTGTCGCCACATTCACATCTGATAGCAGACACGGAGTGGTTCTGGAATCCCGAGCAGTCGTCCCACCTCCGCCTCATCTACCTTTTTCCCAGTAGCCCGGTCTCCTGGGCAATGCGCGCGTCCCGAAATTCAAATGACCGGAATAAGGGGATAGTGGGAAAGGCTTGAAAACGAGAAAGGGGATGGACCGTTAACGTCCTGCAGGCTCGTCTCTGTGTCGGATTTTCGTCAAGCCTGCATGGCGCCTTTCCTCTTTCGACCCTTTTTTCCCGCACTTTCTCTCTGTCGCTCGCTCGCTCGACCTTCTCACTACTCGTACTCGCATGTATTGACTTCACTTCTCGCTTCAGCACGTCAGCCGACCGCATTCGGTGGCCAAAGCTATCGTTTTTTGGAGAGAAAAGGGAATTAAGGTCAGGGATTAGCTGGCAGGGTGGTGTGTTCAGCCGTCGGCAGTCAGCAGCGTGATTTTGTTACGCTGCCTCTGCCTGGTGATCGTGGGGATATCTGCTAGGAAGGGTAATGGAAAGGCGGCTACTATTGCTTCGGCCAATTTGAGGAATTGTGGAAATTTCCCTATTTGCATCACTAAAAGGCCTGGCTACATAGGGAAGGTAAGAAGGGTGGCCGGAGCGGAGTCTATCGCGGGTCTTTGCTCTTGCCCTCCTCGTCGCTATCACAATTCGGTAGCACTGAGAGAACCTTCTCCATCGCTTCTTTATGTAATGTATGAACAGAATCCATCTGCGTTGCTGCTAGTGTGCTTTCTACATCTCCGCATTATCTTCTGCCAAATAGAGCCGGGCCTTTGCGCCACTCCCTGTCCGGTCATGCATACGTAGCTGCAAGGCAGACAGCGGTGAGATAAGATAATACGTTACGTCCGATCAAAAACAGCTTAAAAGGCAGCATACTGCCGAAGGAGGCAAGGCGAACCCCGAAATAGAATGAGAGAAGGAAGAATGTGAAACAAAGTAATGAGTGGCGCAACGGGCAATGCCGTGAAATGACGGACATGGCCAAAGGCACCAATGGAACCGGCAGCACGGATCAGTTGCTGCAGCAGCAGCTCCTTTTGTCACAGCTTCGCCTCCAAATGTGCCCAGTCAACTGCTGTCCAGCAACCATTCACCTTTTTATACTTCCTTATGAACGCCTGTACCTCCAGAATAAGGCAATAGCACCGGCTAGAACCGGCATTCCCATGGCACCGATAAAGGCATTGAGAAGTACCTTGCCCTGGTGCTCACTCTTCTTCACCACATCGCTGTATCGTTCATTGCCGAAAGAGACCCGCGCGTACTTTGTCTTCCAGCCCAGGCTCGGAAAGTACAGAGACAGCTGCTCCTCAAGATATTTCCGCAGGCGATATGTCGGGCTCAGTACAGATGACCGCATCTCGATATAGTTCTTCAGAGCCAGATCGTTGATGGCGAAAGCATCAGGCACACGCAGAGCGGTGTATTCCGCCAGGGCAAGCACTCGCTGTGTAAGTTGTGTCCCTTGTGTGTTCTGGTCTTCAGGGCCGTTTTGGTCCATGGTTTCGTACTTGTCGAGAATCGAGAACAGGACACGCACATCCTCCAAGCCGCAGTTCATCCCCTGGCCATAAAATGGAACCATGGCGTGGGCAGCGTCGCCGACTATCACCACAGACGACTGGAAGTGGTACGGCTTGCAGTTCACATTAATGAGTGGAAGATGTCCGTTGGATGTGAAGGATGCAATAAGGCTATCGGGGGAGATCAGAGCTGTCACCCCCGGGAAGTGCTGGTCAAAAAATGCCGGGACCTCAGAAGGCTGCCTTTCCAAGACGGCATATTGAGCGGATGGCATGAACAGCGTGCAAGTGAATGAACCGTCCTGATCATATTGTCAGTGAATTACACCCAAGCGATGGAATAACCTTGTGCTTACGTCGCTGGGAATGGCAATGAACATGAATTTCTTCCCAGGCCAGATGTGGAGATGGTTGGGAGATATCGCAAACCGAGACATGGGGTCTTCTGGCGAGGACTCCTTCCGAGGTTCCAGGTGAAATTCGCACCACAAAGCATCAATGTACTCCTGCTTGTAGTCTACCCGGGCATACTTCATCAGATGATACCTGACAGAAGAGTGGGCACCGTCGGCACCAATCAGCAAGTCGAAATCTATTTCGATCTCTCGCGCCCGGCCCGTAGCCTTGACCCCAGCGTCCTGAATCTCGAACCAGGCCTTGCGGGCCCGGAAGTCGGCACCAGTGAGCTTGTGGTTGAAGAAGAACTTTACATTTGGCGTCTGCTCCAGGGCGTCCAGCAGGCAGCCGTTTAGCCCAGTTCTGTCGACAGCAAAAATTGTCTTCGAAAAGATGAGTATTAGACGACTTATCGGCATGCATTAACTGATAGCAGGGGACAAACAAACCCGCCCGTGGGCGTCATAGTCTTGAGCTTCCTCATAGAGCTCGCCAGACGGCCTCTTTCCATGGATCATACGACCACGCATTGGAATGGTGCTTTTGAATACCTCGCTTAACAAGGCACCGTGTCCGACTTGCCGCAACGCATTGATCCCTCGCTCAGAAAGTGCCAGGTTGATGGACTTTGAGAAATGGAGTGGCGTCGTGAGCGGGTCTCTGAGGTCTTTTCACGAGAGTTTCAACAAGCGTTTATAAAGAAGTTAACCTTGACAGCTCAACTCACCATTGCGAAGCTCATAGATCTCCACATCATGGCCTCGCTGAGCAGCATAGAGAGCGGCGAGGGATCCGACTGGTCCGGCGCCAACAATTACTGTTTTTGGGTTGCCTGCCATTGTTATGTGCGGCAGTAGAGTCTTTGGAGCCAGGGAAAACCAGAATTGTGTCCGCTCATGAAGCCATATTTTTCCGGCTCGAAAATCGTCTCAGAAGGCAGCCGAGGCGGGTCAGTTATTCCTGTCGGTTAATAATTCAAGAGTTGTCGAGTGTAATGTAATACGGAGGACGGAACAGAGCACGACCGGTACAGTCATGTGACCCAACGGCGCACCTTACGTAATAGATATATTTTTAGCTCATGCAGTGGCATCACCCCGCCTGTTAAACCCGGCAGAAAATTTACGTCTGCATGTAGAGCAAAAGGCGCGTATGGCACACGAACCTCTTCACATATTTCTGACCTTTTACACTTCACCAAGCACGCTTTTGGCAACGTTGAGGTTCAGGACCAATCAACGACTTGAAACTTGAACTACTGAGCGTACTCGTCCACCCGACAAGCCTCCACCATGGCTGACGAACCAGCCGCCAAACGCAACTGCCTTGGGGCCGACTGTGACAACGATGCCGGAACGCTCCAGTGCCCGACCTGTATAAAGCTTGGCATCAAGGACAGCTTCTTCTGCTCCCAGGAATGCTTTGGAAGAAACTGGGTCAGTTTGGTTTTAGTGTTTGAAAACAGCGCCATTTCTGCCAGTACTGACGGGAGGATCGTCTAGGTGACGCACAAGTCTGTGCACAAGAAGGAGACGAGTACGCAGCTGCCTGACGCTTCCAGACCCTGGAGAATGTATGCTAACGCGGAGCAGAGGTCGGATACTTCAACCCCTTCCCGAACTTTCACTTCACCGGACCGCTCCGACCTGTCTACCCTCTGTCTCCTCGGCGCACGGTTCCGAAATCCATACCCCACCCTGACTATGCAGAAGACGGCTATCCCAAGACGCCGTCCTCGCGGCTGCGGGCGAACAAAATCGAGATCCTGGATGCCAAGGCCCAGAAGGGCATGCGCAAGGTGGGCCGCCTGGCCCGTGAGGTGCTGGACATCGCAGCAGCCGCCCTGCGGCCCGGCATCACGACGGACGAGATCGACGAGATAGTGCACAAAGCATGCCTTGAGCGTAATGTCCGTAACCTGCTTGCTATCCCAGCTGTTTTGTTGGCCTTTGTTCTGACATGTTTCCTCTCCCCGCCCCCTCTGTTCTGCGTAGGCCTACCCTTCTCCTCTGAACTACAACCACTTCCCCAAGTCGGTATGCACGTCGGTCAACGAAGTTATCTGCCACGGTATCCCGGACAAGCGCTTGCTTATGGACGGTGACCTGGTCAACCTAGATGTCACCCTGTACTATGGAGGCTACCACGGTGACCTGAACGAGACATACTACGTCGGAGACCGCGCCAAGGCGGACCCGGACACTGTGCGCGTGATTGAGACGGCGCGGGATTGTCTGGATCTCGCCATCAAGATGGTCAAGCCGGGCACTCTGTTCCGCGAGTTTGGAAACGCCATTGAGAAGCTTGCCAAGGAGCGCAACTGCACGGTTATCCGCACGTATGTCGGCCACGGTGTCAACTCCGTTTTCCACGCCCCGCCAAACATTCCCCACTACGCAAAGAACAAGGCAGTGGGTGAGTGCAAGCCCGGAATGACGTTCACGATCGAGCCCATGATTGCTCTGGGCAAGTACCGCGACGTGACGTGGCCGGACAACTGGACTAGTACGACCATTGACGGCAAGCGTACGGCGCAGTTTGGTAAGTTGTCCCGCGCTCTGCTGTGCATCCGTGTATCGGCCACTGACAAGAGCCACAGAGCATACCCTGCTCGTCACAGAGACGGGAGTGGAGGTCCTGACGGCCAGGAAGCCAGACTCACCGGGTGGGCCAGTTCCATATCCATTGCAGGCGAAGGCGGAACCGGTGGAAGAGAAGGCAAAGGAGGAGGCGGAAGTCAAGGCATAAACGGCTGTGGGTAGACATGGTTGTACATTGCACGGCGTCGGACGGTGTGAGCGGTTGCGAGACATGATATTCAAATAATAAAAAGGGTCCGGATGAAAGCCGAAAGGAGCAGATGCCTGACTGTCTCGTCTGTCTGCCTGCAGTTTCACCAACTGCTGGGCGCTGTACTGGAGGCGTTTTGGCCTCGGTCGGGGACCGGATGTGTTAAAAGGCCGAATGCTGTATTCAGAGAGTGAGCCCAGCAGAAATTTCAGGCAGTTCGTAAAAGGTCGAGCTGAATGGAAGCTCCTTTAAATGCTCGTATACGGGAGCGAGACCTCGTATTATCGAGTAAGGTGCCTGAGCGGGTTAGCGTGCATACGTAAGATCGCTAGCGGGTTTTTATCTTATCACCCAGCATCTTGGGGCCAGCTGTTGCTGCTACAATGTATCGTAAGAACGACAGGCAAATTCCAGACACTACCGACGCAACCGTTCTGCCCGTTGTCCCACACACATCGCAGCCGCCGAGCATCGTGGGGACCCTACGCCAGTGTTTATCATCCCAGATGTGTCAGCACTCTCTATGAACGGCTGCATTTTTCCTGCGCGACTTGCCTTTCCGTCCCTCTCCTGATTTCGGCCTCTCGGCCTTCCCAGGTGTCCATCCAACGTCAATTCTCTCGGCCAGCCAGAACGCGGACCAGCCTTCTTGTCCGTCAGCATTTCCAGGCGCTGCTTGCTGTGACGGGCCTCTGATAACGACGAAGCGCCGACCATGGCGCGTTGGCTTTCGAAGATGATGGCACCGCTGGCGCTGGTGGTTTGCGCAGCGACGGTGGCCCACGCCTTTGAGGAGATAATCGTACGTGGTCCCATCTGGAATGCGGATGTGAAGTCTGCGCTTGCGTGGGTGTGCCCATGCGTGGATCGGTGCTGACGTTAATTTCTTGGACAGAACCAGAAGGACGACTACAGACAGCGATGCGCCGGTACGTGAGCGACGGAAAGGCCGGCATGTGTGGCCGGAGGCTGGGACAGTGATGAAGGCGACATGGCTGACGCAGATATCGCATGGCAGGCATGTACAGCAGAAAATCTTGGGGCGGCCCCGCGGATCCGTTCATCAGCGTCGTCTTCGACAAGTACGACGGGCCGGTGGACCCGATCGTGAGCGTGCTAATCTTTGAGTGGAAGGACGAGGCGCTCATCGGGATCTCGCCGGACGACAACCAGGAAGTATGTGTTTGGGTTCGTCCGTCGGCGTCTGGGGCAGGAGTGGCTGACAGCTCGTGACAGAAACTCATCATCTGCGAGCCGCAATATGTGCCGCGAGGCTACTGCAACGCGTCGGATGTCGGCAAGTTCATGCTGCAGTCCAACGCAACGGAGGCGTCGATCAACCCGATCTACAACAAGGCGGTGCACCTCAAGGAGGCCAAGCCGATCATGTACGAAATCAAGAAGACGGGCTACTTTTGCATTGTGACGGCGCCGTTTAGCGCTGCCGAGTACAATGCGGTGGCGGAGTTCCGCAACGCGTACGGCGAGTTGCCGGCGACGCAGATCCCCAAGCTGCCGTTCTACGGCGGGATCACGATCTCGTATGCGGTGGTGGTGGTCTTCTGGGGGTTCATGTACTACCAGCATCGCAGCGACATCCTGGCGGTGCAGAACTACATCACGGCGATCCTCATCTTTTTGGTGGTGGAGATGCTCATGACCTGGGGCTTCTACGACTTTATGAACCGCAAGGGCTCGAGCGTGGGGGCCAAGGTGCTACTGGTGATTGTGGCCGTGCTCAACGCGTTCCGCAACTCGTTTACCTTTTTCCTGCTGCTCATCGTGTGCATGGGCTACGGCGTGGTCAAGACGTCGCTGGGGCGGACGATGATCTACGTGCGCTGGCTGGCGATTGCGCACTTTATCTTTGGCTTGGTGTATGCCATTACGAGTCTTCTGGTCAAGCCGGACAATGTTGGTGAGTAGTGGCGATGGTGGTGATGGTGGTGATGGTGGTGACGGTGTGGAGGATTGTGCTGACTAATCAATCTTAGGGCCCTATGTGCTGCTCATCATCCTGCCGCTGGCCGGTACGCTGACGGCGTTTTATGTGTGGACGCTCAACTCGCTCAACCTGACGCTCAAGGACCTGCGGGAGCGAAAGCAACATGTCAAGGAAAGCATGTACAAGAAGCTGTGGTGGTGCATTCTGCTCAGCATCGTGGTGATCTTTGGCTTCTTCTTCCTCAACAGCTTCTCGTTCGCGTCGGCTCGGGACCCAGACTTTGTGCCGTTCCACTGGAAGACGCGCTGGTTCATCCTTGACGGCTGGCCAAACCTGGTGTACTTTGCAGACGTTGCGTGGGTGGCGTACGTGTGGCGGCCGTCGGCCAACAACCGTCGGTTTGCGATGAGCGACGAGATCGCGCAGGACGACGACGGGACGTTTGAGATCTCCAACATGGATATCGGCGTGCCGGAGGATTTCGACGAGGACGACGAGGACGGCCTGGGCAACGGGCAGCGACAGGAGGCCGGGGGGCTGGATCGCAGCGGCGCGGCGGGCTTGGAGGAGGCCAACATTGGCAGCAAGCCGACGGCGTCGAGGGCCGTCTCACAGACGACGGTGCAGCAGTCGTCTTCGTCGACAGCGCCGCGGGATTCTCTCGATGGCGAGACCATTTTTGCGGTGGGCGAGGATGCGGACAAGTTCTCGGAAGACGAGTCGGAAGAAGATTCGGAAGAGGAGTCTGGACTGGTACGGAATAAGAAGTGAGTAGCATAGAGGATTGGAAGGGAGAGAGGAGATGGGCGAGAGGTGGTGAAGGATGGGAGGCGGTGAGATGGCGAGGCGGCTAGGCGGCGAGGGAATAACGAAAGGAAAGGAAAAGATTGGTTTGGTTGTGTTTAAGCCAAGACACATTGTATTTCTATGGTTGCTGTCTGTTTTGTTCTGGGTTGTTTTTGCTCGACGAATTGCGATTACCTGTTGCTTCTTTGCTCGTTCCCTTTCACTCTTGGAGTTTCTCTACTAAATAGCATATACGGAGTATATCTGTTGGGAATACAGGTTCGAACAAGGCGGAGAGCAGGTGTCACTGGGCTATGTCGCCGCCGAAGCCGACGGGTCGACGACGGCCGCCGTTTTCGGGGACGATGGCGAGGGCCTTGTAGACCTTGCCCATGCCTCCGGGGCCGCGGTCGACGAGGCGCTTCCAGGAGCGGTCCAGGTCGGCAGAGGTTGAGGGGGAGGAGCCGGGCGTGGCGGCGGCCTTGGCGAGGGCACCGGCGCGCTCGCGGATGCCCATGGCGAGGAGGAAGTCGGCCTGGTCGACGGGCCCGTGGAGCTCGACGTGGTCGCTGGCGCGGGTGGCGGCCTCGACGATGGCGGCAAAGTCGACGTCGGCGCTGAGGTCGGTGAGGCCGGGCTCGGCAAAGGGGCTGACGCGGCGATGGCGACGGATGCCGCGCAGCGAGTTGATGGGCACGGTGCCGTCGCCGGGGCCGTAGTCGAGGATGAGTGCGGCGCCGGCGGACTGCGGCCTGGGGCGGGCGGCCGAGCCGCCGATACGCACGGCAAAGTCGGTCGCGTAGAGCGCGGCATCGGGGCAGACCTCGACGACGGCGTCCGGGACGGCAGCCAGGGCCTGGTAGCGCGGCGACAGCTGGGGCAGGTAGCGCGAGTGGCGCGTGGCGCCGGCCGACAGGGTCAGCTGGAAGTCGGGCGGCGGACCGTCTCGCTGCTGCGACTTGGGCGTGCGCAGGCTGTCGTGGGTCGAGCCGGGCGGCGTGGGCGAGACGACCATCTCGCGCCACTGACGGGAGGGGGTGGTGGTGGAGGAGGTGGTGGTGGTGGAAGTGGTGGAAGTGGAAGAGGTGCCGGAATTGGTGTCGGAAGTGGTCGAAGCCAAAGTTGAAATAGTGTCGATATCTCTCGAATCGGCTGCAGGCTCGCCCTGGACAGCCGGCACGGCCACAGACTGGAAGACGTGGATGGGCAGGGCATCAAAGAACTCGTGGGCGACGATAAACGGCATGTTTTCCAGGCCTTGGGGTCAGCACGGGCGCGTCAACCAAACTCGGGCGAGACTCACTCTGCGGAATCGACTGGATCGTCTCGGTCCACACAATCGGCAGGGCGCCGTGCTTGCTGACGCCGTGGTAGCCCATCTTGGACTCAGTCAGGGCAGCGTCGGGGCCGCACAGCAGCGTCTTCTGGGCCAGCCGCAGCTGCGGGCTGGCCTCGACCATGTAGACGGACTCGATGCTCTTGGCCAGGCCAAAGTGCCGGACGGTCTGCTGAGTCAGCACAATCACCACACAACCTGCACCACCACACAACCTGCAGCACACCACCACGACGCACCCGTAGAATGTCGTCCATCAGGGTCCCCCGGCCGGGCCCGACCTCGATCAGCTCCACGCCGCGCGACGGCCGCCCCTGGGCCATCCACTCGGCCACGAACCAGATGCCGACCAGCTCGCCAAAGACCTGCGACACCTCGGGCGACGTGACAAAGTCGCCCGCGCGCCCAAACGGGTCGCGGCCGGTCCCGTCGAGCGCCCCGGTGTAGTAGCCGCCCAGGTCCGACGTCAGGCACATGCGCATGTAGCTCGCCACGGGCACGGGGCCGGTGGTCTGGGGGTCAGCGGTCGATAATCGTAAAAGTGACCGTGTTGGGTGGGCTCTCGCGTACAGAGATGGCCGCGGCCAGCTGCTTCGCCAGCGGCGTCGACCATGTGCGCTCCCCGGCCGCCGGGGGCGCGCCCGACAGGGCCCGGCAGCGAGGGTGCGGGCGCAGAGGCGCGACCGCACGAGAGGCTCGCAGTTGCGGTTGCTTTTGCCGTTGTAACTGTGGCAGCAGCAGCAGCCCTCGTGGCCGGCCAGGACCGGCCGCACGGCGGAGCAGCGCCGCGCTCGGGCGCGCTGCCTGTCTCAGTGCCTGCATCGTAGGGTGGGCGCTGCGTCTGGGAGCTGTTTCGTCTTTCTTTTTTGGCCATGTGAATCGTCGAGTGCGGCGAGAAGCGTCTCGCCAACGCAGCGCTCTGATTGGCTGGCCGCCACCGATGGGGCAAACCCGGAATTACAGCGGCGTCCTTTCGCCAGCGTCCTTTCTGGGTCCATACCAACGTCTGCAGCGCGGGCCCGACTCTGTGCCCTACGACCAGCGACGCACGCGACAGCACACGACAGAAGCGGCCATGGCTAGCGCCAAGTCGCGCTGGGCCGACTCGGACGAGGACGCCGCCCTGGAGGCACAGCGACGACGGGACAAGGAGGAGAAGCGGCGGGCGAAAGCGGCCGAGCGGGCAAAGGAGGCCGACGTGGCCAGGGCAGCCGGACGGCCGTCGAAGCGACGAAAGACGACGCCGGACGGGGCGGCCTCGCACGCGACAGCAACGACGGCCACCGTGACTGTGGCCACGCCCACGACGACTGACGGCCTGCTGCGGCTCGGCGGCGGCGCGCTGGCCGACCCCTGCGGCTCCGTCGAGGCGTACGAGAAGCTCAACGACATCGAGGAGGGCGCGTACGGCTGGGTGGCGCGGGCCCGCCACACGGCCTCGGGCGAAGTCGTCGCGCTCAAGCGGCTCAAGCTGGACGCGGCCGACCGCGGCGGCCTGCCGGTGACGGGGCTGCGCGAGATCCAGCTGCTGCGGGACTGCGCGCAGGAGAACATTGTCCGGCTGCGCGAGGTGGTCGTGGGCGACAAGGACGACGAGCCCGGACCGCCGGCCCTCTTCCTCGTGCTCGAGTTTGTTGAGCACGACCTCAAGAGCATCCTCGAGGACATGCCGCAGCCGTTCCTCGCGTCCGAGGTCAAGACGCTGCTGCGCCAGCTCGCCGCCGGCGTCGCCTACCTGCACGACCGCTGGATCCTCCACCGCGACCTCAAGACGTCCAACCTGCTGCTCAGCAACCGCGGCCGGCTCAAGATTGCCGACTTTGGCATGGCCCGCTATTATGGCGAGGATGACAAAGCGGATGAGTCATCTTATTCGTCCTCCTCTTCCTCGCCATCCCCCCCCCTTACCTCCCTCGTCGTCACGCTCTGGTACCGCGCCCCCGAGCTGCTCCTCGGCGTCCGCCGCTACGGCCGCCCCGTCGACATGTGGAGCGTCGGCTGCATCTTTGGCGAGCTGCTCACGCGCGAGCCCCTGCTGCAGGGCCGCAACGAGGCCGACGAGCTCGTCCGCATCTTTGACCTCTGCGGCCTGCCCTCGGACGCCGCCTGGCCCGGCTTCCGCCGCCTGCCCAACGCCCGCGCCCTCAAGCTGCCGCCCGCCTCCGCCGCACAGCATCCCCCCTCCATCCGCGCCCGCTTCCCCCTCCTCACCGCCGCCGGCTGCCAGCTCCTCGGCAGCCTCCTCGCCCTCGATCCGGTGCGCCGCCCGTCTGCCCGCCAGATGCTCGACCACGACTACTTCCGCCAGGACCCCCGCGCCAAGCCAGAGGCCATGTTTCCCACCTTCCCCAGCAAGGCCGGCCAGGAGCGCCGCCGCCGCCGCAACACCCCCAACGCCCCCGTGCGCGGCGCTGCTGCTGCCACCGACCTCGACCTCGGCGCCGTCGACTTTGCCGGCATCTTTGCCGCCCGCGACAAGGAGGAACGCGGCGCCGGCTTCTCCCTACGCATGGTCTGATCTTGTCTACAACACATCTATCACATCGCTCGAGCCACCCGTCTACAGCACTCCACATCACTTGAGACCTGACTACAGCCCTTCACATCACTCAACGAGTCTTCGTTACGATAAAACTATGTGTGCCATAGCGTGCAGACGTCAAGATCACATCCGTCAGTTCACTCCTTCCTCCGTCCCTTCCCTCATGCAGATGTGTACAAAAATCCAAACTTAAGTGGTTCCATGAGCATTTTAAACCCCCTTCCTTCCCCGAAATGTATACCAAGTCCACCAAGGACGATCAAAACAGAAGCATGCCAACGCCGGCAGAGTAGGCCAAATGAGTGTGCGAAATGGACAGCCGGTCGGCGGGATCGAGCGCGAGAAAAGACCCGGGCGAACATGTAAGAAATAGCGTCGAAAATGCAGAAAGACAAAAAGGCACCTGTATGGATGTATTAAGAGTTCGAGTTCGTCCATCTTTCCCCCCCGTCCCCCGTGGCTTCGGCCCCGGAACAAATCACAGCGTCAGCCGCATCCCGGTGACGAACCAGGTGAAGCTCAGCACCGTGACCAGGCTCATGCTCAGGGCAAAGCCGAGCGCCCGCTTCTCCATGTCCGACACCGCGCCGCTGCACGTCGCACAGGTCCAGCCGTCGGCCAGGGCGGTGTAGGACTGCGCCGCATACATGCCAAACGTGAAGCTGTCGTACTTGTCCAGGTACCCGGCCTCGGCCGCCGCCGTTATCTTGCTGTCAGCGTCGTAGATGATCAGCGTGTACTCCTGCGTCAGCAGCTGCGCGTTCACGTGGGCCGTCTGGTATGCTCCCGTGTCCCACGTGTAGCTGCCGAGCGTCTCAAACGTCATGTTCTGCGTCAGCGTGTACGTGCTCGTCGCGAAGCTGCACGACACCAGCACGTCCAGCGCCGTCGGCGTCACCTGCAGGCTCGTGTAGTTCCACACCCACGTCACGTAGTCGCCAATCTTGTACAGCTGTGTCGCCCCCGTCACCGACGTCGGCGTCAGCAGCGTGATGCCGCCCGCCGCGTCCGCCGCGTTGATCGACGTCGTGTTGGCGCTCACCGTCTTCGTCGTCGCCTTGGATGTCGTCTTGTCCGTTGTTGCCTTGGACGTCGTCTTGCCCGTCCCCGTCGCCGTCCCCGTCGCCGTCGTCTTGCCCGTCTGCGTCCCCGTTCCTGTCGTCTTTTCCGTTCCCGTTGCCGTCGTCTTCGATGCCGTCGCCTTAGTCGACGTCGGCGTCGACGTCGACTCGGCTCCCGTGTTCAGGTTGAATGTGTTGGCCGCGTCGGCAGTCGAGTCCGCAGCTGTGTGCTCACGTTAGCCTACCGGGTACGTCCCGCCTCAGCCGGCCGCTCTCCTCTCCCCTCCCGCACACACGTACTCGTCTCGGCTCGCCGCACGATGAACCCGTCCAGGTTCGGCAGAATGTTGGGCCATGCAGCCGTCACGGTCGACATCGAGAGCACGGCCGCGGCCAGCTGGCCAAACGATCGTGATGCCTTCATGGTGGCGGCGGCTGGATCGTGAGAGCGAAAGTAAACAAGAAACACAGGTCGCTTCGACGAAAGAACACCAAAACCCAAGTTGCAAAACCCCGATCGATACGGAAAAGCTCCAAGGACGTCACACAGCCGGTCGAGCTAATTTCAAAAGGATGCAGCCAAACACAAGACCAGAAAATCCCCTGTCGTTCGCTCGTGTCTTATGTTCGAGTTGTGTGTTGTTGTCCACTGTTGTGCACGGAGACCCAGCAGCGGTGGAATGCAGAATGGAGCGGCCGGACCAACGAGGATGCAGCGAAAGTGGCGGTCCCCGAAAACCGACAACAAAGCACGGTCAAACAGTAGTATTTCAAGTTGGTAGCGAGCGATTGGATGTTAGCGAGAGAAGCAAGCAGAAAGTGCAGAGTAGCGAATGTGTCGATGCTGAAAGGAAGAGGCGGAAAGGCGGCGGCTGAAGAAGGACCAAAAATAAAATACCCACGAATCGACCGATCAGGGGCCCGGACAAGCTGTCGAGTGCTGCTGGCTGTCGCTTAATTGGCCCGACGGCTTCGTAAAGGGGCTGTACGAGTAAAGCTTAGCAGGGAAGCCACTAAAAAAACCAGAACGGATACGAGCGTTGATGTGGGCTCTGCTCTTGCTTGCAGATCCGCCATTCAAGGGACTCGTATCCAGCCAGCTCGCAGGTTAATAATAATACGAGACACCCCGTTCTGCCGGTGGACTAAAGCGTCCACTGCTACGAACCTTTGTCCCCGGACACCCCCGCGTCTCGCATGCACGTTCTCGGACTTGGCCTGAAGTCTGGACGCGGTTTTGTGCAGCCCAGCCATACTGTATCTTACTTGGTTGTTTTGTTCTCGATTAATCCGTATAGTACCCGGTCCCACAACAACGACAACTGGCTAGCGTCGTGTGCTATTTACTCCATTCACGTGCTTCTCTGCTCGGACGCGAATCGTTTTCATGCAGACACTAAAAATAGAGGAGATAGGATCATGGCCACTTGACTACGCCCGATGGCATCTTACGTGTGCGCAACCCATTCTGGCCATGTCCGCTGCCACCACAGCAGCAGGACAATCGCAACACCATTCTGATCAACGAGAACGGACAGATGGCGACGCTGTATTGCTAACCGTGAAACTCGGCGGACACTGCTGACTCTGCCTCTTCAATCTGGTGACAGCCACACCTGTTGTTTAGTGCTCCGGTGGCTGGCTGTCCCCACGGGCCATCGTCAGTCTGCCGCGAACAGTCGACGGCAACTATCGTAGACCAAGACGTCGTTGGTTGGCCAGGCCGCCCAATACGGCCCTAATAGATAGGAACGCCCGCGAGACGTCGGCACATTCCTCCATCTGATTGCCCCAACGCATGTGTGCCCTCGAATGTGACCACAAGACCATAAAACCACAAGACCACAGTCGCGCGTGCCTCCCATCCTCCGGACTGAGGGGGACCCTTGCAAAGATAGCCTGCTTTTTTGCGAACCGCCTGTCAATGACGGCCGCATGCGCTTTTCCGTTTGCTTCTGATATGCCGCTGGTTTGGCTGTGTCACACATGCTGAAGACATCTTGTCCTCCCTGTAATTAAGAGAATACCCGGCTGCCTGGAACACCCTCACCACCGTCCATGGCTCCTTCCTTAGCAGGCACCTCTGGTGTCCGTCGTCATTTCTCCTTCCCCTCCTCTGACTTCCTTCCCCTTCTTCCTCCCCCCAAAAAGTAATTCAGAATATTTTGATTCTTGAACCACAACGCTGCAACCATGGCAGCTCTTGGCCACGATTCGGTCACTATCGACCGCTTACATTTTGAGACTCTCGTACGCAGGTGAGCAAGGGCTTTTTATTTCACTTTCTCGCCTTTTTTCCCAGCGTCACAAATCAGGCCGGTTTGCGGCCCAAGAAATGCACATTTTCTGTCTTACTCGTACTTCCCTTTTCCTCACGCTGTCATCACCGCTTCGGTAGAATCGAATCTAACTGCTTTCCCCAGAGCCAACATTGTAGGTCTCCCCACTTTGTCGCTGTTCTGGCTTCTGGCTCATATCTGTCTCAACCTTTTCTGCTTGCAAATGGGGTAGAACTCCGATCCGGCCAATGCTACACTTCCAAAGACTGTACCCCCAGATGCAGCCATATATCTATCGCGAACAGATTATGAATATCTGCTGCATGCTGCCCAGCAATATGGTAAGAACCGATCTCTGCGTACCCTATACAGGCCCCTCCCTCTGTTCTTTGCGGCTGCCCTTGCTTTTGCCTGAGCGTCGTTCTTTTTTTGTGCCTGCGACTGACATTGCCTCGCTTCACTAGCTAACCTCAGACAAAATTTGCTCCGAAGAGGTGTGGTGGAGGAAACCATAGCAGTGAGCTTTCTCCATGCTTCCAATCGGGTCGGTGTGGGTGTCTGCGTGAGCTCTGCTAATCGAGCCGCTCTTTCAACTGAAAGCTCCTGAGCAGGGATGACGGTGACGGTGACATACAAAACGAGTACCAGCCGCCGCAAGAGGCTGTAGACGACACCAGTGCTGGCTCGGATTGGGGCCCAGACAGCGGCGGCACGTGGATCCCGTCCGCCACCAGTTTCATTGATGCTCCGTTCAAGAGGCGCCTGCCCGACGAAAATGCGGGCACCGACTTTGGTTCCGGGTACGACTACACTCACGGTCAGAACTACACCTATGGCGTCGGCGACAATGACGGGTCTCCCATGCTGAGGGACCACTCACACAACACGTTTAGGCGGACTAGTGGCCACGACGAAGCTCTAGATGTCGACCGCGGTACAGCCCCGCGAACTCAGGGCCGTGATCACGACCAGTTTAGCTTCGCTGGTGCCCCTAGGTCTGGTCCAGTACTCGAACGCAACTGCAGACGGACTATCCATATCATGAATATACCTGCCGGGACCACACATGCGGATTTGGTGGCCGTCATCCGCGGCGGACCGGTGCTGGACATTTACATCCGCACGCATGACCACTCGGCAATGGTTTCGTTTGTCTACCCAGCCGATGCGACAACCTTCTTCGACCATGTGCAGAAAACCGGTCTGCATATTGAGCAGAAACGAGTAACCGTTTCCTGGGCCGATCGGCAGTTTATACTTCCTGCTCATGTGGCCAACAAGATTCGGAACGGGGCCACGCGCAACCTGGTGATCCGCCGGTGCAACCCGGCTGTCACAGAGGAGATGCTCCGTGAGGATCTCGATCACATCCACAACATTGTCATCCTCAAGGTCGAATTTGCCAAAGGAAGCTGCTCCATCAGCACAAACTCCGTCCACAATGCCTTGTTTGCTCGAACTTGCATGATCAGCCGTTCGTAAGTAGAATGTTTTGGAAGTACATGGCTGTGGTGTGCAAAGGACTGATCTGGGCGCAGAAAGTTCAAGGGCTCCAAGATTGAATGGTACCCCGACGAGTGTGCACAGCCCCTGGGATTTGCTCAACAAAACGTCCAGTCACCCTTGAAGCCGAAAAAAGTGGCCGCTACGACCAAGAGGCTGTCCATGCCCAAAGTGACAAATCGCTTCCAGCTGCTCAACCTCGACAGCGGAGGTGATGAGAACAGCGACGACGATGCCGATGACGACGGGACAAGTGGCTTGGCAAATGCCGAGAATGCCCCCGTCGAGTGTCTGTGATGGGCGGGAACCATTGTGGCCTTGTTCTGACGCTCGGCTCATATGTTCGTCTTTCCAAGTGCGTTGGTCACGTTGCGGTTGCAATCATGGATGTGCCAGTGCGTTTTTGATATTGATGATACCCCAAGGCTCTCTTCACTTATCTGGATGCTTGAGAATTCCCGGGTTTGCAGCTTTATTAGGCTGCCAACCACTCGCTACACTCCTACCCTTCCGAAAGGGTTGCAAATAGAATAAAATGCTAGTGCTATATTCAATTTCAGTTTGTGACATAACAGAATGTGGCAAAAGACGGGTATCGATGTTCCAATGCTCTCTGTATCAGAGGCCAACCGACATGACCAGGTCCACAAATGCCAACCCAAAGCTACAAGTATACAAAGACGCCACCACGACAGACTTCATCGCGTGCTCCTCTCTTACATTACCCCCCATGCCTTGTCGACCGGCAGGCATACGCCGTTGATGGAGCGTGCCTGATCGCTGAGCAGGAACACAATGGCCTTGGCCACATCGAGAGCGGTGATGTCTGTTGTGTGGCCATCGTCAGCCGTAGTGGCTGGCCGTGCTTGCAGAGCGTGGACAGGGGCGAGCTCAGCGAATCCGGCCGAGTCCAGGCCACCTTTGACACGACCGGCGATGGCCTGGCCGATGCTGCTGTCGACTGAACCGGGCAGGACGGCGTTGCAGCGGATGCCTTCATGGCGGAAGCGCCAGGCGACGTTTTTGGTAGCGCCGATCTGGAAGAGGTGAGAAAGAAGAATGGAAAGGAAAAGTAAAAAGAAAGAAAAAAGAAAGCAAGGAAGAGGAAAACAAAAAGGAAAAGAAAAGAAGAGAAAAGAAGAAAAGACACACCAGTCCGTGCTTCGAAGCAGTGTAGGCGATGCCGGCAACGGCACCGCTGAGGCCGGCAGTGGAGGCGACGTTGATGATTACACCACCAGGTGAGGCCGAAGACGACGAGGACGGGGACGAGGCCACCATGGACGACAGGACAGCGCGCATCATGCGCACGGGCACAGTCAGGTTGACGGCGAGGACCTCGTCCCAGACGGCGTCAGAGACAGTGTCAGCGCTAGCGAAGCCGTCCATGACACCGGCAACGTTGACGAGCACGTCGATGTGGCCGTCAAGATTGTTGGTGCCGCCAAACGAGTGGTGGCAGATGCGCACGGCATCATCACAAGCACCGGGCGCCGTGAGGTCGCACTGGTGGAAGTGGAAGCGGCCGTGGTCGGTGGCACGCAGCAGCTTGGCATAGTCAAATGGACGCCGATCGAGGCCGCAGACGTAAAACTGGTGGGCCAGCAGGAGCTGTGTGCAGGCGAGGCCGATGCCCGAGGCACAGCCCGTGACGATGGCCACGCGGCCGTAGCCGAGAGGGTCGACGGCGGCGCGCGGCTCGTAGAGCTGGTCAGGCGTGGTGTTGTAGAGCATTGGGAGTGGAGAGGACGGGAAAGATGTAGATGATAGGTGAGATGTGATAGATGCACGTATAGAATGAGTCAACACGAGCAGCTGCAAGATGTCAATATTTGTATAGCGCAAGATACAGGACAAGGCTACAGGCAAGAGACTGGCCCACGCCATCTCTTTATAAGGGAAACGACCGCCATGGGCAAGACTCGTCCAATCTCGAAATCGTGCGGAAATCAGGAGCGGAAAGGCACTATCCAGATCGGAAGATGGTGATCTGTTCTGGACGCGTGGGATGCGTATTAGACGAGGCCGGAGAACAGTCTAGGCGGGGAAAGCACGAACGTAAGGAGTGGGGGGGCATATGTCAAGACGAACGGGAAAGAACGGAGAAGGACAGGCCGCCGCTGAGCCATCAGCCGACTCCTTCCAGGCGGGCGGTCCCTTTGACGAGTGCGAGAAACACTGCAAAGCAGCAGAGCAGGAACGGCCTTTTGGTGGCCGCGCGCGTATGACCACAGAACGGGATCGCGTGACCGCTGAGATGGCCCAGAATCACTCCACCCGTCGGCCACTGACACATGGTATCATCGTCCGGCAGCGGCCGTTCAGAGCGAGAGCCTGCCCGTAGTCACAACAAGGGGGGCTTTCATTAACGACTACTACCGCTGCTACCGCTGCTAGCTCGAACGTGCAAAAAAAAAAAAAAAAAACCCCCCCCGGAAATAATACTACGCTGCTCGCCGGTCGCTTTGCTGCCGCTGCCCGCTGCTTGTTGCTCGCTGCTGTTGGTACATCAAAAACACGCCAACGACCTCCATGCCTCCCTCTTTGCCCACACGCTGCAGAGAAATGAGAAATAAGACAGGCTCGCCCGCGAGGGGATGAAAAACAGAGGGTAGACGCAACCGGGCCGTGGCCATTCAGTCAGACAAGAACATAGCATAACCAAAACAGACCCATACAATAAAATGACAAAGGAAATAATAATTCAGATATCGACGGCACCACCGTCCCAGGCACAAATCCTGCTCTCTCCTCCTCTTCCTTGCCGTCCTAGGGCTTCGTTGCTGAAGCAAGATAACCCAACAAAAAGTTACGGGCTTCTGAAGAAATGGGCGTCTGTGCAGCGCTGCCCCGTCTCGACGATTCCGAAGCTGCACTTGCTGCAACATTGGCCACCGCGGTCATTGGCAGCGGCCCTCCTCCTCCGCCCACGCTGCCTGGCCCGGCCTCTCTGGACCGGAGATCGAGGCTGCCCCGAGAGCTCACAGACGCCGTCGGCGATGGCTGCACCCTATGAAACAGAGACAGAAGCCTGCTCTTCTGGTCGGCGACCATTTCTGACCGCTGTGCTATTGTCGTCGGTGGAGGTGCAAATCCAATGCTGCCACCCTCGGAAGACGTAGCCTGAGGCGGAGGACCCGTAGACGGCGTTGATACCAGGCTGGGCTGGCGCACAGAGCCCTGCTGGTACGGCGATGACTGTTGCTCGTACGGTGACGGCTGTTGTTGTCGGTGTTGCTGACACGGCTCTTGTGGCTGCTGCAGGCGCTGCAGGTGCTGCTGCTGCAGTTGCTGTTGCTGCTGTTGCTGGTGGTGGGTGGGCCGAAGAGTACCGTTCGTGTCTGACCCCTTGGGCCGTGTCAGCAGCGACATGGAGCCGAAAGAAAGTTCATCGGTCTCGGAAGCCGGGCCCGTAGGCGAGCTATCACCATATGCACTAGGTAGCTTCTGTGGCACTGGCGGCGGCTGCTGCTGCTCCTGCTGTTCCGGCTGCTCCAGGTCCAGCTGCGGCTTCTGTGAAGCCCTGAGCATGCCCAGCATTCCGCTTCGGTGGGAATCCAAGGGCTGGTCGGCTCGCGGAGCTGCGAAATTGGGCCCAAACTGCGAGTATTGGGTACCAGGAAACGGCCCAGCCGGCTGTGGTCGGCCATAGCTGTTGGCACCGCTCCTGGGGCTGCCGCTGTTGTCGTAGCTGCCGGCACCACCAACCGACCCGTTGCCATACTGCTGATGCAGGTTTGGCTGTGGGCGCGGCCCTGGGTGCGGCCCCATCTGTGGCGCTGGCTGCGGACGCGAGCCGTAAAAGTGGTGTTCTTCAGGCGTGCCATCGCTGTGTTGCTGCCGTGCATTGGGCGCCAGTGCCGGCTGTTGCTGTAGCTGCTGTTGCTGAGGTGGTGGCTGCGGTTGCTGCCATATAGGAGCACCTCCCGAACCAGGTCCCGACTCCGGACGGGCTCTATCTTGCGATTTAAGCGTGTTGAGCATGTTCGCCTCGTGGATACTAAGAGGCGGTCGCTGCGCTGCCATATGCTGCGGCGGGAGAGGGACCGCCATATTGGCATAGCCTCCTGCCGCATTGCGGCCAGACTCGCCCACATCCGGCGAGGCAAATGACTCCCTAGCCAACAGCCCTTTTTGCACCGTGGGTGGCAGCGGCTGGGGATGCAGCAGCGGAATCGTCGGCCGCTGCTGTGGTGATAGCTGTGGCTGTTTAATCGCCCCAGACCCGTTTCCTGGGATGGTGTATGGTCCAGGCTGGTTCGGATAGCTCGGCATGTACTGCCGTTGGTTATGCTGTGGCGCTTGCTGCGCTTGCTGTAATTGATGTTGATGTTGCTGCTGTTGATACGGATAATTCTGAGGTTGTTGCTGTATCTGTTGCGGCTGCCGTGACTGAAGATGCTGCGGCATGTCAGGATGCGGTGCTCCATACTGGTTGTACGGTGGCCCCGAGACGCCCTGGCCATGGCTCTGGCCGAGAGAAGGCATCTGCTGGTGGAATGGAAGCGGTGGTTGTGCCGACTGCTGCTGCTTCTGCTGCTGTGCCTGTGCCTGTGCCTGTGCCAGAGACGGGTACGATGCATAGGGACCGTATTGTGCCTGGTGTTGTGGGTGCTGTGGCGCATTCGGTTGTGGTGCCTGGCCATAAGAGTGGTTAGGTGACAGCTGAGGTCCGGATGGACCAACGCTGTCATCCTCGTCCTTTTTGAGCATAGCAAAGAGAGCGTTGGCCTTATTTCGGCTCAGACCCGCAGAGCCGGTCGGCCCGATCGAGGTCGGGGTGTCATCATATTCAGACCGGCTTGCAGGAGAGGACTGGACCCTGAGAAGTCGCTGGAGCTCCCTGGACGCGCTGTCAAGAATTCCCTCCGGCGGCTTGGTCTGGTAGCCCGGGAACTGTGGTTCTGGCAGCGCGCCGGTCTCGTCTTCGGTGAGACCGTCGTCAGCAACGGGCGGCTGTGGTGCGAGGTTTGTATGTCCAGCACGATAAGCATCCCTCTTCTTCTGGAATGCCACCCATTTCTTAAGCGGCACAATAAACGGAGATACCATGTAGAACTTTGGTGCGTGTGGAGCGTTCGCCAGCTCGTCGGTATCTTGGCCCTGGTTGGCGCTCCTTTTCCGATGGCTTGGCAAATCGGCAATCTTGTACCACTGGATCTTGCTGATTTCCTTGCGGGTTCTCGGCTCAAAGGGTGTATCCATGGGCACGTCGCGGAAGACGTACAGACGCAACTGTTGGTCGCGAAACGTCGACTCTATGAACTTGACATCCTCCGGAGGTGGCACCAAGCCTGCCTCCCGCACATCGAAGCCGGTCTCCTCAGCCACCTCGCGGATGGCACAGTCTAGGTCGTCCTCATCCATGTTGATCTTGCCCTTGGGAAAGCTCCAATTGGCGCCCTTCTTCCAGCCCTTGACGAGCAGAGCATGGTCCATCTCTTGGTTCAGCAGAATGGCACCGCGGACGGGGACGCTGGTCTTGTACTTGAGAAACTCTTCGAACGCGCGGATGTGGTCTTGGATGGGAAAGGGGGCGAGGAGCGGGCATCGTTGGAAGATGGCGAGGCAGAAGTTGCGCAGGTTCATGGACGGGAGGCTGGCATCGAGAGGACGGATAAAATCCTCGTAAAACCAGTGGGCTTCCTCAACAAGGAAGCAGATTCGTGCCATAGACGTCAAGTCTGCTTCGGGGAGGTTGTTGATGAACCGGACGCAAAGGTCGTCCAGCCCTGGTTCAGAGTCAGCTCGGCACACGACGACAGCATACGGCGGCGGGGACCAGACAGGCCGGGAGCCGGAGGCCCAAGCGGCGAAATGCCGCAGCCTGACTTACAGTCTTCTAGTTTCATTTTTGTCGCGGCCATTTTGAGATACTGTTATGGGCATATCCAAAAAGTCCATAGAAGAAGAGATTTCCGGGCGAGACGAGGGGTGATGGGGGCGACGCGTCGATGCGACCAAGTCGGCGGGACAGCTCAGGAGCCAGAGGGGCTGCTGGCTGGCTGCTGTTTGTCGTTGGGCCGTTTGCTTGGGCAATCTCGAGGAGCCCAGCGAGGACGGCGAATGAGCTGATTGGACAGCTGATGGCTATGGCGGGCTGGCCGCTGAAGATGTTGATAAAGTGTGCAGCTGCGCTGTCGCACGGTAATGTATGCTGGCAGGAATGGCGACGCGCCACGGAACAGGCACACGTTGAAGCCTGCGTCGAAAGATAAAAAAAAACTGACGATGGGGATGACAGAAGTCGGTATTGAGGAGTAAGAAGTGGTGCTATTATCGCGACGAGCCTGTCGGCAGCGAGGAGGTGGGGGTCTTAGGAAAGGAGACCTGATTGGCTTTGCAAGCCCGAATGCGTGTGCAGACCAGAAGCTAACAGGAGACGAGGTGAGGTGAAAAGGGAAGCGAAGAAATGGGACTAGAACCTGGGCGCCAGAATACGTGGGGTTTCTTCATTGCTCCAGATTGCTTGTCACGATAGCGTGCCCGATAAGCTGAGAAAAAAATACACGCAATGCTCGGCCCGCCGCCACCACTGCTACGATCGCATACCTCTGATCCTCTCTGTATCCAGAGGTACCAATAGGCACAAGCCACACATGTTAGGCTGCTGAAAGTACTGCGCGGTACGATGGATGAGTTGGCCGGCTGACTAAAGCCGTTTCCGCTAACCATCTCCGGATTGGCGCTTCGGCAGGGTGGCGGTGCAAATCAGCCACCCAAATCAAGAGCTTGCTGCGGGTAGCTAGCTCCAGCCACAGCCATCATCCTGAGCTACGTAGGATCATAATTACAAGCTCGGTGTCCAGGTTACGTCAGGGTCTTCGGAAGGCCTCCCAATGAAAGGGGCGAAATTAAAAGTTGGACAGAGCATAAGAAGTGCCTTTGTGCGTAGAGATTGTCGTTCTCTTTGTCGGTCTTTTCATTCTTCCTCCTGTGGCCGTTTGCATTGATTTTCTTTCAACATAAACGGGGCACTGCTCTAAGAATAGCCTTCTACAGCGCGCGCCTTCTGAAACCGACTCTTTAACGCCTGCCAACCAATCCTTCTTTCAGCGCCTGCGGATCGCTTTGTCGCCAAAACACGCCGAGGAAGCACAGTGGGGAACCGGGAGGCCGTCGTCTCGCACCTGCAAGTAGAAAAGCACCAGCGCCTGCTGTTTGTGCTCTTCACCTGTCTCTACCACACTACTATCTCCCTCCTTCTCACTCTGCTCTGGCAAGTCGCCTTCGCAGTCACATTTCTGCGTCGCAACCATGTCCGCGCTCGTTGAGGTTATCGCTAAGAAGGCACTCAAAAACGCCGCCACAAAAAACATCAATTCAAAGGTAAGCACCCGTCGCCCACCGCTCGGCCCCCAATGCAACCCCAATGTCAGCATGGCTGCTCGTCGTTCCGCTTCAATCGCTAACACGGGCCTCAGGATCCGTTTTTCGAAGACGTCCCCATCTATGGCCGCGACGGCCGCCCGACCGGCAAGGTCAAGAAGCAGAAGAAGGGCATCCCTGCAGGCCTCTCCGTGAAGGATGCCAAGGTCTTGAAGAAGGTGCGTAGACGGGCGTACCGTCTGGACATGAGCCTGTTCAACTGCTGCGGCATTTGCTTCGGCTGGAGCAGTGTTATCGGCTTCGTTCCTGTGTAAGCATTTCTCCATTTATTCTCCAGGACAAGGGTCTTGACGTCATTGGCTAGATCCCGGTAAAATCACGCCAGCCGCACTTGTGCTAACCGGAACCCTGTCTCTAGTATCGGCGACTTCATCGACGTCTTCATGGCGTACATGGTGGTCCAGGCCTGTCGCGACGTTGACGGCGGCCTGCCGGCGGCCATTCTGTCTCGCATGTACTTCAACATCATTGTTGACTTTGCCGTCGGCCTCGTGCCGTTCATCGGTGACATTGCCGATGCCATCTTCCGTGCCAACACGCGCAACGCGTGGATCCTCGAGGAGTACCTCACCCAGAAGGCTGAAGAGGAGTTCAAGCGTGGAAAGAAGATTCACAATTCTGACCTCACGGACGAAGAGACTCTTGGCTCTGGCTCTGGACCGAGGACGGTACCTCATCCAAGTAAGCAGTCCAAGTTGCCACGGGGTGGCAATCCTCAGGACTCGTACCTGACAGATCAGGAGATGGGGGTACAACCCCGCGACGAATGGCCAGACAGACACAATCAGGGTAAACACTAGGGCACAATGAGGCACCTGCTCAACCGTTCGCGTTTGATCAAAACGCGCGTTGCTGACTTACTTACACGCAGCGATCCGGGGTAAATGATCTATTGTGCGGTGGAACGTGGCTTACAAAGCCGGTTGGGGTATTTCCGTATATCCTATTGCGCTCAGAACATGTATGGCGCTTTGCTTTTGCATAAAGAATGTGGGCCTTGGAGCAGAGAATCTTGTGCTATTATTATGTATTGTATACTGTATATATCCTGAAAGCGAATGTCAAAACATGAAGTCAGCATTCGTCAGCACTTGTCGATGCAACTCGATCTGATAAACTGAGTCCAGACAGTGCGACTTGGGGCAACTACGTATTTACGAGCCTCGTTTCTTACTCGGTGATTACGGAGTACTTACACATCCTGGGATATTGGCACTGTCCACATCCGTACACGTTGTTGTTTGGTCATGATTAGATTGATTAGATCTGCACGATCCTCAGCCCATTATGACGCGTCTGTCCTTATGTCGTGTTGGATCTTGTCGTTGTACATACGGAGGTACGGAGCGGTGTCTTCCTCGTAAGACGACAGCCGATGGGGCAGACCATATGGGTTCGCAAGTGATGGTGGCTGGCCAGCCAAGGCAGGTTACAACGTATTTACAGGGATTGTCTGGAATGTGTTATCCGTGGAACGGCACCCACCCTGACAGGTCGCGCGTCCGAGCCCCATCACCGCGTACAGTGGAAAGCCGGCAAGGTATGAGCACGAGCGCAAGCACGAGCACATTATGCATACAATACTCACGACACTGAGCCCCTCATAAGTCCTATCACTAATATGGCCGCCCAGGAGAGTTGTCGCGTCTTTGAACGCAGCTCTGGCTTTTTGTCTGCATGCAGACTTTTCGTGTCTTCGTAAATCCTCCGACGGAGGGGCAAGAGGACCCGATTATTCGTAATAAAGGCTTCCGCAGCCCCATGGTCATGGGCTACCGGACCAGTGCACTGATGGCATCAGCGAGCCGTCCTCTCCAGCTCAGTGATTAAAGTGGACGGTGTGGATGGCTGGCGGGGCTACGGAGTACTGGAGAGAGAAAACGACAGTGCTGCCACAAGGAAGACGCGACGCGTTGTGTCTCCCGCCATTTTAGCGCAAAAATATCATGTGACTTGGCGTTCTTCAGTCTACTTAAACAATCCACCATCCCGACCTATTTTTCTTCCTCCTTCACCTGTCATTCCATCTGCATTCTCCTCGCTTTCACGCGTCTGATACATACTTTCCCATTTGTATAGCATTGCATTGAGCATCGTCTTGTACCAAGTGCCTCATCTTATACCTCGACTGCACTCCACCCCTTAACTGGCACTACTCTTTCCAACATCTGCAATGGCTACCAACGTGACCCCGTCCAAGATGGTAAGTCGCGTCGCGTCCCATGACCCCTCATTATCGAATGATCTCTTACGTGGCTGCTTCAGGCTGCTTCGGCTCTTGAGTCGTTCACCATTGACTCTCCTGTCAAGAAGCTGGACCTTGGCGCCGCGAAGACCGCGGAGGTCAAGAAGGCTGCGGACGCCAATGAGAAGGACACTGCGGCACTCTCGGCTATCAAGGCTGCCGAGGCTGATGAGCCCCTCCTGAAGACCAACGCTCAGCGCTTTGTCCTCTTCCCCATCAAGTACCATGAGGTGGGTTTTATCCTAACGCGAATTGACGCGTCGCGTCGCGAATTTACGCGTTAAGTGGACATTTAACATGTAAGAAGCGTTGTACTGACATGTTCAAACAGATTTGGCAAATGTACAAGAAGCACGAGGCTTCGTTCTGGACTGCCGAGGAAATTGACCTCTCCAAGGATCTGCACGACTGGAACAACCGCCTGAACGATGATGAGCGGTTCTTCGTCTCGCACATTCTGGCATTCTTTGCCGCCTCTGACGGCATTGTCAACGAGAACCTTGTTGAGCGCTTCAGCGCCGAGGTTCAGGTGCCAGAGGCTCGCTGCTTCTACGGCTTCCAGATCATGATGGAGAACGTCCACTCGGAGACTTACTCCCTGCTTATCGACACCTACATCAAGGAGACTGCGCAGCGCAACCACCTCTTCAATGCCATCGATACTAGTATGTATAGAGTTCAATCTTTCTGCCTGCTGGCTAAGTCACTGACATGTTGCAGTTCCTTGCATCCGGAAGAAGGCCGACTGGGCTCTGAAGTGGATCTCGGACCGTGAGTCCTCCTTCGCCCAGCGCTTGGTCGCTTTCGCCGCCGTTGAGGGTATTTTCTTCAGCGGGGCTTTCTCCTCCATCTTCTGGTTGAAGAAGCGTGGCCTGATGCCTGGCCTGACATTCTCGAACGAGCTTATTTCTCGTGACGAGGGCCTGCACACCGACTTTGCCTGCCTGCTCTTCTCGCATCTCAAGAACCGCCCGAGCAAGCAGCTGATCGAGGATATCATTGTCGATGCTGTCAAGATTGAGCAGGAGTTCCTGACCGAGGCGCTTCCCTGCGCTCTTCTCGGCATGAACTCCACCCTCATGAAGCAATACATTGAGTTCGTTGCCGACCGCCTACTGGTTGCTCTTGGCAATGACAAGGTGTACCGCTCCACCAACCCCTTCGACTTCATGGAGAACATCTCCCTGGGTGGCAAGACCAACTTCTTCGAGAAGCGCGTCGGTGACTACCAGAAGGCCGGCGTCATGGCTGGCACCAAGAAGGAGGAGGCCCCGGTTGACAACGTCGACGGTGGCAACTTCAACTTCGACGAGGACTTCTAAACAGCAAATCCTCGATGGGGTGTCTGTTTGCCCGAAGACAGTGTTCGCTGCTGTCTTCCGTATATAGCTTGATGTTTGATGTTTGGGTTGGCTCTGTTCTGTTACATGGGAAGGGTGGGAGAGCTTGTTGGCATCACCACTCTAGGAAACTCCTAGACTTCGTATGTAGGTGGCGTTTGGGGATTGGGGTGTCTATATCAGCCGTGTTTCCTTTGGAACATGGCACGCGGGGGTTTTGCTACTATTGTATGAATCGGCTGATGGCTCAAGACGATAATTTTGTATGTACTACTATTAGACATCCATACTTCTGGATTGAAGAAACCACTTGCACATGACATTGATAATACGACCCTTGTTGTGAACATTTTGTTATTATGAAGCGTTGCTATGGGTGAGATTACTGTATCACGACCTCCGGCTTGCAGAAGCAGTCGGCCACCATTTGCAGCTAGTAAAAGAACTCCCATCTACCGCTTGCCCTTCTTCTTCTTCCCCTTGCCGCCTCCGCCAGCCTGTTGTTGTTGTGCTGGCGTGGATGCGGAAGGCTGTGCGGCCGGGGTGGGCGTGGCCGCGGCGGTCGGCTCGGCCTCTGTCATGGCCACATCTTCAGCGGCCTCCTGAGCGGCCGCGAGGCCGGCTTGCCGCCGGCTCAGCTGTCCGAGCAGCTGCACCAGCCGCGACACCTCGGCCGCCTTGGTCGTCTCGTAGCGCAGACACACGCCCGAGGCCGGGTCGACGGCCTTGAGCACGAGCTTGGCGCGCGGGTTCTGCGACGCGTGGGCAGCCGGAGCGGTCGTCGCTAGCTTCGCAGCACCGGCACTGGGGGCCTTGTCGCCCTCAACCGACTTCTTGACGCGGCGCGCCGGCTTGGGCTTGACCGAGTAGCGTGATGTGATCTTGGTCTGTTGATCGGAGAGGCGGAAAGCGACGGCCGCAGCCAGTATGCAAGCAGTCAGCAACAAGTCCAGGCTCGTCCGCAGAGGGCAGGGGGCATGCCGTCTACCTGCTCGGTGCAGGCAAGAACAAGAAGACGGCGGAGAGCAGAAGGCCAATGGCCCGAATGAGGACGGCTTACCGTCTGGGGCCGGGCCTCCACCAGAAGCGTGCACTGGCGCAGCCATTCCTGGCTGGTTGAAAACGTCGCCATCGGGTCGAGATGCGGTTCGCTTGCCCCTGTGTCGCAGGTGTCGTCGTTTGCGGTCGAACTCGGTTGCTGGCCTTCGCCGTGGAATATCGCACCAGCAGTAGATCGAATTTTTGGTGTCCTGGCTAGGCTGCGTACCCCGCCACGATAGCATATCATTAGTCATCACATGTACATCTATTCGCTATCTATCTACATACGAATGTATGTACTCTATACATATACAACAAGTCTTATTAGCCAGGCTGAGTAGCTTCCTCAGTCCTGTAATGCAGAGCGCACTTCCCTCGAAGCGAAGCTGACGGTGCGTACGCCGTGCTGCATTACAATCCTTAGCGGGCCAAGTCTGCGATTTTGGCCGTGTATCGTTTGACTTTGCCAGTTGCGCTCCCATAGACCGAGGGGCGTACATTTCGGGCATGAGCCGCCACCAGGCCTCGTTTCGGGTGCGAGCTGACGCTCATGTCTGAAACCCGGGTGAAATACCATGCTACAACGGCGTGAGACCCGTGCTGGGTCGCCCGGATCTGCAGCTCGTGCACAGAGCAGGCTGGGCCTGTGGCTATAGTTTGGAGAGCTCTCGTGCAGCGTTCATGCGTTTGCGTCGGGCAGCCAGAAGACGAGAGACTGGTCAGCTGTGGCAAAGAAGTTGTACCGCGGGTTGAAGGCGACCAGGGCGCCCTCCCGCTTGTCATCCAGAACAAAGGCAGGACTCAAGACCTTGTTGTCACCGACTGTGCCCAAGGTGTCCCATACGAGCACGTTTTGTTTCGTGCCGCCCAGGACGTATCGTCCGTCCGGCGTGAAGCAGCAGTCGCCGCTGGTCTCGAACCGCGACGAGTCGCTCATGGCGTTTGCAGAGACATTTCCTTCCCCGACGGCAGCCCGACGGGTCGGCTCTGCGGTCTTGTGTAGGAATGCCTTGAGGGTGCCATCAAAGGCATCCAGCAGAAAGTGTCCGGCGCCGCGGGTGCCGACCAAAAGATGTTTTCCGTCGTTGGAAAAGGCAAGCTTGGTCCAGCCCTGCAGCAGATTGCGCTTGTCCACGGCACCACACTGCTCGACAATGTCGAAGATGGAAAACGGGGGCTTGTTATAGTTACGGTAGTCGAACAGCAACACGCTCCCGCTGGCAGGCGAGGCGATAGCGAAGACATTGCCGGCCGGATCCCACGCGGAGAGATACGGCTTGGTCAGATACAGGAGGCCAGTCCACTGCTTGCTGCCAATGTTCCATAGTCTGACTGTGCCGTCTTGGCTGGACGAGATGAAGTTGTCGCTGCCGGGATGCATAGAGATCGAGGTGACGGGCCCATCGTGGCCTTCAAAGTAGCGGATGAACGAGTTGTCGTGCGTGGCTAGATAGCGGATAGCATCTGGAAAGAGAGGGAGAGCGGCTGGTTAGTGCACACGAAGCCGATGCGGACAGACAGACAATGGAGTCCCCGACGAACCGTTCTGTTTTGTACTTGCGTACACAATGCTGGAAGACCAATGGGTAAAGGTGGCGAGCTTTGCGCCGTACTTCTTGCTGATCAGGGACTTGTCATGGCGGCCCTCCTTGACGTTGTAGATCTGGAGAGTCTCGTCGCTCTCCGAAGTCATGCATAGCTCGCCCGGGTCGTCAAAGTCGAGCGACAAGATGTACGTCGGTTTGTTCTCCTTTGTCCCGCGCGCGAACAGCTTTGTTGGCCGGAAGCTGGAGATGATGGAGGTCAATTCTGTCGTTGTCTCGCGCAGCATCCGGGGGATATTGAGGGACGTGTTGCCCGGATGGCTTGCGGGCACTGCGGCTGGCGAGTCGATGTCCATCAGAGCTGCTGGCGCAGGGAACAGGCCGCTGCGACGCTGTGTGGCAGAGTTGGGCGGTGACGGCACTCGGGTCTTCAGCACGATCGAATGTGAAGATTGTGCGAGTGCAGACCTGAATGGAACAGCTCTGTCGGGTTGCAGACGTGGGAGGTCGGGCAAGGGGCGGAATTGGGACGGCTTGCAACGTGTACTATGTGTTGCTGCGAGATCTTGAGCAGAGGTGAAGATGAAAATGAAGCGGAAGCTCCACGTGAAGACGCCAGGTACGAGAGCCAGACCCCACTGTCATACCTTCTACAGCGCGCTACGCCGGAAGCATGCTAAGGTGAAAAGGCGACTCCAGACCCGCTCTATAGGTCGAAGAGTCATATTAGTGCTCCGAATTCCGCTGATCGGACTACGTGGGAAATTTTCGCAGGAGCGAGAGTGCGGAGATGCCAATCGACACGGAGCCTTTTTCTGACCTAGGGAATTGTACGGATTCTGGAATATAATTGCAGCCCGCCGTGCTCGGTCTTGGACGCACACACGAAAAAACGCACCCACTGTCGCAATTCAGCTGCTGGTAGTCCGTACCACGCGACAGCCTCGGTTTGCTGCATACGCCGAATACAAGCATATACCGCACTTCACCCCCCCTCTCTCGCTCTGTGCGCCACCGGCACCGACTGCTGCCGAAGCTGCGTTGTGTTCAGTTGACTGAGCGGTCGGACGAAGCGGGCGACATCCCTGAGCCGACACGACAGCCGTACCAGCAGCAGACAGGCCGAGACAGCAGGTGGTCATGTCGACAACAGCAGGGTATGTCCTTGTCTTTGCTCTGCCTATTTCCCGCGGGCTGCTCCAACAGTCAGACTGACCGGATGGCGACAGCGCCTTTCTCGCCGGCGGCATTGCTGCCTGTGGCGCCGTGACGGCGACGCACCCGTTTGAGACGGTCAAGATCCGCATGCAGCTGCAGGGCGAGCTGCAGTCCAAAGGCCACCAGCCGCACCACTACCGCGGGCCCATCCACGGCGTCTCGGTGATCCTGCGCAACGAGGGCATCCGCGGCATCTACCGCGGCATCGGCTGTGCCTACGTCTACCAGATCCTGCTCAACGGTTGCCGCCTCGGCTTCTACGAGCCCATGCGCAAGAGCCTGTCCGGCCTGCTGTACCGCAACGACGCCGTCCAGAGCCTGCCGATCAACATGTTCTGTGGTGCAGCGTCCGGCATCATCGGTGCTGCTGCTGGCAGTCCCTTTTTTCTCGTCAAGACGCGCCTCCAGAGCTTCTCGCCCTTCTTCCCTGTCGGCACCCAGCACAAGTACCGCAACGCCCTCGACGGCGTGCGCCAGATATACCGCGGCGAGGGCCTGCGCGGGCTCTACCGCGGCGTCGACGCCGCTATGATCCGCACCGGCTTCGGCAGCTCCGTCCAGCTGCCCACGTACTTCTTCGCCAAGCGCCGCCTGCAGAAGCACCTCGGCATGACAGAGGGCCCGGCCCTGCACCTGGCCAGCAGTGCCGCCAGCGGCTGCGTCGTCTGCGTCGTCATGCACCCTCCAGGTGAGCCTCTCCTATGCCCTGTCCTAGGCCCTTGGCCAGCTGCTAACCGGTCCCCTTCTCCCAGATACCATCATGTCCCGCATGTACAACCAGAACGGCAACCTCTACTCTGGCGTCTTCGACTGCTTGGCCAAGACCATCCGCACAGAGGGATTCTTCGCCATCTACAAGGGCGTCCTGCCACACCTGGCCCGGATATTGCCGCACACAATCTTGACCCTGTCGCTGGCCGAGCAGACCAACAAGCTGGTTCGCAAGATCGAGGATCGTTTCCTGTCCAAGCCCGCATCCGAGATCGCATGATGGACGTAAAAACCGGGGAAGGGGGCTGATCGCGAACGGCCCGGGAGTTGGTTAAAAGCATATTTGTAGATATCTTTTGTATTGTTGACATTTGCGATCTCATTGGCATTTTCCTTGCATTTTGTCTTGTCTTTGTTGCTGTTGAAAGGCCCTCTTGCTTGCGTATGGCCGAATAGACGGGAGAGGAAGGAGCTAGGAACAGATTTGAAATTAGAACAGCATATTGTCTAAATTTCCATTGTATGTATCCGCAAGCAAATAAATACGAGTTTAGACCTCACAACATCGCCGTGTCCAAGCCTCTATCCTTTAATTGATCTTTCACAGCCATAACAAATCCTCCGCGGCTCTATAGGCCGCTGGCCATCAGTGTTGTCTATATTGTCAAGCTCCCCAATCTCGCCCTTCCACCGCTCGTTCCCCAAGTCATCCAGCGGCATGCCACACATACCACAGCCATGGCCACTTCTTCTTGGGGCACCTTCTGTGCTTTCTGATGCTCGTGCCCACGTGTCCTCGTCATCGTCAGCATCGTCCCGCCGCTCCAGTTTCGTCGCCGTCTTCACCACGTTGGCCACGACCGACGGGTAGTTCTCTTCGACCTCGGCAAAGTAGCGGGCCATGACCTCCTCGATGCTGAGATGCTTGTGTGAGACGACTGCAGGCGCGGGCGTGGCAGCCGCAGAGGGCAGTGGCGACACGGCCGACGGCAGCGGTGGGAAGATGAGATCTGTGAGCGCCGGTTGCACCAAGCCCGTGTATGTCACGAGCTCTTTTCGGAACAGCTCGCGCAGAGGGTAGTACAGAAGCGTGCTTGCGGAAAGCCTCTTTGCCGACCCGTCAGCGTCAGCGCCTGCATCCTCTGCGGGCGGCCCATCGTGGATCTGCCATGGTAGCGAGAAACCGCGACCTTTTGCCGTCTCCGCCAGCGTGCGTTCGGCCAGTGCTGTCGTGCTACAGCCAAGGAGGAGGGCGCGATGGTTGGCCGCGACAGCGCGGGCGATGAGCAGCCGCCGCACGAGCATGTTGAGCACATCCTGTCGAGACGAGGCGGACGGCAGGCGGGCCAGCATGGCGCGAAGCCGGCCAGCCGGGGAGGGAGCCTTCTCTTCCGTCTCTTCCGATCCTGGGGGAAACATTAGGGACCAGTCGATCGCCTTCAGCTCCAATACCTCGGCCAGCGGCACGCGCTCAAACGTGAAGCCCGGAAAGCGCAGACGCCAACGGTCCAGCAGCTGCGCCGCGCGGGAATGCTCGCCATCGCTACTCTCGAGATCGGTGTCGACGTGAACGACGTGCAGCGTGAAGGCTGCGTCCCGGCCCTTGGCCAGCCGGCTGGCGATAATCTGCTCGCAGATGGCTACGAGCGACGCAGAGGACGGGCCAAAGGACAGGCCGAGCAGAAAGTTCGCCTTGCTGCTGTTGGCCCGCCATTCGGAGGCCGACCCGACCTTTTGGCGATGCTGTGGTGCGGTGCCTCTGGTGTCCCGGTTCAGCACCTCGAGACGCTTCACCGTCTTGGTGGCAATGAACCGGCAGTAGCAGTCGCTGTAGATAGTGTCAGGAACAGAAAAAAAGATCAAGATGTCTGCCACTCTCACCTGCAGACATGATCTATCCGGATCTTGAGAACCGCATCATTGACCGAACATCGTTTACAACGCAGCGGTGCCACCGTCTGCAATGTCATTTCTGCCGATTCGGCTCTCTCAGGGCGGTTCGATCAAAAAGTCACATTGTTCGGCATTTGGCTTTCATGAAATTTTTGGTAAGCCAACTTTTCTTCGATTCGCCCGTTTAGTGTATACAGGTCACGTGTGCACGAGATTCAAGCTTTCGATCACGGAAGTTCCCACTGTAAGACAAGTTTGACCTAGATCCTCGCCGTTGGGGTAACACGCGGTGGTCCGAAAGTGTGATGAGATAAAATACGTAGCCACAAAGTCAGAAATGGTGTGTCACAGTTCGGGGGTCTCTAAAGAGGCCGCCTTGGAAGGATGCAGCCTAGGCAGCGGTAATTTACAGCGCAAGGCAGGACATGGTCTCGACGGCGCTTCGCGAAAAGAGGCGTGTTTTTTATCTTGCGCGAGTTTTGGCTTCTCTTGACCGGCGTACAAGAGGAATATGGATGCAGCACTGTCGGAAGCCCGATGTGTTTCCATCACAAGGGCAAGACAAGAAAGGGACGGGAATTACTCTGTACGACGAGGATGCGATTACGTCGTAGGACAGCTTCAGGATATCTTACTTGCCCTCATCCTGCACGTTTCGTTGGGAGGAGGCCAGACGAAACTGGCGCCATGGCCCACCCGATTATTAGCTGGGTCGAGGCAGCGCCACAGCACACAACACCCCTGCACGGCTGCAGTAACGGACAGGTTGTACGCGTCTTCCCCACTGTATCTTCCACCCACTTTGCGGTGGCACGGCCACGCGATACGCCCTACTGAGACTCGATACTGGATCGACTGGCACCAGAAACGAGCACGCTGAAACGACGCTGGGTCTGGTCGGAACACTAACAGGTCGTCTTTGCATCAACAGGGTCGATCGCGAAAAACACCGCTTCAGCCGCGGACCAGTGCGGACCGGTCGGGGCTGCGTCGAGCCCCAACATGGATGCGATGGGCTTTTGGTGGCGACGGCCTTGTTCCAGATGGCTGTCTGCCTTGTCTGCCTGCTATTTATAATCACCCAGAAGTGTCCTTTATCATCTCAGCAGGGCCGATCGACCTCCACCCCCAATCCACAAATCCTGCAGTCAAACACTCAAACACATCATCTCGTACACCGATTTATCAAGACACCAGGCCCTAGCATCGGGCTTTTTCTGAACGTACCCCGTATGCCGGTTCTCGTCTGGCCAGCCGCTAGCCGGAGCGATCGCTTGGCGACAGGTTCAGACGCGTTTAGCCTTTCCGTCGATCTAGGCGGCCGTTGAAGGAACGTCTGATTAGGAGCCTCAAGGCAGCGACACAGCGTTGCAAACCCCCACTTTTCCAGTATAATTTATACTGCGCAGGGGCCAACCTCGGTCGCCAATCGCAGCCTGTTTTTGGCCCTGCTTCACAGCCATTGCATTTTAACCCCCCCTAATCTTAATATCAACCTCCTTTTTGGGGTTGCTGGTTTCCCCGTTACCGTCCTTTGAAAAAATCTCACTCTTCACAATTGCATTTAGTGGCGTCTTTTGGCTTCTCTCTTTTTGTGCAAGCGACGCTGAATCAGCTGGTTGTCTGTTTGCTATCCTTTTGTTGTCCTTCTTGACCTCGACTACCTGTTCGACGAGACAACCGGTTGTTGACATATTCCGCCTTCTTTGTTGACACCGTTCCACCACACACAGCGAAGAGACGTGTCAGCATCCTGACGAAAGCACCAGCGCAACCGGTGCGCCATTCAATGTCCATTCGCCCGTTCATCCTGCGAGAGCGGACGCGTACAGCGCAATGGTCGAACTTCGGGCCCAGTCGGTGCCACCGACGATGAAGAACAAGTGCACACAGCCGCTGCTACCACACCTGTCCACCGCGGCGTCCTCTGCGTCGGCCGCTACCGCTGCTGCGTCCGCTCCGCGGTATCTCCCGCAGAAGCCATCGTCGCTTCTGCAGAGCCAGCTAAAGGTAGACACCTACCTGTCGCCCGTGAACCAGAATGGGTCTTTTGAGTTCGATCGGGTGATCAAGAGCGGCTACCTGCACAAGCGAACGAAGGCAAAGGTGTGTTGGAAGTCGGGGTGGTCCCGAGTTGGGAGCGAAGCTAACGCCCGTCTGCTGCAGACTTGGAGGACAATCTATCTCGTCCTTCGGCCCAACACGTTGTCGATCTACAAGTCGGACAAGGAAGACAAGCTGCAATACCAGGTCTTCCTGTCGGAGCTGACCGCAGTGACCTTTCTCAAGGACCCGAAGCAGAAGCGGCAGCACGTGTTTGGCCTCTTTTCGCCGTCTCGGAATTATCACTTCCAGGCCAACACTGGCGCGGACGCGCAGGAATGGGTCGACCGGATCCGCAAAGAAGCACGCATCGAGGAGGAGGAGGAAGAGATGTTTCTTGCCAGCCCGGTGGTGCGGCGCCAGTCGTGTGCATTTGGCAGCCTCAACGCGGGCATGGCGCAGCCGAACGGGGCGGCCAGTCCGCCGAACCAGAACACGGAGCATGAGCGCATGCAGTCAAGCTCGCCCGAACCGCAGATGCCGAGGTCGAGACGGCCGTCCCAACAGCGCCCACAGAGCGGCATGACGGAGTCGTGGGGCTGGTCCGGCAACGAGCTGGCATCGTCGGACTACTCTGACGGCGAGGGCCATGTGCCGGCGTTGGGCGTGTCGTTTGAGAGCCTGACGGACCAGTCGCCGCCCACGATCTCGCCGTCGCCGCTGGCGGCTGCCGGCAGCGAAGCCGTGCGTCCGCTGGGCGGCAGCGCTCGCAACGCCAGCCAGGCCAGCGGCATCGGCAATCTCGAGAGGGACCCGGACCGCGTCGTCTGGCAGGGCTGGCTGTGGATTCTGCGCAACAAGAGCGGGATGCGCAAGTGGAATCACTCGTGGGCGGTGCTGCGTCCGCGCAACCTGATCCTCTACAAGGACGAGTCTGAATATGCGGCGCGGTTTATTCTGCCGCTGGCATCGATTGTCAGTGTGGTGGAGCGAGACCCGATGAGCCGCAGCAAGAAGCAGCACTGCATGGAGATCATCACGGAGGAGAAGAGCTTCCGGTTCGCGGCCCACGACGAGGAGTCGCTGCTGCAATGTCTGGGTGCCTTTAAGAGCCTGCTGGCCAAGCGCCGAGAGCTCGAGATCCGTGCTGCGGCTACTGTCCCTCTGACCACGACGACGGCCGTTACCACGGCCACGAACATGGCCACGGCCACGGCCACGGCTACAATGACCGCTGCCCTGGTCCCTGGACGCGCCGCCGAGCTGTCTGAATAAACGTCGCCATCCAGACTGCATGACGAAACGACGAGATCGCTAATACCCTTTTGTATATACCTCCTCCAGCGCGATTATTCGGCCGGGCAGACGGCACAAAGATATGCACATAGTCGTGTTTATCTTTATGACTCTTACGAAGACATGACTTGTTTTGGAGAATGACAAAATAGGTTTCCGCAGAACAGGCGATGTTTGCAGCAGCGGGCGATGAATGGTATGTTGTGAGGTGAGGACTGAAACAGGGATGAGGTTGCAGTCTCCATATCGGAGTGTCGCTGGTGGCCCCGGTGACGAGGCATTTATAATAGAGCCATGATATAACGCGTATGAGTGCAAGTGCTCCGTAGTACGGAGCACACGGCGGGCTGTAGCATTGGAGTTGCTAGACGGAAGGAGTGGCGGCAGGCTGGCACCTTCCCTGTGATCTTTGTATCCAAATTCCATTGGCCTCTTGCTGTTCCTGTCGACAGTTTCTGTGTAGTCCAGCTATTACTACTCGTACGGAGTATTCGCATCGGTTGTATCATTGTAATCTCAGCCGAGATTCTGCTCTCGTTATGCTCTCGACAGATGAGCAGATGGGATGCAGGAGAATCGACGGCCTGGTTACTCGTATATTCTTTCTTTGTTCTTTCCCCAAGCAGTAAGTTCTCTCTTGGCTCCTTCCTCTTCTGTCCATAAGCCGGCCTCCCTTTGCCATGACGGGATTTGCCGATTGTATCCAAAAACGTGCAAACGATGCATCACTCTCTTTGAGCGCCACACGACGGCCTGCAAGCATCCACGGCCCATTGCATCTACAGTCATCTCCAGCTCGGATCCAGACGTCTTGTTGCCGGCATGGGGCCTGCGTGGCGAGTCCTTGCGGCGGCCGTGAGCCTGGCGGCCGTGGCGGCCGGCCAGACGATACGGCTGCCTCTGCAGACGTCCGGCCGCTGGATCGTGGACGCGGGCGGGGCGCGGGTGAAGCTGCGCTGCGTCAACTGGGCGGGCCACCTGGCGGTGAACGTGCCCGAGGGCCTGCACGCGCAGCCGCTGGCGGTGCTGGCGGAGGGGGTGCGGGACGGGGGCTTCAACTGCGTCCGGCTGACGTACTCGACGGACCTGGCGCTGCGGCCGGACGTGTCGGTAGCCGAGGCGTTTGGGGCGGTGTGTCGGCGGGCGGCGTGTCGGCGGGCGACCTGATGACGCTGTACGCGGCAGCGGTGGCGGCGAACCCGTTCCTGGGCGAGGCCGCGACGACGACGCTCTCCGTGTTTGGGGCCGTGATCGATGCGCTCTGGGCGCGCGGCGTAATGACGGTGCTGGACAACCACGTCAGCCGGGCCGGCTGGTGCTGCGACCTGACCGACGGCAACGGCTGGTGGGACGCGGCGGCCGGCTACGACGCCGCCAACTCGCGCTTCTTCCACACCGACGGCTGGCTGCTCGGGCTGCAGGCCATGGCCTCGTGGGCCGCAAGACACCCCGGCGTCGTCGCCCTCTCGCTGCGCAACGAGCTGCGCGCCGCCGCCCGCCAGGACGCCGACGGCCGCCACGCCGACTGGTACCGCCTCCTCGGCCGCGCCGGCGCCCTCGTCCATCAGGCCAACCCCGACGTGCTCGTCATCGTCGGTGGCACCTCGATGGCCACCGACCTCTCCTTTCTCCGCCGCCTGCCGCCGCTCGACGCCGCCGGCTGGGCCGCCAAGCTCGTCTGGGAGTGGCACTCCTACTCCTTCACCCTCACCGTCCCCCACGTCCTCCCGTGCCGCGCCCGCCAGCAGCTCTACGGCCTCTTCGCCGGCTTCGTCCTCCGCCAGCACCAGCCCTACACCGGCCCGCTGCTGCTCTCCGAGTTCGGCGTCGACCAGACCGGCGGCGACCGCCCTGACGGCCTCTCCTACCTCGACGGCCGCTACCTCGAGTGCCTGGTCGACTACCTGCGCCGCAACGATGGCGACTGGGCCGTCTGGGCCCTCCAGGGAAGCTACTACTTGCGCGACAACCAGACCAACTACAACGAGACCTGGGGCTTGCTCAACCACAACTGGACGGCGCTGCGCAATCCTCACTTTCTCGAAATGCTTCGCGGCATATGACAGAGGACACAGGCCCTACTGCTTGCTTGGCTTATAGATTTGAATTCACCATGTTTTCCAAAACACAGTCGAGTCCAACCACTGAAATAAATCTCTCTACTGACTCAGTCTACTCTTCCCAGACATTGCTACCCCAACCTGGAACGCCATGATATACTGCTTTGAATTCAACCGACACATCTCTGCACTTGCCATGCTTTTCACGAGTCAAAGTAACTGTCTATGTCAATCGAATCACTGCCGCCCATGTAAAGCTCGTCAAAACTGGTCGTCGGGTCCTCGCCCAGTAGGTCGTCGGCACCGTCTATAAACTTGAAAAGATCATCTCCGTTGTCAGTTCCGGCAGCAGCGTTCGTTCCCGTGGTAGGCTCATCAGCCCGCGGTTGTGTGCTTTGCTGTGGCTGTGGCTGTGGCTGTGGCTGTGGCTGTGGCTGTGCCTGCGGCTGTGCCTGCGGCTGCTGTGGTTGCGGTTGTGGTTGCGGCTGCGGCCTGACTGTGCTGGGCTGGCCAGACAGAAATGCTGGATCTGACATTATGTTCTGCACTGCATCCGCCGCAAACTTCTCCACATCGAATTCGGCATCGTCTTGGACGGGTGGCTGTTGTGATTGCGCAGGAATTTGCATCTTAAACGGTAGAGGCGCGTTTGGAACAGGCTTTGGAGGAGGCTGCTGTTGTTGCTGCTGCTGTTTTTGTTTCTGCTGCTGCTGCTGCTGCTGCTGCTGCTGCCGGTTTTGCTGCTGCTGCAATGCAGACGAAGCTGGTGGCGCATGTTGAGGTAGATGATGCACGACGTCGTCGTTTCCTGTTGGCACAAGAGTAAATTGCATGTCGGTGAACCCAAGGTCGTGATTTTCCTGCTCGTTAGACTGTGCTGGTCCGTCGAGATCAAAGAACGCGTCCATGTTCACATCCTCCGTCTTCGCACTCGGCGGTACCACGGGGCCTGCCGTCACAGGAACTGCGGCCGGTGCCGGGGCATGGATCTGAGCAGGAGCTGTCGTCTGCGGCGTTGCCTGTTTGGCTAGCACAGCGACTTTGACTGCTGGCGAAATAGCGATTACCTTTTTGGTCATCACCGGGGACGTAATCAAGATCGGCGACGAAGACGATGACAACGATATGGCACTGTTCTTAGTAGCCGGAGATGGCTGTGGAGATGCTTTGATGCGAACAGGAGATACAGCAGCCGACTTTATCAAGACCGGAGATGGAACCCTGGCCGCCGCCGGGGATGCTGTGGACCGAGGATTGGCAGGTGAAGAAACTTTGCTGATCATCACGGGAGACGACGTCTTGGCCGGGGCCTTGATCGCTCCAACTGGTCCTGCGACGACGGGCTTGTTCATAACCGGTGTCGGGACCGGCTTCATGGTTTGCGGTGATGACTCCTTCTTGACGATCGGAGGCTTTGCCACCGGTGGGTTTGCAGCCGCAGTCGGAGCCACAGCCGCAGGAATGGCCGGCAGGGCAGTTGTGACTGCTACGGGAGAGTCCAGCTCCATGTTGGGGAACGGAGCCATGGCCGCCTGACCGATGCTCGCAACACTGCCCGACCGCGGCTCTGTCTTGATCTTGACGGCTGTGCTTGACGGCTCCTCCATGTCCACATCCATCGGCGCCGGGGGGGCTTGCTGAACCGCAGTGGCAGGCGCTGGCTCCGACTTGGACGCAGCAGTAACGACGGCTGTGTTTTTCTGAGCGCGCAAGAGCTCGAGGTCCCGACGCAGAATTGCTTTGGCACGGAGCTTGCAAGCATGTCAGCAGTGATATACTGGCCAGCAGAAGCCGGACCAGAGACGTTCCACCTTCCACATACAATGTCTGCTTCTATGCCGTCAAGAGTCGCATTGAACGTGTTGTTGGCTTCATGGATCTTGGTGGCGCTCGTGAGAGCTACCGTCCGGCGACCGTTCTTCGTCTGTGCCCGGATCGTTTTGCCAATGTGGATGAGCTAGTGAGAGAGCGCGTATGTTAGTGCGCCAGAGGCGCGCGGGCAAGGTGGAAGCAGTGCTCAGCAACGCACCACATCGTTGACCGTGTGCTCGAGGCTGTCGTGGTTTGCGGGCCGTGAAGCCGCCATCGGAGCGGCGAAAGCAGAGCTCGGCTATACTAATTCGCCTAGAGGTACGTTTCAGAGGTAGCCGGCATCAAGAAAGAATCGTGCTTGCAATGGGCAGCAGTGTGCCTTTTTTGGTGCGTTAAGAGGTGAGGCGTAGATGAGTTCCCCGCGTACATTGAGGTCGCGCGTTAAAAGTGGACCAGATGTGCAAATGCAGTATAGAAGACACGTGACCAGCAGTGCGTCAAATGTCCACACAGTGGCTCGTGAGCACATGGGGTCTCAGACAGCTCGGGCCCGATTTGTTTTACGGCAGTAATAATAGCACTCCCTGCGGTATGATCTATCTGATCCGTGAAGAAATCGGCCAGAGAGCGTCCGACTGCTTTTCATTCGATTCCAGCCGGCAGCGGGCTGTTCTGAGAGCGAGCGGCACAAAGTGACGCGAGTCCCCTGTAAATCGACGTAATAAGATACCACACGCACCTCTGCCTACGGCAGGAACGCCTGCGCCAAGCCGTGAAGGCGGTTCGTGGTGCGTGCGTTGCCGTTCGAACGATTCGATGTGAGGTTGCCGGCCAATCACAGGCCGTGGCAGAGAAGTGGAGCGCTCGCCCGTCGGAGCCGGCCAATCAGGTCGCCATGCAAGATAGCAGGGTGCTTGATGGGCTGCCTAGCCAAGGCTCTATCGGACTGCTAAGAATTTCTGATATGCCCGCTGGAAGGGCCCTGCCTCGAGGTCTGCGGTCTGCCGTACCGACCGCTGCGGAGACGTTGTTCCCGCCCCGAAGCTGTCCATCGTCCAGCAGCGTCCCGTCTGGACTGGTCGCCTTCAACGACGGCCGCGTCTCGCTCGCCTCCACCAATGCGGTTTGCTAAGCCCCCGTCACTTTCCCCCCTACTCCTGTAACTCACCACCTCTGCACGCGCTAGGCCATGCACAAGAGCACGCTAAGTTCACCGTCCCGTCCGGTAACCGCCAAATGGCTGGTCCTGTTTCCCCTCGTCTTCCCTCCTTGATGCTCCGTCCTGCCTCCGCCCCCTCTCTCTCTTTTATTTACTTATTTGCTGGGCTATTTCTGTTATAAGAATTTAAAATCTCTTTCCTGTCCTTTCCTTTTTCCCCACCCACTTCTGCTCTTTTCTTCTTCCTCCTGAATAATACCATCGTACTTTTTTCTTGTTCTGCTGTTCCGGTTTCCTTTTCAGCGGAGTCGTCTTTTTGTCTGGTCTCGCTTGTTTCTGTTCGTCTCCTTGGCCTTACCGTTTTCCTTGTGTCGGTTTCTGCCTCTGCGCCCTTCTGCCCACGCCCTTATCGTTGGAAGCCCCCCTCTCTTTGCCTCTGCTCTTGCTCTTGTTATTCTACGAGCAGCAGGCCAACTTCCCTGAAGCGTCCCACTTTGCCGCCGCTTCAATCTTTCTCCTCCGCTTTCGCCTCACTGCCGACCAGCTCCCCCCCCTGGACTCGCAGCTGCAGTCCTGCCGTTGATTTGTTGGTCCTGCCTTCTCATCCTCGTCAATTCTTCCCAGCCGCGTCTGTCTCCTGCCTCCACCTGCGGCCTTGCACCTGCGACCTTGCACCATTGCTGCCATATCCCTCTTTGAGCTTCCTGTAAGTCTGCTGTCAGTTGCCAGCTTCCAGCTGCCAGCTGCCTTACCTTCCCCCTAATCTCCCGCATGTCTCTCGGTGCTCCGCTATCACCTGATTCTTGTGCCTCTCTCTGGTCGAGCTTCCTCGCTAACGCCCACGCGCCTCTTCTCTGAAGCCTCTATTCGCAGCACTCTCTTCGCTCCTCCCCCCCCGACAACAGTCGGAAGCGTGTGTCATATAGCACCGCATCGTTCTCAGATAGCCTCGCTTGCCACGAGCTTATCAGCACCTTTCCCACCTGTCAAGTCGATAAGCAGCGACCCGCCGCAATGGCTGACAACGGCCCCTCATCTGTGCCAGGGAGCCTCCCTCCGCAGCAGAACACTGGTGGCCAAGCGTTCGACAACCAGAATGGCCAGTCGAACTCGGCCCATATGCCGCCTCCCCCCCTCCACATTCCACAGAATACAAACCCTATCCCGACCGCGATCACTTCGCCTCTCGGCGGCGGCGACCAGAGCGGACTCATGTCACCCACCAGCGCCGCCGCCTACGGAGGCCGGCGCTCGGCGCCTGAGCCTAACAAGCGGGCTCTCTATGTCGGCGGCCTGGACCAGCGCGTGACCGAGGATGTGCTGCGCCAGATCTTTGAAACTACAGGACACGTGCAGAATGTCAAGATCATCCCCGACAAGAATGTATGCCACCACGCTTCGGACACAAGATCGAAGCGACAGCTTTGCCGACGGGACGAGACCCTGTGCTAATCAATGTGAAGGCAAAGGGTTACAATTACGGGTTTGTCGAATATGACGACCCTGGTGCAGCGGAGCGTGCCATGCAGAACCTGAACGGACGCAGGGTTCACCAGTCGGTAGGTGCTCTGGGCCGGGGAGTGCAGCTGCGACCTTACCGTGCATGACGTGTTGACACTCGCTCTAGGAGATCCGGGTCAACTGGGCCTACCAGTCCAACACGACCAGCAAGGAGGACACGTCGGGCCATTTCCACATCTTCGTGGGCGATCTGTCGAACGAGGTCAACGACGAGGTTCTCACACAGGCCTTTACGGCCTTTGGATCGGTCTCCGAGGCCCGCGTCATGTGGGACATGAAGACCGGCCGGTCGCGGGGATACGGCTTTGTGGCCTTCCGTGACCGCCCAGATGCCGAGAAGGCCCTGAGCACCATGGATGGCGAGTGGCTTGGGTCGCGCGCAATCCGCTGCAACTGGGCCAACCAGAAGGGCCAGCCGTCCATGGCACAGCAGCAGGCCCTGCAGCAGGTTGGCATGACGCCGACCACGCCGTTTGGCCACCACCATTTCCCGACCCAGGGCATCAACAGCTACGAGATGGTGCTGAACCAGACGCCGGCGTGGCAGACGACGTGCTATGTCGGCAACCTGACGCCGTACACCACGCAGAACGACCTCGTGCCGCTCTTCCAGAACTTTGGCTACGTTGTCGAATCGCGCTTCCAGTCCGACCGGGGCTTTGCCTTTATCAAGCTCGACAGCCACGAGAATGCCGCCATGGCTATCTGCCAGCTGAACGGCTACAACGTGAACGGCCGCCCCTTGAAGTGCAGCGTACGATCTATCCGCCCTCTTTCCCTTTGCGCAGCCCCGGCGCATTTGCCGTCTTTCTAACCATACCTTCACAGTGGGGCAAGGACAAGACTCCGAACGCCCAGGGCTTCGACCCTTCGCAGCAATCATACGGCAGTCCGCAGAGCGCACAGGCACCGGGTCCGTATCCCGGGTCGCCGACTACTTATTTCCCTCAATATGGTGGTATGATTCATGAACAGGAGAATGGAGGCTTCTCTTTGAAGAACTCGGGCTGACCGACGGGTTTTGCCACAGCACAATACGGAAACGGCCAGCAGAGCGGCAACTACGGCGGACCCCCGACGGCGCAGTCTCCTGTCGGCTACGGCGGCCAAGCCCCGATGGGCTACAGTGGCCAGCACGGATCCGGCAGCGGATACGGCCGTGGCCAGCTGCCTCCGCAGCAGGGCTCACAACAGCAGCGGTCTCAGCCACCTCTGACTCAGGGCTTTGACAGCAACAACAGTTTCAACGGTTATTGACACGTGAGCGTTCACGCATGGTTTGGTTTAACGCGACAAATGAGATTTTTTTCGTGTTGCCTTCTCTTTTCTGGACATCTTTTTCACGCCGAGGCTGCTTTATGGGAGCGAGGACAAAATGGGGGGGTTTTCCGTCTCTTTTCTCTCCTAGTTGTCATTCCCCTCCTACCTTCTCTTCTCTATTGGTTTTTTTTCTTGTTTTTTCTTGTTTTTTTGCTCCCTGTTCCTGTTCCTGTTCCATTTTCCCTTTGGTCGAGGGCGTCCTGCTCGGACAGCCGAGTAAGCCCTCGATGCTTCTTCTTTTCATGTCTCTCCTGTCGTTTATTTCTTCCAGCATTTATGCTCCAACCTCCGCAACGAATTTTAAAATTATGTTTGCCGATTGCTTCTTCAGCGGTCATGTCCGGGCAAGATGCAGGGGACAAAAGACCATTGTTGTTTGTGCCTGGCTATTTTATCCAGATGCCTGCTGAACCCACTTCGTATTTGTTCGCTGCCTTCTCTTAGTCTTCTCTTTTACTCAAACAGGCGTGATTTCTCGAGGCATTTCTTCAGTCGCGACGAGTTACGGACTTTTTTGTTTTCTCAATTTGACAACTAGAGACCCCTTTTTCTGTCACATCACGTCGTTATGACCTTGTTTTTATTTTTATTTTTATTTTTACTCGTTGGATACCTTTTATTTCGCCATGCTTGGACTGCGAATTCAGTCGTGCGTTGGCCTACCATCACATTTCAAAGGAGCTAGTCAAGGTTACTGTCGAAGGAGTCTTGGGTTACTGGAGTTGGGTTACGATTAGTCAAGCGCATTTATTATCCCTTTAACCGTCCAGGAAGGAGGAGTTGGGAGAGGGAAATAGGAAAGGGAGAAAGTCGGGCATTGGGTACCCAGACAAGTCTCCAGGGAATAATGGTCAGTATGCCAGTGCCACAAAAATGTTCGTAAAGCAGAACCTAGCGAGTTTGGGCATCAAAAGAAGCTCATCACTGTCACAAATGACTCCTTGCCTGACGCTGATTGGCCCCGCGGCCAGGCGGCGGCTAAACAGGGCCCCCAAATTGCGAGACAAAAACAACGAATGCGTAAGCAGACAGACGGCTTCAGCAGCTCTCTAGCGGCCAAAGGAACGGCAGCGCAGAAGGAAAGAAGCCATGATGACGAAGCGCGAGATTGGGGCTGTACTCCGTAGTCCGTACTTTATCGTTCTTCTCACTAACGGCTGAGCGGTTAGTCAGCCACAAAAGACCGCTTGGCTTACAGTTGAGTTAGTGGACTGTTCAGCGGGCTGGCAGCTCGGCAGCGAAACGCATTAGGGGAAGTCACTTCCTGTTTCGCCCTCGGGCTCCTTCCTGAACGAGGTCCTCCCCCTCCTGCTCCCACCTCCCACCTCCCCTCATTTCTCCCTCAAACGAAAATAAAAATAAACAACGCCGTAAAATCCCATTCAATCGACGTCCGTCCACAACGACGAGAACGAAGAGGCAGCATCCTCGAGGCCCTCCCAATCGACGTTGGCCCTCGCCACGCCAGCCGTCGTGCGTTTATCCCCCATTCCTCATTTCCCTTTTAGCCTATTGTCTACATGCATTTCTTTCATCATCATTATTAACGAAACCGCTTGGGGCCTCCCAGCTTTTTTCAGCTAGCTTTCCTGGAATCCCTTTGGTCGCCCGACCGGGAAGAGCAGCGACCGGTCGACGAGAGCAGCAGCGCCGATCAAGGACAACGCGCCCGACAGGAACGCAGCGCCGCTGAGCCACAGCCGCTGCGCCCACGCGGTTGACGAGGACGACGACGCAGACGAGGACGACATCGACGACACCGACGCTGACGTTGATGCGGACGCCGTCGCAGGCCTCTTAGTTTGCCATCATGGATCAATGGCCGGCGTATTCGGAGCCGCCCAGCAGTGGCTCGCGACGCTACAACGGCGGCAGCCAGCTCGGTAGCCGTGATTTTAACGGTGCTGCCCAGCCTCAGCAGCAGCCGCCATCAGCATCGCAGCAGCAACAACAACAACAACAGCAGCAGCAGCAGCAGTACGCAGCCGCCGGTGGTCTGAGCACGCAGGGCCTCTCCAGCTCACCCATGATCACGGGCGCGCGCGACGGCAACGGCGACATCTCGATGCACGACGCCGCAGCCGCGGGCCATCACGATCCATATGCCGGGGTGAAGTACCCGATACGGCCGCACCACCACCAGCAGCTCTCCAGCGGCGGCGTCGGCGTCGGGGCCGTGTCGGTCGGTCGCTCGGCCAGCCTGCACTCCAACCTCGAGCCGTCGGCTGCTGCGCAACGCTACTCGCCCATGGAAGTCCAGTCGCCCACCTCGCCCTACACGTCCTACTCCTCCAAACCGGCATCGGCCACCAACCCGGCCGTGCAGTACGTCCCGACCTCGCAGCAGCAGCAGCAGCAGCAGCAGCAGCAGCAGCAGCAACGCCAGTCGCCAGCCCGGACTCACGACTACGCACCCCAGAGCGGTCCGTACCTCCCACAGAGCCCGTACTACGCAAACAGCCGCCAGCCAGGATCACAAGGGTCGCAGCAGCCACAGCAGCAGGGCCCGCCCATCTTGCCTCCGCTCAACCCGGTCGCCTCTACCGGGCTCTACTCGCCCGGCTCGGGCGGCTTGACGCCCCTGGACGGCCCGTATGGCGAGCACAAGTCGCCCCGACGCCTGCAGCTGCCCACGGCGGCCCTGAGCAACAGCAGTGGCAGCCAGCGCGGCCCTGTGCCCGAGTTCAAGAAGATCCGAAGCACGTCTGACTTGCAGCCCAAGGTCAACACGCAGCCGCCGTTCCGGAGAGCAAACCCAGAAGGCGGATTCATCAGCGTGAGTCTTGCTCCCCCTCCCTGACCTGTACGTTTCCTGACAAGGAACCGCCCAACAATAGCCGCTGCAAGCCTTGACCGTCCACTTACCGGCCACGTATCGGATCTGCAACCCGCACTTCAAGTACGAGTCGTCTCGCAACCCGCGACGAGTTCTGACCAAGCCCAGCAAGGGTGTCAAGAACGACGGGTTTGACAACGAAGACAGCGACTATATCCTCTACGTCAATGACATTCTCGGCTCCGAGGAGGCCGGACATAAGTACGGACGGCCCCGTCTGCGTGTTTGCGCCACTTCCGTTTGCTTCCGCGATTCCGTACACTGACACAGATATACAGGAACCGCTATCTCATTCTTGACGTCCTTGGTCAGGGCACCTTTGGGCAGGTGGTCAAATGCCAGAACCTCAAGACGCAGGAGGTCGTCGCTGTCAAGGTGATCAAGAACAAGACGGCCTACTTCAACCAGAGCATGATGGAAGTATCTGTCCTCGATCTGGTGAGCATGCGCCCTCCTGCTGTTGCGGCTGCACTCGTTTTGCCTAACGTCCCCCATAGCTTAATACGAAGCTCGACAAGAACGATGACCATCACCTGTTGCGGCTGAAGGACACGTTTATCCACCGCCAGCACCTATGCCTGGTGTTTGAGCTGCTGAGCGTCAACCTGTACGAGCTGATCAAGCAGAACCAGTTCCGCGGCCTTAGCACGACGCTCGTCCGAGTCTTTGCCCAGCAGCTGCTGAACGGCCTGGCCCTGCTGAACAAGGCTCGGCTCATCCACTGCGACCTGAAGCCGGAGAACATCCTGCTGAAGAACCTGGAGAGCCCGATCATCAAGATCATCGACTTTGGGTCAGCCTGCGACGAGCGCCAGACGGTCTACACGTACATACAGTCTCGGTTCTACCGCTCGCCCGAAGTGCTGCTAGGGCTGCCATACTCGTCCTCGATCGACATGTGGTCGCTGGGCTGCATCGTGGTCGAGCTCTTCCTCGGCCTGCCGCTCTTCCCGGGCTCGTCCGAGTACAACCAGGTGATGCGCATCGTCGAGATGCTCGGCAACCCGCCCAACTGGATGATCGAGGTGGGCAAGCAGGCGGGCGAGTTCTTTGAACGTCGGGCCGACGAATTTGGCCGGCGCACCTACCACCTCAAGAGCATGGAGCAGTACTCGCGCGAGCACGGCACCAAGGAGCAGCCGAGCAAACGCTACTTCCAGGCCACCACGCTGCCTGAGATCATCAAGTCGTACCCGATGCCGCGGAAGAACATGAAGCAGAGCGAGATTGACCGAGGTAAGGGCTGGAGCGGCCGAGATGAGACGGCCTTTGCCGACGTTGCCTTTTGGCGCTGACCAGAGCTAGAAATGAACAACCGGATCGCATTCATCGACTTTGTCCGGGGACTCTTGACGATCAACCCGCTCGAGAGATGGTCGCCACAACAGGCCAAGCTGCACCCGTTCATCACCCAGCAAAAGTACACGGGCCCGTTTGTGCCGCCGATGAACCTCAAGGCGAGCTCGCTGAACCGGTCACCGGCCCCGGGCACGCAGCAGCAGCAGCAGGCCGAGGCGTTGAGCAAGCAGAGGGCTCAGGCCGCACAGGCTCAGGCAAACACGGCCGCACAGAACGCATACACCATGGCCACGGCCGCGTATCCACAGCAGACGGCCGTGCCGCCTCCACAGGCCATGCACGTTCAGGCGCAGCCGTCGCTGTACGGGACCCAGAACATTTATGCACCCAGCAACAGTAGCCATGGGGCCCCCCAACCGGCACCTCCGCCGTATGCAACGGCACAGGCAAACCAGTACGCCGCGATGGGCGTGGCCCAGCAGCCAGCAGTGCCGATGGGCGCCACCGGAGGCTATGGGACGACCATGGGAGCAGGCCCGCATCCGTATCAGCAGCAGCAGCAGCAGCAGACGATTCCAGGGGCAGTCCGGTCACGGCAGCGGTCGTCGACGATGGAACAGCAGATGAGCGGGATCCCGGCAGCGATCCAGCGGGTGGCAAGCCATCTGGACCCGACACAGCCAATCCGGTTGCAGCCCAGCCCGGCATACTACCCGCCACCAGCTGACGGTATGTCGGGGTTGGACCAGTCGGGCCGGCCGGCACGTCGAGGCAGCCGGGCCACGCAGATGGGCGGCTTGGGCATCGGCAGCAGCAACCTGAGCGGAGGAATGGGAGGTGCCGGTGGCAGTGGCAGCGGCTCAGGACGGGGGGCTTCCAATCGCGATTTCATCCGGACGCTGGAGGAGCGCACTCTGGAGGAGGGATTCATGGGGAGCAACAGCTCGTGGCATTGATCTGGCTGGGACTTTTTGTGTTTTTTCCTTTTTTCCATCTTGGTTTATGTCGGTGATGTCGTGGATGTCGTGGATGACTCGGTCGCCGTTTTTGACATCTGCCTGTACGCTGCTTTGCTTCACTTGCTCGCTGCTCCCTTTCTCCCTGCCGCGTTTGTGCTCCGTTATGTCCTTTACGTTTTCCTAAAAAGCTCTTGTTCTTTCTGGCGAGGCCCCCACTGTCTGTCAGCAATGCATCGCACGTCTCCCTGTGTTTTTCGCTCCTGCGTCTTCTGTTTTGCGCCGTCCGTCTTCTGATCTCTTCACTTGCTTTGACGTTTCTTCCTGGGTATGGGCGCAAAAATAACTGCTCCTGCCCCGTGATGTGGGCGCTCTCTCTTGCTGGCACTTCTTGTTTAGAGGGCCTTTCTCTTTACAGATCTCGTCATATCTGCGCATGTCTCCCCCATATGAGGAGCGGGAAAATACACCTTATAGAAATCAGGCCTGACTGTGGAGAAAGAGGTGAAAGAGGTGAAAGAGGTGAAAGAGGTGAAAGAGGTGAAAGAGGTGAAAGAGGTGAAAGGGGTGAAAGAGTTGAGAGAGGTGGGAGGTCTCTTCGCCTGCGTCACAATGCTTCGGCATCGACAAAACAGCGGTCTCCGTATTCACGTAAACGAAAAGCAGGAATGAAAATATGAAACCAGAAGCCTGAACCCCTCGAGGATTTTCGCCAGTTCTCTTCCGCCGTCCCGAGCCCGCCGCCCTGATAAACTCAAGCTATCGTCTCTGTGCTGTGTTTTTGGTGTCCTGCTGTCCCGCCCCCCCATGAAACCGAGAGACATGAAAAGGGAAGCCACACGGTAAAACAAAAATATAGATCAATGGCAATTGGAAAAACATGCAATGGCAACAGTCACGCCCTGCTCGCTCTCGCTCACACCGCTCCTGTTGCCGAGATGGGCGTGTTGTCCAGGTCGGCGTAGTTCAGCGTGATCTCCCGCGTCGTCTGTGTCTTAGTCAGCAAATGACGCTCCTGCCAAGTCCTCCGATTTTGCGCAACAAGAAACGTACGCGTTCTTTCCGCCAGTTTGCTGGGTCCCAGATGATGTAATATCCCCGCTCATGGCTTTGGCTTAGAACCTGTGGCATCATCATGTCGTCCTTGGTCAGCCAGACCTGCTGCCGCTTGTGCCAGCGCCAGTTCCGGTTGGTCCTGCAGCGACTGTTAGCGGTGTGTCTGTCTTGTCGTCGTACCGTCAGCTCTCGGCACGCAGGATCGCCTACAGTTCAATCGCAGCTAGCTGCTGCTTGATGTCGTTGGGACACGAGTAAAATATCCACATCAGCGTCTCTTCGTTGAAGCTCGTGATCTTGTTCTCGATCGGTCCCACGTTGGATACCTTGTAGCACTCTGGTAGGCGGAACTTTGGAACTGCCGGCCGTGGCGCAGCACCATCGAATAGGGAATACACCTGTGTGGACAGGAGTCTGCATTCGTGTTAGCCAAGAGTCTGTGGTGCTTCCCAATTTCACGCCACCCCGAAAGGAGAACCGTACTCGGTCGAGCTCAGGTCCACATTCAGCGAGGCGAGGTCTAGCCCGAACCCGGATATTGCCGCGCTGTAGCCTGGCTCCTTGATCAAGAGTGCCCGCAAGCCTTTCAGGCCCCATTTGTCAATCGGTGCCATCCCAGCTAGCGGGTCTTTAGCGGAGCTGCCTGTGCCATTGCTGTCATCGGTGCCGGACTTTGACGACGAGGTGTCTGTGCCAATGGCAGTCATGGCAATCCGCGAGTCGGCGCTTGGTTGTGGCACAACATCGGCCAGTGGTGACTGGGCTGCCCTGACTTCTTCTCCGAATGAATTCTGCTTGATCCGGACTTCGTCATCTGCTGCTGCATTTCGTGTCTCTTGCGGCCGAGTGCCTAGGGTCAACAGAGTCAGCTCCTGAGCATACCCCTCATGGAAGGGCTACTTACCAACAGGTGCCCGCACTTCGGCTCCGGACCGAGAGTTGGCCGACAGGGCGTTCAGCAGTCCGTTGCCCATGCGGCCACCCTGAGCGGCAGCCGAAGCACCTGCAGCCTGCGAGCCAAAGCCTAGACTGGCCATCAGATTTTGGTTGCGGTCCTGGCCGATCTCCCCTGCACTAGAGGAGCGATTGTTTAGCGGCGGGAAGTCGTCGATGCTGCCTGGCTGTGTCGATGCTGTCGCTTGGCCGAGGCCGGCCTGGTTGCCGAACCGAAAGGAAGCTGCGCTCTGGTTCGATTGCAAGCGGGATGTTGAGCCGAACATGTCGTCTTGCTGTCCCTGCTGTCCGGGTTGTCCTAGCTGCGGCGGCTGTTGCTGCTGTGGTGCCAGCGGGTTGGTGGAGCTGCGCTGTGTGCCCTGGCTGCCGACTGTTCGTGATCCTGCCGCCGACCAGAGGGACGATTGGCCACTGCTGGAAAGCTGAGGGTTATTTGACAATGATGGGAATTCCCTAGAGATACGTCAGCCAGAGGTGGGGAGACACGGCGAGCAACCAGGCAGACATGTAGTATGAGAGGGCGACAGTTGGAACGGTGTAGAGGAGGAGTGCAGTACCGCTTTATGGAAGCAGCATAGGCCATTTTGTGATGATGGAAGCAAAAGCAACCGCTGGACTGTTGAAGCACGAAAGGTCCTTCCGTACTCGACTTTTCCGGAAGAGCTAGTCGACTTCCAGGGCGACATGTCTTGTGGTGGGGAAAGGACAGAAGGGAAAGACAGAAGGGGGGACAGAAGGGGCAACAGACGGGAACACGCGTACATGTGGGGGGAGAGGGAAGAGGCGGAGAGCAACGGTAGAAGATAAAAGTGAACTCACGAAAGGTCGAGAGGGGTGGCAGGTTGTGAGCCGCCTAGGCTTTGGGCAAAACTGATGTTGCCACCCGTCTGCTGTGGACGCGGCGGGTTCTGCATGCCAGCACCGAGGGGCACGCCGGAGCCGAAAGCCCAACCGGAGCCGTTATTTCCTGATGGAACCCGAGTCAGCAAATCAGAGCTCGAGCGGGATTCCGTCGAGTCATGCCATCGGCCAGCATCTGACCCGAGAGATGCGAGACTGGACCTTGCAGCCACATCCCCACTTACCCAGCTTTCCATTGGGCAGTCGGCTTGCAAGCGACCGAGCCTGCGGCAGCTGTTGCTGCTGTTGCTGCTGTTGCTGTTGCTGCTGTTGCTGCTGTTGCTGCTGTTGCTGTTGCTGTTGTTGTTGCTGCTGCTGCTGCTGCTGCTGTTGTTGTTGTTGCTGTGTACCAAAGCCGCTGGGTATTCCGCGCAGCGCTTGCGGTGCGCCTCCTGTGCGAAAATGTATCATTAGAATCTGCTAGAGATGGGGGAGAGGGAAGCAGTAAGAGGTTAGGAGAGCAGGCGGGAGCAGAGAAGAGAGTGAGAGCAGGGTGAGCAGAAAGCCAGACGCGTCCATTCTCGCACAGACGGAGACGAGCCAGCAGCCAGACAGGACAGAGGACCGCATCAAGGCCGAGCAGCCAGAGCAGCAAGGCCCAGAGGCCCTGCCCCTCCACCAAGAGGCGGGAAAGCGAGCAGGAAGGGCAATTGGCCCCTCCCTGCAGCCATCGCCGGCCGGTGCAGCACGGCCAGGGCACAGTGCGGCCGCCTGGATGGTTGGGGCACGGCCAGGCTGCTGTCTCTGGCCGTCTGGCCGCCTGCAGGTCCTGCCCTCCGGCGTGCTCTCCGTGTCTGCAGCTCCTGCTGGCCACTGCCCAGGCCCTCCCTCTCTGTGCTCACGACAGGGTCTCGTGCGTACCTGGTCGGTTCATGCTGGACGATAGCGGCGGGTGGAGCGCGGTCGAGGGGCGGCCGAGTGAGAGGATGTCGGCAATGGTTGGATGGCAAGGGATCTGGGGATCTGGATGTCGGTGGTCAAAACGCACAAAAAAAAAAGCTCGATCGAGGGGTGCGGAGACGGGTGCGAGGACGTTTGCGGGCAGCCGACAGATGGCCGTGAGCACCGGAGGAGTGTAGTGGGTGCAGCGAGGGGGTGGAGGCCAGGCAGCGGCTGTCCGGGTTCCTGGTCTTCTCTGGCGTTGGTGATTGCTTCTTGTGGCTGGATCGAGAAGCCTGAGGCTGTGAACACGAGCACGGAGAAAGAAAGGTTAGTGCGGCTTAGCTAATGGCGCTTTTTGCTCTGTGGCCTTGTGGGTGCCTGCTAACTACTTTTCTGGTGGACCGTGCGCCACCCCGCGGTGCTTCTGCTGCTGCCCATTGTACGGAGTAGTGCCTGGTTCTAGCGGGTGGCCGCTCGCTGCTCTTATACTGCCGCTTCTGTTTGTTTGCTCGACACAAGCCGATTGTGTCAGCCGCACAGGACAAACGGCAACGGCAAACGGTACACCTAGGTCTACGGGACGTTTCAACTCCTTTTCTTTTTCGTGTGTTTTTTTGTTTCCCATGTTATGTCATACAAGGCTAGCTCAAGCTCAGACGCAGGCTCTGTTCGAAATCAAACTGGCCCAGCCGTCTTCCGATCAGGACAAGCTTGCTCTGTTGGGGTGCCTCCGTAGTCTGGGCGGCGGCTTCCTGGGCGGCGGACGGGGACGGGCTGTCGAAGATCTCAAACAGCTCGCGCACGCCCTGCACGACCTTGTCGGTGCCGTCCTGCAGCACGAGTCGGCCCTTGAGCCGGTGGATGTCGAAGCCGGTCTGGGAGCCGCTGGGGAAGGGCAGCTGGCCCTCCCAGAGCAGCGACCGGAGCCAGGCGTCCAGCTTGTGAACCTGTTGTGATTGCAGGATGCCGAGCTCGATAGTGTGCGTCGATATGGTCTGATGGTCAGCGGGGAGGGAAGCGTAGAGGGGAATAAAGAAAGAAAGAAAAGAAAGAAGAAAGATAAGGAAAAGAAGGGGAAAAAACTGACCGGATCCAGATGGCTGTGGTACGTCTGGTGGGACGCGCGCTCGACGGCCTCGGCGGTTTCGTAGGCGTGCAGGTCGAGCAGCACGCCTTCGAGCCGGGGCACCTCGCTCTGACAGGCGACGTGGATGCGGGCGAGCCCGTTGATGGACTCGACGCGGGCGCGCACGCGAGCGAGCTCGTCGGCGTCGACCAGGTCGGTCTTGTTGATGACGACGACGTCGGCGTGGGAGATTTGCACGTGGGCCGTGGTCATCAGGGGGCCGTGCTCGTCGTGGCTGTCGTGGCCGTCGTCGGCCCGGCCCTCAGGGTCGTCGAGGCTGCGCAAAATGTTCTTGGCGTCGACCAGGGTGACGATGCCGTCGAGGAAGATGGAGCTGCCGAGGCCGTCGTCCATCCAGAAGAGCGGCGCCAGGTTGCCGGGATCGGCCAGGCCGGTCGTCTCCAGCAGGATGTAGTCAAACGAGCCCTTCTTGGCCATGAGCGACTCGATCGCGTTCACGCCCGTGTCTCTGCGGCCGTCAGCAGGGACTAAGTGGACAGCTTGTCAGAGAACCCACTTGACCGAGCAGCAGAGACAGCCGTTGCCGACGTCTAGCCACTCCTCCACGGCCTCGCCGTTCTTGTTGACCGTCAGGGACTTTTCAATGTCCACGGCTGCACCGCGTCAACGACAGCGGCCCGTCAGCACTGTCCTCCACCCAAGAGACGCACACACGGACAGCAGCATCTTACAGTCACCGAATTCTGCACGTTGCATTAGTAAGCAGCAGCCGGGGGCTTCGCCGGGGCGCAGGGAGAGCGGTCACCATTCATGATCACGGCAATCTTCTTGCCATGCTGGGCCGTCAGTATGTAGTTGAGCAGCGTCGTCTTTCCGGCGCCGAGATAGCCTTGCAGCGTCAGTCTGTGCTGTTTGATCCCCTCAGCGCATGCGCGCTCTCCGGCAGCCTTACCGGTCACGATCGTGATGGGCACCTTGGCTTGCTTTTCCGGCTCGCTGTCGGGGCCGTCGCCGGTCTCGACGAGAACGGGCGGCAGGTCGTCGTCGTCTGCATCCATGGTAGCCGTAGTCTGCAGTGCAGTGCTTCTATATCCACTGGGGTGGATTTTACTCTTTTTTGCAAAGTGGCGTATAAGTCGGCGAATGCGGGCGGATATGTATTACGTAAGCACAGTCACGTGATGAGATTATCAGCCGCAGTTCCACAGGTACGCTTGCCTGCTGGAATTCAAGCACATCTGGCATTTGAGCGTCCTGCAAGCGAACGGGCGCGTATCCACGGGCGCCCTGACAGACGCGGCAGACAGACGACCGATTGCCTAGGACACGCAGCAGCCTCGCGGGAAGCGCAGCAAGAAGAGAAAACAAGAAAGCGGGCCGAACGTTTGAGCGACGCGAGCGGCAGCACAGGCTCCGACCGCGCGACCGTGAGCATCATGGCCCTCCCGCCGAGCTCGTCGCGGCTGCCGAGCCCGCCGCCGGCGGCGGAGATCCAGATTGGGCCGAACGCGACAGCGACGGGCGGTGGCAGCAGCGGCAGCGGTGGTGGTAGTGGTAGTCACGGTGGCAGCCACAGCCACAACGCGAACAAGACGAACAACAGCCCGGAACAGAAGCAGCGGGAGCAGCAGCTGGAGCAGACGATGCTGGACGGCAACGCGAAGCGGCGGATCCATCCGGGTACGCGGGCAGCGGACTTTGCGGTCGGGCCGCCGCTGGTGCCGCTGCACGAGCTCGACTCGGCCTTTCAGCTGCAGGAACACCTGGCAGCCCTGCACTACTTCCACACGGCCAGCAGCACGCAGGCGATCTCGCGCGAGACGGCACACACGCTGGCGCTGCCGCCGGCGGGCACGGACCGGACGCTCTGGCTGTACGAGCTCTGTCGGTTTCTGATTGCGCAGTGCAACGGGCTGATCGTCGGGTTCCTCTTTGACACGCCGCCGTGCAGCGCGGCCACGTGTCCGGAGATGCGGGCGTCCGAGTGGCAGTTCCTCTGCGCCGTGCACGAGCAGCCCAAGAGCTGCTGCGCCATCGACTACTGCTGCCACACGCTCGACTGGGCCGCCAACGTGGTGACGAACCCCAAGATCTTTCCCAGCCGCTTCGTCTTTGCCGACCCCCACGACAAGTCGGCCGCGGCCAAGAACCTGACCAACGTCTTCCGCCGGCTCCACCGCATCTTTGCCCACGCCTGGTTCCAGCACCGCGGCGTCTTCTGGGCCGTCGAGGGCCAGACCGGCCTCTACGTCCTCTTCAAGACCGTCTGCGACATGTACGACCTGCTGCCCGCCGAGAACTACAAGCTGCCGCCCGAGGCCGAGGGCCTCGACGTGTCGGCCGGCCAGCCCGCTGCCGGTCCGGCCGACCTGCCCCCAGACGGCGACACCAACGACAGCACCACCAGCAATATCCCTGGCCTCATCTCCATCGCCGCCCTCGGCGACCGCAAGGGCCCAGCCTTCGGCCCCTCTTCCAGCACAGCCCCCGGCAGCACCGCCGGCCTGCTCGCTGCCTCGTCGGCTGCCCCCCCGGCTGCACGTCGCGCAGGCCCAACCCTGAGCCCGGCCAGCGCGTCCGCCACCGTTCCCGCCGCCGAGGCCGCAGCCACCGGCCTCGACCTGGCCGACGACGACGATCGCTCGCAGGCCGTCGGACGCACCAACACGCGGCGCCACATCCGCAGCAGCCCCTCGACCGGCAGCGCCGTCACCACCGTGCTCGAGCAGGACGAGGAGGCCCTCAACGCCGCCGCGGCCGCTGCAGCCGCCACAGCTGCTGCTGCTACTGCTGCTGCCACAACCGCCACAACCGCCGTGCCATCGGCCATGGCCGCACACGTGGCCACCCCGCCATCTATCACCATAGAAGAGAGCCATGAGGGCGACGAGTCCGAGGCGGAGACCGTGCTGGGCGACGAGGACGACCGGCTGCCGGCAGAGGTCGATGCAGACACAGATGCAGCCACTGGAGCACACACGGGAGCAGACGCAGAAGCCGACCTAGAGGCAACCATGCTGAAAGAGATCCCGGAAGAGCAGCCTGCAGCGACCAACAGACCAGAGGCGCACGACGACGGGCCGGCTACAGAGACACCTGCGTCCGAGGACGCCGAGGCCGCCAAGGACGCCAAGGACGATGCCAAGGACGATGCCAAGGACGATGCCAAGGACACCGCCTCTGAAGCTGCTCCGGAAGCGGCAGAAGCAGCAGAAGCAGCTCCACTACCGCCGGCCGACGAGACGTCCACAGACGCCGCCAGTCTCGCGAGCACAAGCGTCCTCGACTTTGCCCCATCGGCCGACGAGACTGGCGTGACGAGCGACTTTGCCGAAAAGGTGGCCAGCGCCCCCGAAGAGGCCGTCGAGGACGATGTGCCCGACGAGGCCGCCAAGGTCGAGGCCGACACAACCGCAGAAGCACAGGTGGACGCGCTGGCCGAATAGGTCGGCTTTTCCTTTGTCCTTTGCGCATCCATGTACCGGCTCAGGGTAGAGGCAAATAAAGAGACAATCATCGGCATACTAGGCGGACCTGTCATTTCTCTTTCCTCCGATTCCATAGTTTATGCCAGACTTTCGCATTAGTCATCGGATGACGTCTGCTGGGAATAAGTCGTGCAAAGACGGCACAACGGCTCCGCTGTCTGTAGTGACATGCTATTATGCACCCACCCCAGACTGAGACCGTTTCAGCTTCATCCCATGCCCCCTCCCCTCCTGCCGACGTGCCGTGGCTGCCGCAGAGATATTCCCAGATGTGACACATCAGCTACTTGGCCGTGACCAGGGTCTCCCAGCCTGGCCACCATCATCCCATCAGCATCACCACATCTCGACACAAATCGTCCTGTCACTGCCTTTGCAACGTCGGAGTATGCTTGCTTCCCTTTGAATTTTCGCTGTCCCCTGCCTTTGCCGCTTGTCTATTATTATTAAGTGTCAAAATGCTCCCCCTCTTCTGTTTGAATGGGCAATCCTTCCTGCCTCGCCTCGTCCTCGTCCTCGTCACCGCCTCACCACCTGACTGCTTTTCCCTTGTCGTGCCGCATGTTGCCGAAGCTACTGTCGGAATCCCCTGTCGGAGAGCTGTCGTCTGGCTGTCCGGCTGCCGTGGCCTCTGGCCCTGATCCACCGCCACTGCCCACAAGCTGCATCTTGGTAAAGACGTGCCGGATCTCGCGCAGGTTCTCCATCGGGGCCGCCACCGCCGTCAGGCTGCGCTCATCTGCAAACGCACGCACACTCTGCAGCAGAGGACTGAACCCTTCGTCGTCCGGCAGCCACCAGTGCGCGCACGCGGCGTCTTGCAGCAGCTCCGCCATGCGTGTGCGCATAGTCGGTGGGAATATATAACTGCAGACCGTCAGAACACAAGAAATACCGTGAGAGTGGAGTAGCCCGTTGGGGGATTGAGGGGGGAGAGGGGGGGCCAAGGGACAAGGATCTGGCTCCGAGAGAGTGGGGATTGGGTGACATATGCAATGGGGACTGGGAACAGGTCTGTCTGCAGGATCTGCATGTCGGAGCTGTCAAACAGCCTAGCCGGGGTGAGAACAGACAGGGGGACGAGGAAGCGGGAAAAAACATGCAGGAGGAGATAAGCAGGAGAGACCGGGTGAAAAAAAAAAAAAAAAAAAAGGGAAAACAGGGACAAGAGAAAAGAGCTCACCCCATCGACTCGATCAGCGCAAACTTCCGACGAATCCACATCCGATGCCGGCTGTCTCGCGGAAGAAACAGTGCCGCAATGGCTACTGAGGCCTGTAGAGCGATCACCACCCCAGCCGGACTTGCTGGCCACCGTTCCACCGTCTCAAAGATCTGACAGGCCCTGAAAGCCAGCTGGGCCAGCCGTGCCAGACCTGCTGCAGGCTGCTCACCCGAATCCATCGCCAACCTGCTGCTGCTGCTGCTCCGGCTGCTGCTGTCTTCTGCCAGGCCGTCTGCGCCTTCTGCCAGGCCTTCTTCGGCCAACCTGCCCAGGCTTCCGCCCAGACCTCCTGCAGCCGTGGCCATCTGGGCCGCTTGCATCTCGTGCATGAGTACAATCGACTGCCACTCGCACGTCATGAGCGTTCCCGCAAAGAGCGGCGGGTAGAACAGGAGGCCGACCTGGTACGGGTTGACAATGTCGTCTTCGCCCAGCGGCTGTGCGTGCTGGAAGTCGGTCACCAGCAGGGTGTGCTGTCCCGGCTGCCCTTTCTGCTCCGTCTTGTCGCCGTTCTCGGCCGCGGCCCGGAGGATGCCGTCTAGGCCGGCCTTCCACTCGTGCAGCGCCCCGAGAATGCGCATGTGCTCCTGGAAAAAGGCCATTTGTTGCTGGTGCGCCTCTGCCTCCGGGAGCTGGTCCTGCTTTTCTCGGCCGTTGCGTTGCGCCACCAAGACGGACATCTCCCACGAGATCAGTCGCAGCTTGGCCGACCACTCCTCCATCTTCCATCCCAAGTTGTCGGGCTCATTGGCCCCCTGGGCCTTGTAGAAGTCGACCGGTGCCGCAAACCAGGCTCGCGGGAGAGCCGTCTCGAATCCGCCTCGGAGTCCAACGAACACGTCGAAGCGTGCGTACCAATGAAGTATCGCTCGGCTCGTAGGGCTGCCCATGGCCGTCTCGGGCGTGAAGAGCTGCGTAAGCACTTCGAGGGCTGCTCTCTGGTGGCCCATCAGGTTGACCCAGTCTCCCAGATATTCCTGCACGTCGTCAATACGTCAGCTCTTGTTCTCCGGCACCACACCTGCGCAAATACAGCCACGTCATCCACCGCTCACCTCTATCGTTGCCAGCTGCAGAATCGTCAGCAGCGTGCCGAGGTTGTGCTTTTCTTTTCGTTTCAGGAAGCTGAGAAGAAGCTTCACGCTGCGGTCGTAGTAGAAGAGGAACTGCTGCATGTTTGCCGTCGGGTCGCGCTGCATGTGGTGATATGCGGCAAAGCCAACAACTGCATAGAGCAGGGACTCGTTTCTCACGGCCAGCGCGGGCAGCATCACGTGGAAGAAGTTCTCGGCGTCAGTGGCAAGACAGTAGTGGAAGTTGGTCATGTGCTCGCAAAAGTAACCCAGATAGAACTGTATGTCTTGGGGCAGACCGCTCCAGTCGGCTACCGGTACTCCAGAAGGCAACGCTGTGCCAGTCACTGTTCCCGGCACAAAGGTTCCCATCGCCAGCGGCCCAAGCACGTCGGGCAGGACTGGCGTGAGGGTGATGGGCGTGAAGCTGCCCGAGGTGCAGACCGAGTACGCCGGAGACGGGCTCTTCCCATCCTGCGACGGTGTCTCTGACCTGTTTCGGCCGCGGTCCCAGTCTCCCGGCACCGATGTTGCTGACGTGGCCATCATCCGTTGCATGGCCAACGACGAGGCCGTGCTGGATCGCCGTGGCAGCGGCCGAGGCCGATTTCCAGCACTGGCCATGGGCTGCTGTGCTTGGCCTTCCATGTCCGAGTCGACTGCTTCGCCTGCTGCTTCCTCTGCTTCGCCGTCGTCGACGATCGTATCGAGCTTGCTGTCTTGTTCGCCGTCATCATCATCCTCGCCGTGGGATGTGGCAGGGCTGGCCTGCCGGCTTGTGCCGGGCGTTCCTTTGGACTGCCCTCCACTTGCCTGCTTGGATGCTGGCTCCGGGTAGACACAGTCTCTTTTCCCCTTTTTGCATCCTGTAGTCCGGTTAGTGAGGGATGGAGAGAGGTAGACAAAGAGATAGAGAGAAATAGATAGAGAAAGATGAAAACAAAGATGGAGAGAAGGAGAGGATACGTACGCTCACAAATCGGTCGGCCCTCGTCGCACTGTAGATGTTGTCAGTGTGCATTCATTGTTTCTCCTTTTTCCTGTCGTCTCTAGTCGAGAAAGGGCATAAAGCGCACCTTGATCCGTCGGCTCCTGCATGTGTAGCAGCCCGATCTCGTCCGGCGATGCTTGACGTGCTCAAGCCCCGAGGTCGACTTCCGTCGATGCCGTTGTGACTTGTGCGCGTTGAACATGACTGGTTCAGGGAAGCCGGTGAAGAAACCAAGACTCTGAAATTGGCTTTGGCCCGCACCAGCGCCAACGGCCATTGGTGGCGTGGAATGGAGATGAGGGGGCAGCAGTTGCGAATATGGGTCATGTTGATGCTGCGGCTGCTGTTGCGGTTGCTGCTGATACTGCGGATGCTGGCGTTGCTGCGGCTGCTGATACTGCTGTTGCTGCTGCTGTTGATGCGGATGCTGATGCTGCTGCTGAAGCTGCTGGGGTTGTTGGTTGTGTAACGAGTTCGTCCCGATGCCCGGTATAGAGGACAGGAAACGATGGTAGTAGTCACCCATGATGAAAGACGATGCCCAAGCCGTGCTGCCGTGTTCGCCGGAGGTTTACGCGCCGGTAGGGGAAGAGGTAAGCGCGAGAGTGCGCGCGTGGGTGTGAACGATTGTGCGTGGTGATCAAGAACAATGCTAGGGCTTTGCTCCAAATAACAAGAGCCCTGCTTGAACTTGATCAACAGTGGAAGAAGCCGAGACAGATTGAAGGGAGGGGCGGGAAAAAGAAAGCAGAAGCGGGAGAGGGCCGCCAGTGGGACGACAGCTCGGGGGAGGTGTTCACTACAGCGGCAGTGGTAGCGGCCGTATCGGTGGCGATGCAAGGTAGGTAGGCTGGCAAGGGGGTCTCGTCCTTAGCTGCATGCTTTTTCTGCCTGTAGTCTGGAAGCTGGCCGGCGAGAGAGGGGGGTACGGGCGAGGAGATATCTCATCGGCAAATAGCGCAGCCGAGAGACACGAAGAAAACGACGGAAAGCTGCAGAGGCTGCAGAGGCTGCAGTGTTGGCAAGAGTTCGTCGGCCGTTGCGTGCTAACGGTGCTGGCAGCCGGTTGAGGCGTTGCCGTGCGGTGGGAGATCCAATGCAAGGCCGAGCTGTAGGCGGAATGCAACGCAGCTGCCGGGGAGAAGAAGAAAAGGAAGACAGGAAGGAAAAGAAGGGTGATGATGAAGAAAAGAACGAGAGAACGAAATAGGGAGGAGAGCCGCCTCCACCAAAAGGTACCTAGTGACAAGGTATGTCTAGCATGGGTCAAGCCGGCGAGGACTGCCGACACTGGTGCTGGAGCTGCCGGTGCTGGAGCTGGTGCTGCGGCTGCTGCTGTGATGATGGCATTCGTCAGTCTGCGAGGCCCTGCTCTGGTCTGCCTCCTCACTGTCCTGCCTGCTCGGATGTTGTTTTATTTTTCCCTCTTTCTGCTTAGCCCTGGCCAGGACCGGAACGGCTCTGGCATGACGAGGCGGATGGGGTAGGGCAGGGTGATATGGAGCAGATGCCAGACAGCGGCAATAATGAGAAGTGGAGGGGGACGATGGTCAACGGAAGAGGCCGTGGTCACTTGTGAGACGTAGATGTATTTACGCGCCGAGATTTCCCATTACCCTCTTGAGAGATTCAGAGTGTAAGGGGGTCCTGATCTACCCACAAGGTTGAGAAGTGGGGAGGAGAAATACGGGGTGAAAAAAAAGAGACGAAGAGAGAGTAGAGTAGGATGGGGGGGGGGGGTGACGATAGGAAGGGCCTGTGCATGAGTGAGACGCCTATCTCATACGGGAGGGCACGGAGCGTAGCAGATAAAAAAATATACAGCGAGGAAAAGAGCAAAAAAGAAAGCAGGTCACAAGGGTCGGTGAATAGCGTGACGGGGTGGTGTGGGGGGCCAGGTTGTCATACGTACAGAAAGGGAAACCGGCCTGTTTACTCGAGAGGGACCTTCCCAGAGCGGAGAGAGCAGAGCGGCGGACGAGGAAGGCACGACTGACGAGAGCTGGATATCAATGGGGCCAGCTATCTGGATCAGAATGCATGTCAGCAACCAAGATGAGCCAGAGATGCGTGCTGCTGGTTGAGGAGGCAGTGAGAGGCCGTATGTAACCCTGGGGGGGTGGCGGGGGAGGGGGGGCGTCACTCACACGTACTCGTACATAAGATGGCAGCTGGTCCGGCGGAGAGCGAAGAGTGGTTTCTGCTGGACGGTCAGGGCTGTCCCGAAGGCCTGCAGACGGGATGGATGTACGAGTGTGGTTCGGCGGTGGTGGGTAGTATTGCAGGGCGCACACAGTGGTATGGCAGAAGGGGGAATTGAGAAAAGAGGGGGCGCGTGAGAGGGGGCGAGAGGGGGCGAGCGAGAGGATCCGAGTGAGAGGGATCGAGAGGAGACGGAGGAGACAGAGGGGAGACGGAGGGGAGACGGAGGGGAGACGGAGAGGCTGCTTTGTCGTCCGTCCGGTGGTAGCTTTCTGTGGTCAGCACAGCAGCAGGGCGGTAGCGTTGCGGCTTAAAGAAGCCGTTGCTCGCCCGCTTAGGGACGACTGATATGCCAAGGGGGAGCGGGTCGATCAGGCTGTTGCTGGCGGTCTATATGAAGGAGGGCAGCTATGCACGGGCCGGTATCATAGCAGAGTGGCGTACGGAGCAAATACGAGCCTGGCCCTTTTTCCCGAGCAGGACCTGTTTTGAAGTCTGCAGATGGTCGACAAATGAGGCCGTCTGCCAGCACGGGGATGTAGGAGGAGAGGGCGAGGGGGGGATACGGGTACGAGCACTCGTAACTCGTACTGGTAAAGGGGGTGACGGGAAAGCAGGGCAGCAGGCAGGGCAGCAGGGCAGCAGGGCAGCAGGCAGCAGGCAGCAGGGCAGCCGGACGTTCCCACTGGGCGGAGGAGGATGGGTGAAGACGAGGGCAGGCGTGAACGATCAGAAACATGCCAGCAAGGGTAATGGCAAATTCCGTGTCGACAGGGGAGCTAGTTTTGTGGGTGCTGGGTGAGCTTCTCTGGAGACTGGCCTCCCCCAGGAGGAGGGACCACCACCAACCCACTTACCCTGGTCGATTTGCTGGGATGGGCCTATGCGATCCTGCAGATGAGGCCGGCATGCGTCGGGGAAGCCAGCAGGCCGAGCAGTCAGTGCTAGGTGGTGAGAGACAGAGAGAGAGAGAGAGAGAGAGAATGTGTGTGTACAGGGTATGTGTCTGAGAGTATGTGTGTGAGAGTGTGTGTATACAGAGTAGTGCGGTATGTATACAGAGTATGTGCGGTATGTGTACAGAGTATGTATGTACTCGTGTTGGTCTCTGTATGCTTCTTCCGGCATCACCTCTTCTGGCATCACCACGCCTCGCTACGAGCCCTGCCCTCTAGCCCTCGCCCGGCCTCCCATGGGGCCGAAAAGGAGAGCGAGATTGACGGGCGTGGACGTGGACAACAAATATCTGCCATGTGGGGGGAAGGGGGACGAGAGAAAGAGCCTCGATCGTTAGAGCCAGAGATTAGCACGCATCCCAATCCTTAGCCCCCGGGCCTGCTCGAGAGGGATTAAATTAGGCTCCGGCCAGTAGCGTTGCAAAGTGCGTGAATACGGCGTGCTCTGTAGATTTAATTGCCTGCTACCTGCATAGAATATGGTCCAGATCATGCAAATTGCCTGCCGACGTGCTAGGCCCCCTTCAGCAGCCCGCTGGCCCAGCGTTCCGGATGGGGACGCATGGCAGCATGTGCGGTGCCGCCGACCAGCGATGCTGCACTGCGGTACTGTCTATGTACGAGTGCGACGCAAGAGAGGCGGGCCCAGGCATTATACCGGGCCACATATCACATGCGGGTCGCCTGGCCCGGCCTGGCATGTTTGCGAGTCCTCTCTATTTCCTCGGTGTCTTTTCTTTTTTTTCCTTCCTTTTTTTTCCCTTTCTTTTACCTCATGTCGGACAGGCAATACAAGTACGCCGGACAAGAATCCTCCCTCACCCTCTCCTCACTCTCCGAAGCAAATGAGGAGCCGAGTGGGGCGCTGGAATGTCTGGCATGCTCCACAAAGCGCGTATGGAGAGAAGGAAGAGAAGGAAAAAGGAAAAAAAAGAGGGCAGACCTGCTAGGGAGGCCAGCCAGTGCCGTGGGAGATCCCTGTCATGCAAAGCGTGGCTTGACGTTCCTTCAGAGCTTTCAGCCCTTCAGAGCTTCAGCGGCTAAGTAAATTAGGACGGCCCGACCGAGAGCGTACTATGTAGAGAGGGCTGGCGGTGCCCGTCGGATGCCAAGCCGAAAGAAGCAAGAGCAGACGCAGCGGAGACGCAGAAGGGGCGAGCGAGCGCGCAGGACGGAAAAACGAGCAAGAAGAAAAAAGGTGAAAAAGAGAGGCGGAAAAGAGGCTATGCAGAATTAGCATGCCACCGACACGCACACTCCCATGCTTAGCCTGGAAACCGGTCCGTCCGTACGATACGAGCAGGCCGGCATGGGCACGACTGCATCTCAAACAATCCACGTACTCCGTATGCGCCAGGCACATCGGTCGCGCCCCTTCATCTCGCCGATGACGCAAGATGCGCCCGTGACCGCTGGCTGCAGCAGCTGGCCGGTGGCCTGCTATTGTGGCCTGTAACCGGTGGCCTGTGGCCTGCGGCCTGCTCCTGGTGGCCTGTAGCCGGCGGCCCGTGGCCTGTCTGATGGCATGGCGGCAAGACTGCGAGCAGAGACGGGAGACAGCGAGAGTCCGTGACAGGGCCGTCGTCCGAGCCCGTGCTGACGCCTGTCGGCGAGACAGCAACCCGGCACCAGCAAGGGCAGTGGAGAGGCGCGTGCGTCGTGTTGCGTTGGCGCTGGCGCTGCTGCAATGCCAGCCTGCGGCCTCACGCAGAGGGCCACCCAAGCGGCCGGTGTCCTGTCGCATCTCTGCCTCTGGTCGACACTCAAGCCTTTAGCCGGCCTTTTTAGCTTTTAGAGAGTTTTCTTGCCCTTTTTTGGTCCCTCTGCGGAGTGCTCGTACGTCGTAGTCCTCCGTCTTCTTCCCCTTTCCCTCCCTTTTTCCCTTTTTCCCTTTAAGCGTTGGGCGTGCCGGTCAGAAAAGCACAGAGCCCTTCTTGGGGGTTACGGCTAAAACCCCTTGTCTGCTCAGCCGGCAGCCGTAGAGGGTATCCATACGCGTTACATGGGACGGGTAACGGGGTACGGAGTACTCGTACTTGCATGTCATCAATTCCGTCGAAGCGCTGGCCCGCCAGGCGGTGTGTTTCCGGTGTCTACGATACGGAGCAGATTTGAGGTCCTTGTTTTCGTCAACGGGAGAGGGGTGTGCGCACAGGGACCGAGCAGTGGCCACAGGGGGTCTCCAGGATAGAGATTATGCAATGTGGCCCACGCCGTCTGTCGAGCACTCGTGCTCTGTACTCGTCCTGAGGGCACAAAAATGGTTGGGACAAGTCGGGAGGAACCATGGATTAGCTCCATAGAGCCGGCAGAATCGCAGGGGACACATGGCAAAGATCAGATGAACATCACGTGAAGGGATCTGCAGGCCAGGTCCAAGCTCAGACAACGAGGCACTTGCTCTTGCATGGGCCACAGACATGTCTGACACGTTGTCAGTCGTGAGTGCCGTTCTCCGAGCTGGTGCTGAAATTCAGGACCACTAGCTTGCGCCTCGGAAGCCTCTCTCTCGTCCTTCCGGCCTGCATCTTACGAGCCGGAGAGGAGGGCGGGAAAGGGGGAGAAAAGGAGAGGAAATTGAGGAATAATGACAGTAATTAACACCAGGACCAGTCCTAGCGGTCGGCTGCTGAACAACAGCACTCGTATGACAGGCAGGACTGCCGCGCTGCCAGCGGCACTCGTGCTCGCAGCACGAGTACGGAGTACTCGTATCGTCTCGTCCATCCGACCAGGGCCCAGGACCCAGCCCTTGGCGGAACCCGTCCCGCTTGGCCGCATGCTGTCACTTCCTGCACTTCTCCTGCATGCTGGCATGATTTTTTAGGACGAACTGCTCCGTCGGATCTGCCAAACTCTCCATCTGTTCCATCTATTCCGTTAGAGGAGCGTTTCCCCGTGTTATCAAGCCTAGTCGAGAAAGGTGTAAGCTCTAGTGCGCTGGCTAGAGATCGCCCACATGATGCGTACGAGGACTCGCTCGTGGTCGTGCAGCGCGCTCGTCTGGCTCGCTGGACGCTCCGTGCTCCGTAATTGCAGGGGACCGACGAGTCCCTAGAACGGCTTCGCTCCCCCCAACACGCCGCACTGACTGGAAAAAGAGGCCGATCCCTATCTTGTCCTGGTGCTTAATGCGCGCGTTAAGACCACACTGGCCCTCGATGCTACGCTGCCATGCTTCTGGCTAGATGTCGTATCGAATCCTGTCCTTCCATTTGCTCGCACAGAACATTCGTTGGGGACCGACGGGCTCCGTATCTTCTAGCTTCCATCTCCCTTCTCGGCTCTCTGCCCTCGTCTCTCCCTTTGCTCTTCTCCCTTCCTTCTCGCCCGGTACGCTGTCGCCCTTTTGCTGCCTTCCCGCCTTTCCCGCCATGCAGCCATGCAGCAAAAGCTGTCGCCCAATCTCGCCTGCCTCGCGGTCTGTTCCTGCTCTCGTCTTAGCCAGCCTCCACCGATCCCAGTACCACGGTTGCCGACCGACAACCACAGCCTCGTAGCCTCATCAAACGGCAAATTACGACACAATGCTCCTGCAGCGTACGAGCAGATTGCTGTGTGAGAGTATCTTGGCCCGTAAATTTGTAGGGTCGCTTCCGGTGGAACCCCAATATGGCAACATCCCTCGAAGCCCTGTCGGAACGTCATCAGATGCGACCGAAGACTGAAGGGAAAAGAGGCAGACGGCAGGCGGCAGGTAACAGAAAAGGATCGGCCAGCGGTCCTCTCGGTTGGCCTTGCCGCCTATTCTTAGGCCGCCTGATAAGACGCGAGCATCGTACTCGTAATCTGTACATTGTACTTTGCGTCCTGCTCCCAAGGAGATTGGTCCAACCCCGCAGAGAAGCAGGACGACTCCTCCACGGCTGCCCGGATGCTACTCTCGCAGCGCTGCTCGGAATACGACCCGCGGGCATTCCTGGCCAGTCCCTGCGTGCGTCCCGAAATCCGGACCAGCCAGATACATTTGTCGTACTCCGTACATTGTAGATGCGCGCGCACACACACGGCCTGGATGCGACGCGTCGGCGAAACGGACGTAGCGGTGTATGTCTGCTACATAGTCTTAAGATACATGGACGTGGACGCCGTCGAGAGAGAGGCTCGTCGCCTGGACAAGACGTATCTGCCCGTGACCCCCACTTCGGAAAAGGGGGAGCAGCTCTGTCGGTGAGGACAGAGGAAAGGGGCAAAAGGGCCATGAAGTATCTTAGCATGGCGAAGAAGAGATTGGCAAGGCGAGCGATGTGGGTGCTGTGGATGGCGCATATATGAGAAAGGCCGCGATGTTGGAGTCGGGACATGGCTCAGCAAGATCACACGCCTGGGCCTAGGACGCATTACGAGGTTGCGAGGATGCGAGGATATTGCTTGCTGGCTCCGTGCCCGAAACAAATCCCGCACCGCCTCGAGGTCGGTCGAAGTCGGTCGAAGTCGGCGGGAGGACGCTGTAGCCGGCCGTAGGCAGCAATAGGCTTAGCCGTCGTGGGCGTGCGCTGGCCGGCGGACCAAGGCAGAAGCCCCAAGGGCCAGACGGCCATTCGGCCGTCGGATCGACCACGGCTGGCCTGTGGCTTCTGTGGCTTCCCTCCGCTTCCATGCTCCTTTCCACTGGCTCCCACAGCAGGTGCGGTCCGCGGTCACGTGCCTCGGTGAGACGACTGTGCGTTTCAGGCCGGCCGCCCATTCGCAGGGTCAAGGGGCGGAGAAGACGTTTCACAGGGCCAAAGCGGCCGCCGGGGCTGTTTCTCGAAGGCCAAGACCGGTTCTCTGCAATTTCCATCCTGCCCTTCCACCCCACGGAGAGCAGCGAGCAAAGAGCGAGGACCGAAGAGACCGCCCCCCCAGCACGCCGCACACGACAACATCCACGCCGCACACGACAACATCCCGGGCAGACAGGCAGCTTCCTGGCGAAGCATGGCAGACGGCGTGCAGGCGACGGCGACGGCGACGGCCGACAGCGGCCCCGCGGACTACAGCGCCCTGTTTGTGCTGCTGGTGACCATTCTCGGTTTCGTGCTGCCGATGCTGCTCGTCTATCCGCCGGTGAGGCCGCGGCCGAGCGACTTTCTCAGCGAGACGCACAGCCGGCTGGGCGACGTCGACGAGGTCCGCGAGGTCAGAGACAAAAAGGACCGCGCAGGCACTTGTCTGGCCGGCCTCTGCGTCTACCCGATCGCCGGCTGTCGTGGCATCCGGCTGTCGCGCAGTCGCGTCCGGCCGTCCGGCCTCGAGTTTGACCGCCTCCTCGTGCTTGCCCAGCTCAGGGCGGCCGTCTCTTCGCAGACCACCGACGCCTGGGTCGGCCTCGCACCCGGCCACTTTGCCCGCCTGGCCGCCCTGCAGGTCGAGCTCTGGCGCCCCGACCGCGCAAAGGCCCAGCGCTGGCAGGACCGCATGCGCGCTAGCGACAGCGCTGATCGCGCCTCCACGCTCGCCCAGACGTTTGTGCTGGTCCGCTATCCCTGGGGCCCCGAGCGCCGCGGCGCCGCTGGCTTGTGCGAGCGCCTGGCCGCCAAGCTGGCCCGCGGCTGGCGCGCCGTGCCCGAGGTCGAGATCGTCTTTCCGCTCGCAGACGAAGAGCTTGGTCCGAGAGACGCGGCCACGACCGTCTTGACAGACGGCCGCGCCGTGCCCGCCGTCGACCTCTCGGCCGAGCTCGCTCCCTCCCTGCAGCTCTACCTCGGCGTCAGCAACCGGCTCGGCCTCTTCCGCCTCGTCGACTCGAAACCGGCCGTTCCGGTCTGCCTGCTCAATAGCAGCGGCAGCCTCGGCCTCGACCAGCAGCGGCTCTGCCCAAACATCGTCCGTCAGTACCGTCTCTTCCCTCTCTCGTCCCCTCTCAAGTCCTAACCAGTCCAGTCTCGGGTGCTTTTTCCCACAAAGACTCGTGGAAGACTATTGAGTTTAGTCCGTCTCTGCCTGGCGCAGACGACCTTCTGGACGCCCGCTTCCACGTCGACCAGGACCCTGATGGCCACCGCTTACTGTTGACTCCCCTGTTCGCCCAGCAGAATGGCCCAGAGCCCTTGGAGCTCTCCATCGACGTCGGCATGGCCGTTAACGTGGTCGAGCGTGACGAGTAAATTCACGTGATGGAGGTCACATGCAGCGTGATTGTATCTTATGATAAATAAATAGACTTGGCTTCATAAAGAAAGAGAAATCCTCCAAGATCGTCAACCAGGACAAATATAGTGCTCCGTACCACGATTACTCCGTCTGAATAAACCCGCCTGCCTATCCAAAGCAGTCTGCCTGTTCCGATCGTAGCTTTCTCATCTCGTCGTTTGGGTCGTTCCTTTCCCTTTGTCCTCTTCCTCTCTGCTCTCCCCTCCTCCTTGTCTCCCTCCCTCTTCTCCTCTTTCTCTTTCTTCCTCTTTGCTCTCACATCCTCGTCATCTCCCTTTCTTTCCTCCCCCCCCCCCTCATCGCAAATCCGCTGGAGTCAGCGCCTGCACTATGCTCGTGCCATCGCTAAAACGCGTCCGGAAAATCCGGTTCGCATTCTGGAACATGCCGTCCTTCAGACTGACGACAATAAACTGCGATCCCTTGAAGCGCGTCTTGATCAGCCGCCCAATGTTCTGCGTGTGCGACAGGTCCAGCGCCGCGTCCACCTCGTCCAGGATGTACATGGGCGCCGGCTTGAACTGCAGCAGCGCCATGATCAGCGACAGCGCAATCAGCGACCGCTGGCCGCCGCTCAGCTCCGTCAGGCTCTGCTTCCACACCTTGCCCAGGCACACCTTGACCTCCAGCCCGTCGCTGATCGTCTTGCCCTCGGGCGGGTCCAGCTTCGCAAAGCTGCCGCCCGGCAGCAGCTCCGAAAAGATCTGCCCAAAGTCGCCATTCACCTTGGTCCACGTCTGGTGCAGCGCCTTCTTCTTGTAGTCGTCCAGGCTGACAATCGTCTCCTCAATCTTGCGCTTGTCGCGGATCACCGTCTTCATCATGTGCTTCAGCGACACCTCCTTCTTCTCCACGCTGTCAATCATGTTCATCACCTTGGGGTTGATCTTCTTCTTCATCCCCTGGAACCGCTCCGTCAGGTTGCGCAGCGTCGCCTGGCACTCCGCAATGTTTTGCCGGTGGAAGTCGTACGGCGTCCCGGACCGCCCAAACTTGTCCTTCTCGTCCGCGATCCACTCGTGGTCCTCCTCCAGCTTCGCTGTCGAGTGCTTCGCGTGCTGCTGCTCCTTGTGGAACCGCTCCACCGTGTGGCCCAGCTTCTGCATCTCCAGGCTCTCCTCGGCCAGCCGTGCGTTCTTGTTGCGTGTCGCCTGGTCCACCGCCCGCAGCTCGTCGTCGTAGATGCTCAGCTTGGCCCGTTCGTCTTCCAGCTGCGCCTGTGCCGAGTCGTGCAGGTCCTGCACCCCCGCCTGCTGCTTCTCCAGCTCGCCGATCTCGTCCTGCTGTGCCTTCATCGCCACGTCCATCTCCTGCAGCTGCTCCCGAGCTGCTGCCAGGTCGCCTGCCACCTGCTCCGAGTCCAGCTGTGCTCCCTGCAGCTCCTTCTGCAGCGCCTTGAGCGATCCGCCGTTCTTGGCCACCGACGCCCGCAGCTTGTCCAGAGCTGCCTGCAGCTCCACCAGCTTGCCGTCCTTGTTGTTGTCAAAGTCCTTCATGTCCTTCTCCACCCGCTTAATGTCCGCGTTGGCCTCTGCCTGCCGCTTCTTGGCTTCTGCCGAGCCCGCCTTGAGCTGCACGATCTGCTCCTTCATGTTTTCCACCTCGTGGATGATGGACGAAGACGAGTTGCTGCTGATCTGCTCCTCTGCCAGCTTGATCTCGTGCGCCTTGAGGTCCAGCTCGCGCTGGATTCCGTGCGCCTGGTCGAGTCGCGACTTTTCCCGCGCAATCGTCGCCTGCAGGCTGGCCAGCGTCGCCTCTGCCGTCTTCAGGTTCCGGTTGATCTCGTTGAGCTTCTGCAGCGTCACCAGAACACCGCTCGAGTTCGGCGAGCTGCCGCCAGACAGCGTGCCCGACGGGTCGTACGCATCTCCCTCGAGCGTGATGCTTCGCATCCGCACGTTCGGGTCAAACGTCACCCGCTTTGCCGTGTCGGCATCCGCGCAGATCAGCGTGTTGCCAAACACATACTCCATCGCTGCCGACACTTCGTCGTCGTAGCCAACGAGGGATAGCGCCAGGTTCACCTTGCCCGGAGCAATCTTCTGTGCCGTCGCAATCGCTCCGGCATGTGCCTTGAACGCAGAGATCTTGTTCAGCGGAATGATTGTCACTCTCTTGCGCAACTTGCCGCCTTGCAGCAGCTGTGTGCCTGTGACCTCAGTGTCCACCACCACGTTATACAGCCGCCCGCCAGCACAGATCTCGAGCGCAGTCCCGGCATTCGTGTGCTTCTCGTCGAGGCTGAACAGCTGTGCCACGAGACCCTTCACTTTCGAACGGTCAAAGTTCGGCACCGGATCCGAGTAGTTGAAGTCGATGTTTGCCACCCGTCGCTTCAGAGCATCCGACTGCTGCTGCAGGTCGCGAATCGTCTGCTGCAGTCTGCTCTGCTCCTTGTATGTCTCCTCTTCGGCACCGGCACTGAAACCCAGCTTCCCGAGCTCCTTCTCCAGTCTCTGGGCCTGCGTCTTCAGTCCGTCCAGATCGTGCAGAAGGCCGGCGTTCTGCTCCTTGGCCTTCTTTGCCCGTGGCTCCTCCTCCTTGACCCGCTTCTCCAGATGGGCGATCTTGATCTTGGCCTGCTCTTGTTCTGTCGCAGCCGTAGACGCACGGTTTCGTGCATCTTGAAGCTGGCCTTGGTAGCCGTTCTCCTTACCATCCTTTGAGGCCACGCCGGTCTGCAGGGTCTGGAGAAGCTCTTCCTTGGACTCGGCATCTTGGCTCTGCTTCTCCAGCTCCTCCTTGGCAGAATCGAACCTGGCCTTGATCTTGTCGTAGGCCTTGGTCTTGTCCTTCAGCGAGGACTCCAGCTCCGTCACGCTCTTCTCGCCCGCCTTCCGCCGGTCCTTCTCTTCTGCCATGCTGGACCGCTTGAGATCCATCACCGTGGCGAGCCGGACAAGTTCGTTGGAGTGCTTTTTGACCGACTCCTCCAGCGCCTGTGCCTTTGCACCCTTTTTCATCTCCTTTTCTCGTTGTGCCCGGATCCGACTGGCGTCCTCTTCGAGGTGTGATATTTCGCTCTTGAGCCGCACGGCCGATTCTTCGAGCTCGCGCTGCCGCTGTTTTTGGGCCTCGAGGTCGGCAACTGACCGCTTGAGCTTTTCTTGGCTGCGGATGTAGTCGTGCGCAACAACCAGGCGCGTCAGCCGTTCCAGATCGGTCTGTGTCTGCTGGAAGTCGAGAAAGGCCCGCTTCTCAGTGCGCAGCTTCTCCAGTTTGGGTTCGATCTCATCGCGCAGCAGTTCCGTGATTTCCTGGAGCTTCATCTCCTTCTTGGCCATCGTCTTGATAGCCTTGTCCCTCCGGTCCTCAAACATCCTCGTGCCCGCGGCTTCCTCAATCATAGCCAGGATTTCAGCCGGTTTCATGTTGAGCACCTTGGTGATGCGACCTTGCATAATCAGAAAGTTGGGGTTGTTGATGTTCAGCTGCACCGACTGGAATAGGTTCTGCACCGTCTGCTGCTGCGCGCGGTGTCCATTGATGAGATATTTGGATGTGCCCCCCAGCACGATCTGCCGTGTGACACTGATGGTGGCATACTCCTCGAAGCCGATCGGCGACTTCTTCTTATCCCGGTTGTCAAAGACAATCGTGACGCTTGCCTTTGTCACACCCGCCTGGCCGCGCTTATAGATGAGGTCCTGCGATGCGGAGCACATCAGCATATGGTCCGAGCACGGCGCCTAAACTGCTCCAACGCACCTGAAGATTTTGCGCCCGAACGGTGCTCATGTTCGTGATGCCCAAAACAAAGCAAATGGAGTCCAGAATGTTGGACTTGCCACTGCCGTTGAGGCCGGTAATCGAATTGAAGCTTTCGTCCCTGCATAATGACCAATGTCAGTGGAAAGCGGCGCAGAAATGACCCCGCTTCACATAGACTGTGTTCACCCACCATCCTGAGATGACTGTTCGAACAGCATACGACTTGAAGCCCTATTCAGATGCGCCAGGTTAGCAAATTTTCAAGTGAGGGGCAATTTCGCCAGCACGAGACATACGTCAATGATAATTTCAATCACCCTCATTTTCGCCGTTCGGGTAGAGCAATGCCCACCCTCGTGTCACTGCTGGTGAGAGTGTCGATGGGTGTCGCGCCGGCTATCGCTGAAGAAAGGTTGCGAAAGCGGTTGATGCCAGCGAATATGTCGCGGTAAACAATCCCACTTTCTTGGCAAGCGCGGGGGAACGCGTGTTTGCAAACACGCTGATAGTAGCCAGGGCAACTCCACAATCGCATATGTGTGGACTCGCTTACTCATCATGACTTATCTCACGTGTCCGCCACCCACCACTTGACTGATAAGATAAAATTTTCTGCTTAAGAAAAAAAGACGGCGCCCATCTTTTCCCAATCATCACCAAGACTTCCGCCAGTACCCAGCGGCAGCCAAAATCAGTTTCGATATCACGCACAATGTTCAGGACAGCAGTTCTGCGCGCTGCGCGCTTGTCGCGTGTGGCGACGGTGTCCAAAGCTGGCGTCATTGGCCTTCGTCCAGTGATGCGGGCTTCTGGTGCTTCGCGCATCTCATCGATGGGGATGGCCAGCCCAGTGCTGTCTCAACTGATGGCACAGGGTCGGTTCTATTCCAGCGATGCTTCCGAGGCCACTGAGACTGCAGAGTCTGCAGAGACGGCGCAGGAAAGCAAGCCGGAGAAGGCATCGGGCCTCATCACCAGATTCGCGGATCTGGAGTCCCTCGGCGTCCACAGCAATGTGGTGCGGTCATTAACAGAGACTCTGGGCTACGAGACAATGACCCCGGTTCAGTCTGCAACCATTGGCCCGGCACTGTCTGGAAAGGATATGTGAGTACTGCTTGATTGACAAGAGAAGAGGCGTGGGGCCGTATTTTCCCCTCTTTAATTTTATTTTGTGGCAGCAGCTGACCGAGAACGAACAGTGTCGCCCAGGCAAAGACCGGCACAGGCAAGACGCTTGCGTTCTTGGTTCCCGTCATTCAGAAAATGATCAGCGAGAACCCAAACCTAGCATACCCGCGCCGGATCCGTGCCAAGGCCAACGACATCCTGGCAGTCATCCTCTCGCCCACGCGCGAGCTGGCTGAGCAGATTGGAGAGGAGGCTCGCAAGCTCTGCCGGGGAACTGGCGTGATTGTGCAGACGGCTGTGGGCGGCACGCGGAAGCGCGAGATGCTGATGCGGACGCGGCAGCAGGGCTGCCATCTGATGATTGCAACGCCCGGCCGGCTGAACGACATCCTCAGCGACGAGATGAGCGGGATTGACGCCCCGAGACTGTGTGCGCTCGTGCTGGACGAGGCTGACCGCATGCTGGACGTTGGGTTCGACCAGGAGCTGCGCGAGATCGTGCGGCACCTGCCGAACCGCAGCGAGCAGCCGCGCCAGACGCTGCTGTTCTCGGCGACGCTGCCCAAGAACGTGATCTCGCTGGCGCGCACATACGTCGACCCGGCTAACTTCCAGTTCGTGCAGACGATCGACGTCAACGATGCGCCGACGCACGAAAAGGTGCCGCAGCACATTGTCGAGGTCAAGGGCTACGAGAACATCTACCCGACCGTGCTGGAGCTTTTCAAGCGCGAGATCCAGGAGGCCAAGGAGGCCGGCGCCGAGGGCAAGCCATTCAAGGCCATTGTGTTCCTGCCGACGACCAACTTTGTGCAGCTGACGGCGATGGCTTTCCGCAATCTGGCCCGCTCCAACCCGGAACTTCCGTACCTGTACCACATCCACTCCAAGCTGACGCAGTCGGCACGGACAGCCGCGGCCGACATGTTCCGGCAGGCCAAGACCGGCATCCTGTTCTCGTCCGACGTGACGGCGCGCGGCATGGACTTCCCCAACGTCACGCACGTCATCCAGGTGGGCGTGCCGCCCGACCGGGAGCAGTACATCCACCGTCTCGGCCGCACCGGGCGTGCCGACAAGGGCGGCGAGGGCTGGATCATCATTCCGCGGGACGAGATGCGGAGTGCGCGGAACGTCCTGGTCGACCTGCCGATCAAGCGCGCCGACGGCCTCGAGAGCGCGACGCACGACATGAGCACGGTCGAAGCGGATGCAACGCAGCCGGAGATGTTTACGCACGTGTCGAACGCCATGCAGCGGGTGCCGGCTGGCCTGCTGGAGGACACGTACATGTCCTTCTTTGGCGGCCAGTCCATGGGCCGGAATCTGCAGACGACGGTGGACAACCTGAACGAGTGGGTGCGTCTGGGCTGGGGCTGGGAGCAGCCGCCGGCGATCGACCAGAGCCTGGCGCGGAAGCGCGGTCTCCTGAAGTTGCGCGGCATCCGCCTCGCCGACGGGAGCGAGCCCCGCCGCGAGCGTGACGACGGCCGCAACGGTCGTGATGGCCGTGATGGCCGTGACGGCCGTCGTGACGGCCGCCGCGAGGAGCGCGCCGACGATGCGGATCCGTTTGAGAGCGCCTTCAAGACCGATTTGGGCGACAACAGCTTCAGCCGCAGCGGCAACGGCTTCAGCCGTGATGGTGGCAACGGCTTTAGCCGTGGAGGCGGCGGTGGTGGCTATAGCCGCGGCGGCGGTGGTGGTGGTGGCTTCAGCCGTGGAAGCGGAGGCGGCGGTGGTGGCTTCAGCCGTGGTGGTGACCGCGGTGGCGGTGGCTTCAGCCGCGGTGGTGGCGGTGGCGGCGGCCGGTTTGGCAACAACGGCAGAGGTCGGACTGGCAGCGGTGGTCGTGGCCGGTCCAACGGCTTCAGCCGTGACGGCGGCCGTGAAGGCGGCCGTGAGCGGCCAGAACGGAGCCAGGCCAGCTTCTAGAGGTGAATAGGCGCCGACAGGAGCTGCACGACAGCAGAAACAGCCAAAGGAATTGTATGAATATGACTTAGACGATTTGTTCGCCTTGTTGCCTTTTTGTATGTATAGAAAAAACATAGGGAGGGGGCGAATGGCGTCTGGTTCTCTTCGCCGGATTTGATAGCTCTGGAATGGTCATCTCGACTTTTACTTGTTGTTCTGTGACTGAGGTGGACTCCGTATTAGAGAGCACTCTGTAAGATATCGCAAAACGGCTAGGGCCTGTCTTGCCGTGGACGACTTGAAACGTGTCTGTGTTGTCAACGAAAACGGGCGGCTGCGCTACAGCACCCTGGTCGGCCGAACTCGTCAGGGGTTTTCATTACTGTCAGAAACAATGTGTATTATTCCCGTCAGGATGTAACAAATCATAAATGTGAAGGGTGAGATCTTGTTGTCCTACCGGCACTTTTGAGTATACCCGCTTTGTAAGATACAATACTCCGTACTCTGTACACAGACCACTTTATGTCACCAGTCACAAACGGCAAGCGGCGCTATTGGCCTATCGGCAAGACAAGCCAAGACGCCAATGAGCCGTGTTGCAATCTGCCAATCTCGTCCACATCAGCCTTCCAGGCCGGCCAGCCTTGCCGAAACCGGAATCCTCGATTGTTCGCACTGTTGAAATGCGATAACCAGCCGGTTAGGCTGGCTGAGCAATCAATGGCACTTTGCTGTTTGATTGATCTTCAGACGAACCCCCTAGACTCGCTGCAGACAAATTAGCAAAGTTCTGTCAGGAGAAATGATCAGGGGCAGAACTCCGTACGGAGCACTCGTACTCCATCCCCATCAAGCCTGTTACCCCAACAGTCACTCGGCGGCAGCACATGCCTATGCATGTCATCTGCCCACGCTAAACCCGATTGGGCAATGCGTGACCAGATGACATGTGAAAGCAAGATTGCCAGAAAATGTTCTTATCGCCAGGCAGTCTTCTCCCCAACAGTCGACAGCCTCTCGTGCCATCTGCAAGATGGCTTCTCTGCTCAACGCTGCCCTGCCAGCAGCCATCCAGGCCCGGATCCCCAAGTTCCCGACAATCGGCCGCACGGTGAGCATACAGGCCGCCTTTTTTCGAAACGACTCATCGACTGTGATCATCCCAGCCTCTGCACCCCCTTCGCCTCCGTCCTCTCGCTCGTCTCGGCCGTCCACGCCGCCGGCCGAACTCCTCCACGCTGTCGGCGCTTCGTTTGACGGCCAGGTCCTGGTCCCGATGCCACAGATCCCCGCATTAGCTGTCGGCATGACCGGCGCAGAGCTGGCGCCCCAGGACGCTGCGTCGAGGCAGGGCACGCCCTTCCGCGGGTGGCACAGCCGGCGGAACGGGAGCGACGACTCGACCGAGCTGGGCCTCGTCCTGGCCGGTCCCGGACGCGCCAAGACGGCCTCGCCGACGGCCGAGGTGAACTGGAAGTACGGACAGAACGGTGAGACGCTGCGTCCCTTTTGCGTCCCTTTCCTCGTCGATGATGGGTAGCCAAAAGCTGACTCGCCGTGACCAGGACTCCGGACGCTGGAGAGCGCCCTGCGCGAGGCCGGCGACCCGGACCGCCTGCCCGCACTGGAGCGTCAGATCTACGTCGAGAGCGTGGCCTACCTGCTGCGCGGACTGCCGGCCGATCTCGACAGCGGCGAGCTGCACCGGCTGTGCCATGCCGCGCCCAGCGCACTGCTGGACTCGGCCCGTGCTGCTTCCCCCGACGAGCATCATCAGCAGCAGCAGCAGCAGCAGTTTCAGCAAGGGCAGCAGCAGCAGCAACAGCAGCAGCAGCAGGTGCGGCTACCAGGGTCACAGCAGTTTCTGACCGTCTGTCCACTGACACACGTCGACGGCCAGCTGCAGAGCCGATCCCTGCCACATGTGGTGACACATTGGCTGGTAACGCGGGTGTATGGACTGATTCTGCTGCTGATTCCTGTGGCCACGTGTCTGGTGCGCGTTGCCATTGACCTGGACCGCAAATACCATATTCCCGAGGCCGTGTTTGCCTGGGGCATGGCCATGTTCCTGCTGCTGTACAGGAACTCGGTCGAGCTGTTTGTGGCCGTCTGCAACATGGCCGACGGCCGGGTTGGCCGGGCCTTTGACGACGGCACCGCCTACGTTGCCAGCGGTGTGGCTTCCGGCTTCCGCGAGGCCGTGCTGGAGCTCGTCCAGAGAAAGGGCTGAGCGGAGCGTCCGGCCCTGCGGGTCTGTTAAAGGCCCCATATTTTCTCCCCTGTTTCCCTTTTTTCCCTTTTTCCCTTTTTTCCTTAGTTGCTCCTCCCATAATTACGTCTTGCATTTGGCCGGCTTGGGATGGCACTCGTCGAAATTTATGCGGGCTGCTTTGTGCTGGGTTATACACGCGAGGCTGGCGTTTTGGACCGGACAATGCGGTGGCCAAGGGCCCAGGCGCCAATGGGACAACGGTTGACGAACGCATCACACATTACACACATGCTCCCTCTTGGATATAAGACACAGATTGGTTAGGCTAGATAGAAAGATTTCCGGACTTTGCACTGCTCGTGCGGCTTCAGAGAATGAGTAAGCGCAAGCGCACTGTAATTCGGTATAACGGACAGGCGTTAGCGGGTTACATAAGCACATTAACGGTCGTGGCTGCGTAATTGGCAGGCAATAGGAGAAGACACCTCCTGATTACTGCGCCTGCCTTCTTCATCTATCCAGCGCCTGCCATTCCGCCCCGCCTTTGTCTCCTTGTGCTCTGACGACGCTTTTCGGAGCAAGAGACAATCATTTCTACCGCCAGCCAGTTCGTCCAGCACGTTCTCTACCGTCTCGTCCGCGTCATCCCTCTCGTTGCAGGCCATACGAAGTGGAGCGTGTTCGCATCTTGGCCAGCAGCAGCCGTGGCAGCAGTAGTTGGTTGCAAGCCTCACTCGCCATCGATCTCGACAAGTCTTCACATCGGGGCTTCGGATTCCCAGGTCGTGCGGTTCGTAAGCCTTTTTTGCGCTCACCATCCGACTCCCCGACCGTGTTGGGCAACCGAACAAAGTCAGGAACCGCCGCCGATGACGGCTACCCCGTCTGATGCCCATCGACGGACACGCCAACAGGTTGCGTTTGCGGTGCGCCGCGTCACCGTCGGCTAGCATTGGCAATGTTCTCATCCTCGGGCATTGACCCTCCGGACGCGGAGTCGGCGAATGCCCGGCCGCGAAACCGCCGCGCCAATGCTGCCGCCGCGAGCACGGCCAGGACATTTCCGGGCGAGCGTTCCGGCCAGTCTGCAGCCAGTCCACGCCCGGCATCCGCTTCCTTCACCACGTGGGGAGGCATCGGAACGGGCGACAGCAGCAGCAGCCGGCGCGGGGGGTTGCTGTCTCCCGGCTCGTCGTCGGCCTGGGTCCCCAGCTGGTCGTCGATACAGGAATTTGCCTCGACGCTACTAGCTAGCACAGAAAATACGCCAGCAGCCGAAGCAGCCAGGAGTCGAAAGCCGGGGGCAAGCCGCAAGCCGCCCGGCACCTGGGGGCCTGCGCCTCCCGAGACAACTGGCTCGCGGCCTGGACTGCAGGACGTGGCAGCCGGCCCGGTCGCGGCTCGAGACGCGGAGCTGCTGGCACGGAAAAAGGCCAGCGTTCTCGAGAGCCACCCGGGCGTCAACGGCGGCCTGGACACGCGCGGCAAGTTCAAGCGGAGGACGTCGGACGACGACCTGCGGGCCACAGCCACGGATGCGGGGCAAGAGGCCGAAGACTGCCTAGTCTACGTCCATCACGTGCGGCCGACGGACACGTATTTCGGCATCATTCTCAAGTACCGGTGTCGCGAGGACGTCTTCCGCCGGGCCAACGGCCTGTGGACGCGAGATAACATACAGATTCGAAAATGGCTGGCGCTGCCGGTGGACGCCTGCGAGATTAAGGGCCGGCCCTGCGACGATCCATCTCTGGTTTCGAAAAGCCCTCCGGCCGGTTCCTCGGGCGAATATTTGACGGCAGGCAGCAGTACTACTCGGGCCAAATCGGCGTCGGAAGAGGCAGCAGGTCCTGCATGGACCCACGTCCGGTGGGTGCGGCTGGAATCCAGCGCCGATCCTGTCGAGATTGCCCGTGTTTCGCGGACTGCCTTGGGCTACTTTCCGCCGCGCCGGAAGAAGAGCATCCGCAGCACAGTGTCGACATTGTCGACACCCCGTCAGTCCATGGACATTCCAGCCGGCAACGGCTTGCTGGCGGACCGGACAGCGTTGCCGGAAAGTCCAAGCCGCGGGTCTCGCCGGCAGAGCCAGGGCATGCTAGGTGGCCGGGCAGCACGCGGAGCGTCGCCGGTTTCGTCGTCGCCTCTTCGGGGAATCGACGGCGTCGGCATCGAAGACACGCGGCCGGCTTGGATGCGACGGCCGGGCGGAGTTGGCTCCATGGGCAGCGGCGTGCATGCTCCCGGTCCGGCGAGAGACTACTTGAACAAGTGGACGACAAAACATCTTCCCGGACTGAATATCGAGACGCTGCCGTCCATGTCTGTCATGGGCTCGGAGACGGCACGCTTTGGGTTCCGCGACGGCGAAGAGATGCCAGGCCTGGTGGAGAGTACGACGGACGAGGGCCGAGACCTGTCCCTGGACAGCGGCCAGGACTCGGGGCTGGACAAGGCGGCTGCCTCGATCGAGACCTGGCTGCGCGGTGCCTTTACCAAGGGCCAGGGCACGCCCAACGGAAGCGGCTCGCCGGCTCCATCATCGCTCGCCAGTCGGATTAGCCGGCAGGCAGAAGACACGACTGGTGATCTGATCGAGCTGGAGGACGGCCCTGGCGATGATGGCATGCATGGATTCGGCAGCAGCAGCAGCGACAGGACCCCCAGGCTGGATCGTCAAGGCAGTGTGCGCGGTCGGAATGCTGCTGGTGCTAGCCGGTCGCCGCTGGCCAAGGGAAAGAAGGCGGACTAGATCGGATGGGATAAAGCGGGCGGCAGCAAAAGAAGAGATGTAATGCATGCATGCATTTTGCTTGGTTTCTTTCACACCTTGGTTTTTTTACTTTTTACTTTTTACTTTTTTTTCCTTGCCTTTGTGGTCGCATTGTTTCTTTTTGGCATAGACGGCAGTATTTAATACCCCATTGACTAGTTTTTTGGAGGCACCCGCTGTAAAATGCAGTGTTCAACGGCACGGGGTACCCGCGGCTCCCCAAAATAGGACGTGTTTAGCGCCGAGGCAGAAAGCTTAGCTTCGACTCTCTTGGCCCAGAAAAGGGCAATTTCGAGAAAGCGACAACAGCTTCCACAAGGGCCATCCGCCATCGCGCTCTCTGCATGATCCGATAAAGGCCCCCCTCTCGATTCCCTTTGCGGGCCGTGGCCCTCGGACAGAACCCAGACATTGCGTCCTGCTCGCTCCTCGCATTCCGACTCTCACGATGCCGATCTGCATCGAGTGCCGGCACCCGGTGCAGACGCTCTGGACGCAGTACTCGGGCGCCGGCGACGGGTCCAGCGGCCACAACATCCGGCTGACGGTGTGCCGCAACTGCGGCCGCTTCTGCGACAAGTATGTCGAGCACGACTTTGTCGTCATCTTCATCGACCTCGTCCTCATCAAGCCGCAGGTGTACCGCCACCTGCTGCACAACACGCTGATGGGCGACCTGGACAAGTTTGACGTGCGTGTGGTTGTGGCTTGTGGTTGTGGTTGTTGCCTCTTGAGCTTACACGTGCTGACATCTACAGCCGTCCATCATCCGGCTCGGCGTCCTCCTCCTCCTCTTTGACGTCTACCTCACCTGGGCCCGCATCGAGAAGCAGTCGGGCCCGGCGGCCGGCCCGGACGGCGGCCTCAGCATCAACACCACGGCCGCTCTCGCGTCCGCGTCCGCGTCCTCGTCCTCGCCCTCGCCGTCGGCTGCCGCCGCCGCCGCCTCCCTGCTCCGGTCCCGGAACAGCTTCGGCCGGCTCGCCCAGCAGCCCATCATGCTGCAGTACCTCTTCTTTCTCGGGCTCTGCTCGCTCTCGACCCTGGCCTTTCACGTGGCCATCCGGTTCCTGGCGTCGTCGCCGCTGTCGCCGCTCGTCTTTGCCGGCCTCCTGCCGCCGTTTCCGCGCCCCAACTCCATCTCGACCGCGCTCCTCGTCAGCTCCTCGACCAAGCTGTTCCCCATCCTCATGGTCATCTGGGACTACGACGTGCCCGCGGCCGCCCGCTCGCTCGGCTGGGCCGTCGTCGTCAACAATATCGAGGCCCTCAAGATCTTGCTCGACTGCGGCACCGGCATGGCCGCCGTCCTCGCCATGGCCGGCGCCCTCAGCCGCTGGGCCATTGGCCGCGCCGTGCTCTGGGCCGCCGGCCTCGGCGCCGTCGACGGCGCCGGTGAGAGCAGCGTCGCCGACGACGGCCGCGCCCTCTGGGCTGTCGTGCTCATGGTCAGGGACTGGGCCGGCCGGCTCGCCGTCGGCTGACCGCACCAGATCGGCTGAGCGGCCGGAAAACCGCAGTCGTGTCACATCCATACACAAGACCAGCACCAGTCTACCGCGGCTATATTACACCTGGATTACCATGCTCATCTATGCACTGCTACCTGTGATACACCCCGTCATTTCCCTTTCGTTGTCGAGAACGACACAGCGTCTCGCTGTCCGGGCGAGCAATGGCAAAAGTACAATAAACAGAACCCTGTTCCCCAACTCCAGTAATGGTAACAATAATATCACTCTGTATATAGGGTCGTCCTCCTATTCCTTCGTCTCTCCCATCGCCGTGGAGGATCCGATCATTCGTGAATAAATGCTGCCCGTAAGTCACTCCGCCGAGGCTCGATCAGGGGATGCAGCTGGGCCAGAAACGTGATGGCCCACATCAGATAGCAGCACGCAAAGGTGAGAAGCAGCGACGACCGCCAAAGACTGTAGATCGAAAGGCCATGTTAGCTCTCCTGCTTCTCCATTCTGTTTCTCTCCCGCTTCCGATGCTCTTGGGGCTGCTCTTACACTTGGTTCTCGCCCTTGGGCGACAGGAACCAGGCGCCCACGCTCATGCAGACAACCACGAACAGGCCGATGAAGATGCTCCACCTGTGAGGAGGGAAAACAACGGGAACCACGACCGCAGCAACGCGGCGTGAGCCCATCCCGTGTCAGTTAAAGATCAAGATTCGCGGTTTTCCTCCACGCCTATGGATGCCTGGGTCATCTCTGCCATCCCTTCCTCCGTCTAGCATCCTTGGGAAAAGACGAACCCGTTAGCCATTTTGCTCAGTCACGGCTTTCGCTTCGATTGATTGACGCGGCGTGCGACCGGAAGGCGATGTTGCCGTTCGCAATGAATCGGGAAATGGAATTCGATCGGAGACGTTGGCGCAGACAGGAGTGGCGAAGAGAGGCCAGCTGGCGATGTTGTTGGCGATGAAGGGAGGTATTTAAATGCAAGGTCGCGATGGGTGCAGCAGAGAGCTGTTCGATATTATGTGTAGATGCCTTGGTTTGCCATTGGCCTATTAGTCCGGAAATCTTAGCTCGACTGCTGAGTCAGCAACATCACGCTATTTTTCTTACTCGCTCTCGTCTCGCCTTACAGTTCATTCGTGCATAGATTAATGGATGAAATAATATGTTGCTACATGTCTAACCGACCGACAACTGATACTCGACACACGAAATTTGCTTTTGTGGTTTCTTTACATTTTACGGATTCCAATTCCTCCGTTTGACATGCAGCAACGCTAAACGCCCCAATCCATACGGGACAGTTGGTCGACTCTCGTGATTTACACGTCCAGCCCGTCGACAACAACGCCCTTGTTCCAGGTCCATTGCATGATTCTGGCCGCCTCCACGGCAGCCTCCTCGGAGACCAACGCGCCAACCAGGTACAGGGTGGCGTCTATGCCCGCACTGACGCCCCCCGTCGTGATCACACGAAGGCCGCCCAGGCGCATGGCAGCACGGCGTGCGATCGACTCGCGACGCGAGTTTGATCCCTTGAGGGAAACGCTGCCCTTTCTATAAAGGGAAAAAGTCAGCCGCATTCCGTAGGTGTACATGGTCGCGAGGCCGCAGTTCTCCTTACCGAGCATTCGAAGGGCGGCGACCGTCCGACTTGCGGCGGATGTATGGGTTCTCGTCCTCGTTGCCGAGGTCGAAACGCAAGTTGTTCACAACGTAGCGAGCGTCCTCAATGACGTCTGTGCGCTCGTCCAGGTCGCGGACGGCCGAGTGGCTGCACAGGTTCTCAAAGGCCGTCATGTGGTCGGGATGGGTTGTGGCCGACAGCCCGGTGAGGATGCCCAGCTCGGCCAGGAAGAGGGAGCCGCTGCAGATGGACAGCAGCGTCCGCTCGCGATGGCAGTCCTTCTGCTGGAGCTCAGAAAAGGCGCGGATGACAGGCATCGGCTCGGCCTTGGCCTTGAGGATGGCATCCACGTTGCCGCCCACAACGACGAGCACGTCGAATTCCTCGAGGCGCTCGTGGGCCTCCTTGAACGGGATCTGCGATCCGATTATGGCGCCCTGGTTCGAGAGCACCTTGGGGTCGGCCCCGGCAATGGTAATGTCAAAGGCTCTGGACGCTGTGTGCGGCCAAGAGGCGCGATTGTTAGCCCCTCGCCTGTTCAGATACATGGCCTGACGGCCGTCCCGTGTCTGCTCGGCCACTCACACTTGTCCTTGATGTCCGACAGGCCCCAGTGGAAGGCCTCGAGGGGACCGGCAAAGTCCAGCAGGTCAAAGTTTTCATGCAGCGCAAACAGGACCGAGATGGTCTCGGAGTCGGCAACTGCAGACGTTGATACAGGCATCGTGTTGGATTTGAGGAGGATAGAAAGGTAGACTGGTAGACAAGTAGTGCAGAGGTGGGAAAATGAGGAGGGCAGGCGGGGTTCCTTTTAAAGACGTGAGGCAGGAGGACGAGAGGTAGACAAAGCACCCAATGAGTCCGACCGACTGACGTAGGCGAGCTACCTAAGTGGCCAGACACGGCAGCACCCCCAAAAGCCGGGCGACAGAGATCACGAGCTCAATCGGTCACCCGGACCCCACGTATGTAAGACCACTTCGTCATCCTCTCTCTTTGCCCAAGGGACTTTGCTGCATACCTCTGCCGATACCTCTCCAAGCTTCGCTTCCTAGTGGGCTCATGGCCGGCTTCGTTTGCTGTGCGGTTGCCACTAAGAAAGGAACGGAAGACAAGCAGTGAGCTGGTTTATGGGGTGAGCTGCTTTCTGGGGCGCCCCACCCAGAGAAGGGTATCGCTACCTCGACCTGTACGGTGCTCTCGTGTTCGGCCAGGTACACGAGACCTGTCGTTATGTTCTGGAACGGCAGCGGCGACCCACATCCAACTCGATGCGGGGTCATGGCTTGGGTCACCTGCACCTCAGTGGCTACCCGTAGTGCCAGATTGGGGCTCTAAAAAATAGGAATATCGTCGTCATCGAGTAGCTTCGCACTTTGCATCAAGCCGTTGTGCAGCATCGAGTGGGTGCAGAGCCTTGAAACCGCCCTCACAGCAGCTTAGACTACGGCATTGTGCTGTCTACATCGTCTTTGGTAGCGCCAGCCTTGGCGGCTTGTCTAATTCCCTCCGATCGTGATCTACGCCTGGGAACAATGCAATCTATGTCGTTTAGCCAGACTGCCAGGAGGTGATAGCTTATAGCCTTGTGACTGCTATCCTCGCGAGCCGAAGTGGTGCAGCATCCTACGGATCCAATCGAGACATTTCCCTGTTGCTCCAGCACGGACGGCCGGCTCTCGCCATCATGGCTTCCTCGGGGTAGGTATCACCCCACCAATCGTTTCTGGATCCATCATGCTAATGAGGACCTTCAAGCGCTACCCGCGACTTGACCAAGGCCGTCAACACGTTCATTCTCTCGCCAAAGCTTCCGCTCCCCGACGACCTTACCAGCATCATCGAGGCCTACCTTGAGAAGCACAGCGACTATGACCAGTCCTCTTCAGATCGCCTGCACGAGGATCTCACCTCTACCTTTGCCAAGTCTGTCCAAGGCCAGCAGGCCTTGTACTATGCCTCTTTTCTGGCCATTCTCCGCCGTCTGCGTCCTTTGATCCGGTCGCCTGTGCATATTCTGCTATGGTGGGAAAAGGTCATCGACCCCGTCCTCGACCAATTGACCCAGGAGCGAGGGCTCATGGCCCGGGCTCTGAACGATATCAACAAATTCCTGGTCCCCGATGGCGAAGACGAGGACGGCGAAGAGGGCGACGATAAAGACAGCACCAATGGCTGGCCAAGCCCGATTGCCAAACGCCTGGTGCAGAAGTGGATGGACGTCTGCAATGCCATCCAGTTGGGCGGAGACTGGAACGTGGTATGGGTCAAGGAGAAGCCGATACAGGATGTGATCACCGTGTTTGGCAGAAGGAGACCAATGGTAAGCAAACCAGATTTAGAGCGTCAATGACCCAGCACCTAACAAGGGGCAGGACTTTTTCTATGCTCTGAACGACTTGCTTGTGCAGAAAGAATATCGCTCTCGCTCGGTCACGCTCTTGTCCTCATTCGTCCAAAGCCAGCCGCCCAATCTCTACCTCGTGATTAAATCGCCGCTGTTCGACAACCTCCTTCGGTGTCTCCAGTACGACACTTCGACGACGGTGGTATCTCTGGCCCTCACGTCGTTGACCATGCTGTTGCCAAACATGCCAGGCTCCATCGTTCCTGTCCTGCCGACACTCTTCAACATCTATGCCCGGATTCTGTTCTGGGATCGCGAACCGCAGGTTCTGGATGAGGGACAATCCGACGCCACTGGGGTAGAATCACACCAGCAAAAAACGGCGTGGGACAAGTGCACATTTGCGTTTGACAGCGATGACGTTTCGATTCCCAACTTCCAGCTTCTGGGCTACTACAACATATTATACGGTCTCTATCCTCTAAATTTCATGGACTACATTCGCAAGCCGCAGCGTTACCTACGCCATGCTAACGTGACGGGCGCCGACGACGTTGAAGTGCAGCCGTCGGAGATCCGGGATCGATCAGAGCAGTTCCGCCAGGGCCATTTACTCCACCCCAACTTTTACAGTCTCACGATCGAGTCGGAGAAGACGGATTTTGGCCGGTGGAGGAGAAGTGCCACGGCCGACGTCGTTGCCGAATGCGTCGGGCTTCACGTGTCATTGGATCACGGCTACGACCAGAGTAGCACGGATGTCAGCACTCATCTGCACCCCGGAGTCGTTGCGGCGGCGACTCGTGCGTCTTCGGCCTTCCAGAATCTAGAGGAAGGGGGAAGCCAGCAGGAGGAGGCGCTTCTTCGAGGCTCGACTATTCTGGAAAGCAGCGGGCTGGCTCAGGAGAGGCGTTTATCAACACCATTCAGTGTATTTTCGCCGCCTCGGACCAGCAGCCAGACGGGTTCAGTGATTCGCAGAAGCTCGCAATCCAGCCTTGTGTCAGTCGGCCATGCACCTGATGCAGGAGGCGACAGCCCAGCCCTATCTCCACTCCTCTCGCAGTCGTTGTCACGCACGGATCTGCAGGGGATGGTGGATTCGAACAAGGCGGTGAAAGCACGGCTGAACCAGTCACTCACGAATGACAGCGTGCCGTCTCTATCGCTAAGCAATCGGGACTCGGGCCTTGAGGGTTTATTGTCCGGACCGAAAACGGCGGTCCTTCAGGAGGCTGGAAGACCGCCCTCGCCGCGCAAGGTACTCGCGATCCCGACGGGGAATGGCAACCAGGACGAAGAGGGTGATGTTACGGTCAAGCAGATGCGGCGGCAGATACTCATTCTGAAGAACGATCTCGGGTTTGAGCGGTACATGGTGCAGCAGCATCTGGCACATATTGGGGCCCTGCGACGCAGCAACATGAAGCAGGTGGTGACGGAAGCCGAGACGCAAAACCTGATCCTGATCAACCGCACGCTCAAGAACCGGATGGAGGAGGCGAAGAAGGCAGAGGCACAGGTCAAGAAGGAGGCGGAGATGAGCCGGAACCGGTCGAAGAACTGGGAAGAGTCTCTGGCGAACAGGCTGAAGAAGCTCCGGGAGGAACAGAAGACGTGGAAGGAAGAAGAGACGACGTTGCGGACGAACCTGAAGAACTCGCAGGCAGACTGCGCTCGGCTTCTCGCGCTGGTGTGCGAAAAGGAAGTGCGGGAGCTCAAGCTGGGGCAGGACCTGCAGATGCTGGAGGCCGGCAGGGCGGAGAAAGAGAGGCTGAACGAACGAGTGCGACGGCTGGCAGCAGTAGAGCAGGAAGGACAGCGGCTGAAGGAGCAGATTGCATCTGTGGAGGCGGAAGCGACGGCGGCGAACAGCATGCTGGAAGTGATGCACATGAAGATGGAGGCACGCGAGGCGGAGTTTCGACGGGCGCACGAGTACTTCCAGAAGCAGATTGCGACACTGAACGCGAAGCTGGCGGAGACACAGAAGACGGGGCAGACGGGCTACTGCGCGAGCTTGGCCGAAACTCGGGCACAGGTGGAAAGTGCACTGGCAGCCAGTCGGGCCAAGAACCTGGAGCTGCAGAAGAGCCACACGCGGCTGACGAGGAAGTGCAAGATTCTGGAGTCCAAGGTGTTTGATCGGGCGTCGCTGTTCGAGGACCAGGGGCTGCGAGGGGACGCCATGTCGCCGACACAGTCGGACCCGGACTTGGAATCGGTGGTGATGTATGGGGGACAGGCGATGAGCGGTGGGAGCAGTATTGCGGGTGGGAGCGTCGGCAGCGGCGGCAGCGCTGCAGGGCCTCTTCGCTACGGACAGCGGCTAGCGTCTGATGCAGGCTCGAGCGAGTCAGGTCCATACCGAAGCCCGTCTGTGTCGGGGTCGGGTGCTGGAGGTGCAGGGCCGGCGGGCGAGACCGGGGCGACGGCGAACGCGCAGGCCGAGCGATACTATGGTCGAGGTAAGTAGAAGCGGCTTTGGGTATTGCTGGCGGTGTTGAAGCATCGGGCTAATCGCAGACAGGTGGCGTGCAGAACTCGGTGCGCAAGGAGCGAAAAGACAAGAAGAAGGATGACAAAGACAAGAGGTCAGGAGGACCGAATATCCGCGGCATTCGCGGATTTGTGTGATGCGACGGGGCTGAGGCGATGAGAGGCGGCGAGACTGAAAGGCTCGGGACCGACGAGATGTATTTTTGCTTGCATCTATTATGAGTTAGCTTGAGGGACAGACCAGACAATAGACTGCATAAACCTGTGGCCAGATTAGAAGACAACCTGTCAGATCAGGACTATCAAATCACAAAGGAACAAACCAGATACGACATCTGCTGATCAACAAGTCCAGCAGTGCCTACCCACCATCAGGAAGCTCTGTGGCCCCAGCCACCTCCACATGCATGTAGCCCAACCGACGGACCGTTGCACTGGTCGTGTTATCAACCGGCTCGCGCGTCATCCAACACGGCCCAGCCACCTGTCAGGTCCACTGCCAATTCCGTCGATTCCAACACCCCATCCTGCTCCCCTCTTCTGGCCGGCGGACGGTCTTGTTTCTTTCTGCGCAACCGAGTCGTCTGTCTCTTATTTGCCAGAAAGAAGCAGATCCTGGTGCTCATTTGCCTTTGTGGTTTTCTGTTGCTGTTGGTCATTTTTTGCCAACAATACTTGGCAAACGAGCCGGCCGGTACGCCACAGCGACGCCGATTATACGAGCCCAACGGGCCTGTCGAGACGGCTGGGCTCTGAGCATGGCACCTGCGGTGTTGCCGTTCCTGCAGCAAGCCCAGCCGCCACGGCCCTGGCCGTCGCCCTGGCCCTCGGGCACGGGCACGCGCACGCGCTTCCGCGCGCGCTGGCCGGCCGCGACGACGGCGGTGCCGGGCGTCGAGACGAGCACGATCGCGGCCGCGTACGGCGGGCCGAGCGCGAGCCCGAGTGCGGGCGCCATAGTGGGCATCACGCTCGGCGCCGTAGCCGGCTTCCTGCTGCTAGTCGGCCTACTGTACGTGCTGTACCACTGGAGCTATGGCGGCGTGGAGGTCGAGGAGGCCGTCGTCATCGAGAGCCACCGTCGTCGTCGCCGGGCCGTGTCCGTGGCCGAGACCGAGTCGAGCCTGGGCGCGGCCAGCTTTGCCGGCCATCGGGGCAGCCGGCGCGTGCGGACGGCCGGCGTGGCCGGTGTGGCCGGTGTGGCCGCAGCCGCCTCCCACCGCCGCCATCACGGACGTCGCCACCACCGACGGCGCTCGCATCGCAGCCCCGACGTCGCCGCCCACGAGGTGCGCATCCCCGTGCCGGCGCCGCGAGCCCGACGCCTCCGTCGGGTCGTCGACGAGGAGATGCTCCGACGACCACCGCGACCGCCACAACCGCCACAACCACCGCTGGCCGAAGACGAGATCGTCGTCCAAGACGAGATCGTCGTCGAGGAGGAGGTCGTCGTCGACGAGCGGCGGTCGTCCCGGCGCCAGCAACGTCGCTCCCGGTCACGCCATCACGACGACGACGACGGCGAGGACGAGGTCGTCGTGATCGAGCAGCACTCGCCCGCGCCGAGCGGCACACATCGCAGCGAGCGCGGGTCCGGCACCAGACGGCGGTAGAGAGCAGGCGGCGGCCAGGAGCAGACGCCGGTACAGAGCAGTGGGGCAGACGTTGGATCGTTGTAGTCGTAATGGTCGTGTCTGCAGCCTTTAAATTTTCATGTCTCGATTGTCTCGTTTTTTCTGCTTGCATACGAATAGAAACGGCAGGTGCGATGGTATCTGGCCGGTAACGACAGGCGCAGCGCAGTGCTTCTGACAATAAGATTGCTATTTCCGGCTCCTCCCTTTTCCTGCCTTTTTCCTCAATACAGCCAATCTCCCCTTTTGGAGCAAACCAGCTTCCGCTGCTATTCAACCTTGCCACGGTGGTATCTTTTCTCCAAACGCAAGACCTTTTTCAACACAGCTTCTCACACACCTCCCTACATCCCTCCGCCGCCCTGCTGCCCGCCAAAGAAGAAGCCGTCAAACAGGTCCAGCTGCTGCCCGTCGTTGAAGTCGTGATGCATGCCCTCCCAACCAAAGCTGAGTCCCATGTCCATCGGCGGCTCGGTCGCAAACGTGCTTCCGCCAAAGAGCTGGTCCCCGCTCACGCCGCCGCCGCTAAAGTTTTGCAGAAAGTCCATGCCCTGCAGATCCGAATAGGCCTGGCTGCTGGGCGTGTAGACCGAGGCGACGTTTTGCTGAGTCAGCAATTGCTGTTGTTGTTGCTGAGTCATCATCGACGCGGGAGGCGTGTCCTGCATCGGTATCGATGTCTGCAAGGGCGACACGATGGGCGGCCGTCCGACCCGAGAGGGCGAAGCGGCTGCGTGGATCGACACCTGGTCCATGATGGATCCGTCAGGCGTCCCGGCCATGTCGCCCGAACTGCCGCTGCTCCGCGGCACGCCGGGCGTGTTCTGCATCAGCGAAAAGCCGTCACCCTCCATCTTGACCGGTGCTGCCGTCGTGCTGCCGCCACCGCTGCCTGCCGCCATGCGGTATGTCCTGTGGACGTTTCGATGGCCCGGATTCGGCGTCGGTGTCGGCTCGTCTGTGACGGGCGAATACGCCCAGTCCACCCGCTGGTTCTCCATGCTGCCTCGGGACGAAGACCGCTGTCGCGAGCGGTGGCCCTGTCCGTGGCCCAGGGCCGGCTGTCCAAAGCCGCCCTTTGCATTCGCCATCTTGATTGTCGCCTTGGCTGTGCGGTCAAAGGCGTCGCGACATGCTTCTGCCGGCGGGCACTTGTCCATCAGATCCGAGAAGACTGATGTTGCCGCCAGGATGGTGAAGTCGACCTCGTCCATTGTCTGTGGAATGTGAGAGGGGGAAAAGAGGAAAAAGAGGAAAAAAAGGAAAGAATGCGGAAAAAAAGAAAAAAAAGGGAAAACCCACCAGTCGACTGCGCACAATCGGCGAGTGCCAGATCGCATACAGATACGATATCCCGGCCATAAAGAGATGGTGCGTGGCCAGATAGGTGTAGTTGACCAGGCCGACCAGATGCAGCTGGCGGTACATGCGCAGGATCTTCTGGCCAGCCTCGGCCACCTTGAGATAGACGCGGTCCTCGTCCTCGCGCAGCTCCGAGTGGTACGCCGTCGGGCTGTTGACCTCCTTGGACGTGTGGTACTCGCCCTCAAACACGGCCGGCACGCTGAGGCTCTGGCGGTACAGCATGATGATGGCCTGCCAGTAGTTGAGCACGAGAAACTCGGTCGAGAAGGCGACCCCGTTGTCCGCCTTGGGCGGCACCGACGACTTCCACTTGTACAGCCGCCGGTCAATGTCGATGCGCCACGACCGGAACGAGTCGAACCCGGCCAGGTACGGACATGGGAGGTCGTAGTTCATAAACGGCTTGCCCTCGGCAAACGGCCGGTTGCCGCTGGACGTGGCCCTCGCCATCTGCGCCTGCTGGAACTGCAGCACCTGCAAAATCTCCGACTGCAGCAGCCGTAGCCGGAAGTAGTGATGGGCCGCCCGCTTGTACGACGGCTCGGCCGGGTCGTGTTCCCTGCGCAGGAACCCGGTGGCCGTGATGTAGCGGTCGTCCAGCAGCGACGGAAACTCGGTCGTCATCACCTGGTCCGGCACGCCGGGAGGCCGCCCAACACAGACGCTGACCAGCCGGTCGAACGAGTAGGTGCACCACCAGAGCCGTCGCCGGAGATCGCGGACGTATTCGCGGCGGCCTCGCTCGCGCTCAATCGCCTCGGTCGGCACCACGCTGCTGCTCGGCAGCCCGGCGTCCACGTCCTTGCCGTCCTCGTAGTACAGGCCCAGGTCGACGGCCAGTCGCACGGCCACGCCGACAATGTACCACAGCCCCGGCGGCACCGGTCGCAGCAGCGCAAAGTTGGCCAGCAGCAGCACCGCCTGCAGCTCTTCCAGCCCGCCGCCGCTGTTGCTGAGACACGCCTCCAGGTGGATGATGGCGCTGGCGTGGTACTCTTCCGGCTGGCACTGTCGAGTCCAGCCGCTGCCGTTTCCGCTGCCGTTTCCGCTGCCATTTCCGCTGTCATTTCCGCTGCCATTTCCGCTGCCATTTCCGCTGCCGTTGCCGTTGCTGCTGCTGCCGTCCGACCCGTTGCTGCTGCCCGGCTCCGGCTTGGCCGTGTCGCCCATGATGATCCCACCGCCAATGGCAAAGACCATGTTGAGCATGTACAGCTCCCGGGGCCCGCGGCCGTGCGGCTCGTCCGCGTATGCGAGCTCAAACGTCCGCATAAAGTCCTCGCGGTGCAGCACCGGGATCTGCGGGTTCGCGTGCTCAAAGTAGAGCCGCACCAGCCGCAGGCCCAGCGCCCGGTCCGGGAACGTGGCCGGCCGGATCGTCGGCTTCGTGTGCAGCCCAAAGAACGAGTCGCGCATCGACGTCCCCGTGCTGACCGACCCGTTGCCCGCAATCGGCTTGTACGGCCGCACCCCATTCTTGTCCGAGACCGACTTCTGGTCCGTCACCGACGACTGCACGGCCGCGAAGACGACCCGCGCAAACGACACGCCCGCCGTCGAGCCGTGATGGTGGTGCTGGTGTTGCTGTCGCTGGCGGCTGCCGCTGCTGCTGTCGCGTCCGCCCGTCTTGACCTGCATCCGGTGCAGCCGGCTGCCCGTGGCCTGGGCCATCGCCCCGCCGTCTGCGCCCGTGCTGCCACTGCCCGCGGCCACGGCCATCGAGCCGCCATTGTTGCCGCCACCGCTGCCTCCGCTGTCCAGCTGCTCCGACTGCACGCTGCGTGCCGCCTCGGTCGGCGACCGCGCCGTGCTCGAGTGCTCCAGCTCGTCGGCCGGCGGATACGGGATCCGGCTGGCCTGCAGCAGGCCCTCCAGCTGCTCCACCCGGGCCTCGAGATAGTACACATAACTAGCACGGCTGTCAGCTCCATCTGCCATCTGCCTGCACGGCCGCCCCGTCGCCCTCGGCTCACCTTCGCGGAATCTCCCGCTTCGTGATCGGGTCGTAGCCCACGCAGGCCACCCCGGCCTTCTCGCAGCTCACGCAGCTGGGCAGCCGCTGGTCGCATCGGTTCTTGCGCAGCCGGCACCGGTTGCACGCGCTGACATTGCGGAAGTTGCTGCTCTGGCCCGCCTTGGCCCCCGTCCCGACCGCCACCACGGCCGTCGCCGCCGTGCCGTCGCCGCCCCCGGCAGCCTCGCCGGACAGGTCCACCGGCAGAGGCGCCCGCGTGACTGCCACGGCCGATATCGGCGACGGGTGATCAGGCGATGTCTGGCGCGGCCGCTTGGCGGGAATCAGGCTCGGAGAGGGCGGCGCGTGGCCCGGCATCGTCGACGCTGTTGCCGCTGCCACGATTGCAGTCTCTGGCCGCCGCCGAGGTCCAGTCGGTCGCGAGGCCTCGGACAGAAAGAAAAGACGCCCGAGTGGGTCGAGTGCAGGCCGGATCGGACGAGTGCAGGAAGGCGCGTCGGCCTGTTGCTCTTTCCTCGTCGACACACGCCGAACGCCCAAATCTGGCCAATGCACAGTCACCGCAGTGCCCCTAGCACGAGCTTGTCGTCGTTGTCACCACAAGACACCCAGACCCCATATTATGCCGTCGCCTCGCTCCTGGGCTGCGGGCGCAAGGCCTCTCTCGCCGAGCGTCACAGCCGCTCTTTCTGCGCAGCGCGCGGACCGGCACAAAATAGATGGCCGCGTAGCACACGGCAGTCGAAAACGATAGGATCAAGCAGCAGCAGCAGCAGCAGTTGCAGCAGCAGCAGCTTCCGGCAAGGTCAAACGGAAAACACGTGCGCCGCAAGAGACGTCTGACATCCGGCCTTTGCGCCGTCTTGGTGGGCTAGGAGGAAAAAAGAGCGGTCGAGGAAGCGCCTGCCCCTGCTGTAGAGCCGCAGCCGCGAGGTTGAAAGATTTCGGGCGGCCAAGATGGAATGGCCGCAGAGCGCATCAAAATGTCGACAACCGAGAGTACTCCGTCCAGATGGTTGCGAGGGGAAAGCCGATGAGGTTCGTCCAGGAATAAAAAAATTAAATGGAGAGCGGAACTGTTAAAGAGCTGGTGTAAAGTGATAGCGATACGGCTACTGATAGGGCCGTTGGCAATAGTCCGACTACAAAGTGCGTGAAATAAAATTGGGAACCGCCCCCGGGCACATGTAAATATTGCCAGCGCTTCTGCCTGGGCCGTTGTCTGGAACGGGATCGCGACGCCTGAGCCGATAGAGACGACGGGCGGAAAGTGCACGAGATCGGTAGCGAATCCCTCTCAGGTGCACCTCTCTTGGGGGTTCTTTTGCTTCTCCCGTCGTGATAAGAGATTCTCGGCGAATCAGCGCCCGCGTTTGATAATGCCATTCGTTCACGGCATCTATTCCTATCAAAGCTCGATTATTAATGCCGTCCTACCCCCACTTTTCCTCTCCCAGGCCGCAGTCACGACTCTGCTGACAATCCCATCCCACCAGATCACCAATAATACTCCACGCTCTCCACGTCTCAATCCGATTACGTCACACGGAACCGCCGAATGGAATACCACCCACAACACATATACTTCTTCCAGACGTATGGAGCAAATATATAGATATATATAGCAGAGAGCCTCACCCCGGCCTGTCCATACATGCATAGATAATATGCACGCTAGCGTAGCCGCTTGGAAGCCAAGCAACCACTCTCTCTTCAAACGTTGCAAGCCAAAACGGCTGGCTGCCAAGGCGACTGCCAATTGTGCGCAAGCAATCTATTTCGAACAGCTCTGCTCTTGAAGCCCAGGCCTTGTAAGGAGATATGTGACATCGAAATCCGAAGCGAAATGAGAATAATAACAACCCAGGCCAGCAGTACTCTGTATACTTCCATTTGTTACCTATTGTAACGCCGACACCGATTCCCTTCATAAGCCACGGCTTCCCACCAAGGAAACATCGTAAAACACTAAACTAGAGACTGACGCATAAGAAGAGCAGAGATTACAAGACAATAAAAAATGACATATATAGCAAACCCGATTGATCATGGCCAGCAATGATACCCTGCTCTATTCCCTCCAAGCTTCTGCTTGGTCCGATTCCCTTTCCATGACGCAAAATATAAAATGTAAAAGCCCCCACGATAGGAAAACCCAAAATCCGTCAGCATGAGATATCCCCTCAGCTATGCTTCCATATCGTTGGCAGACTGTGCCCGGGGAACTAGGACGCCCGCCTCCGCATCATCTGCCTGTCTTCCCTCGGGGAACTTGCTCGGCATCGTCAGCTGTAGCGCGACAAATGCGCCAATCACAGCCACTGCGCTGCCACACCACCACGGCAGGCTAGAGTAGCCCGTCTCCAGTCCAACAGCATACAGCATGCCAGAGATTGCAGGCCCGAAGGCTCGGCATAAGCTTGCTGCAGATGCCGACACCCCATTGACAGTACCCAGAGTAAGCGTGCTTGGCGCCAGGTTCATCGTAATCAACGCGTTGCTCGGGTAGGCCAACGTAGAGAATGTGCACTTCCAGATAATCGTCAGGTACACGCCGGCCATGCGATAGTTTTCTGGCAGCAGCACGAGGTATGGCGTAACCAGATAGAGAAGGAAGTATGGCACGGCCACCAGTTTGAAGAGCCGCAAAGGGCCAATCCGCTCGATCACCCAGGGGAACAGGAACGAGTTGGAAAGCAGCGAGTAGAACCCCTGGGCGGCCATGATCACACCAATCGTCTGGTTGTCAAAGCCGAACCCGCCAGTGAACTTGAACGGGAGCGACAACTCGCCGTTCTCTGGCGGTACCGTACTCAGGAACATCGGAAGGAGCTGGTCGAACGTCATCGTGTGGCTGTGACTTGTTAATACGGGCTCCCGCAGAGTCAATCAGACCACATGTTCTGTGTTTAGGCACTTACAATGCGAGAATGCCAAAAGAGATGGTGTTCAGGATGATAGGCTTCGTGAAGATCTTCAGAGTTGCGTGAGGGTTCGAGGCCGTCCGCGGTGCCGGTCGGGCGCTTCCGTCTAGCGAGTCCAGGGACTCCAGAGCGTCCGTCAGGTCCGATTGTGCGGTAGCAGACGTAATGCGAGGCGACGTTTCGGTTGTGCGGTATCCAGGCAGTTGGTCGTCGGAATCGATCAAGGGCTCCTCCTCCTCGAGCAGGTATGCCTTGTGGGTCTCGCTAGCATCTTTCCTAAACTTGAAGCTTGCGACGAGTCGCTTCCCAAACTCCAGGCCGGGGTCGCGCTGGTATTTCTGGATCGGGTGCGTCTCCTCTAGGAAAAGAATGCCAACAACGACCCCGATGATAACAGCGACGGCGCTGAACAGGTTCGGAAGCAAGTACGGAAACTTGTCCCAAATGCTGCCTTCGGGAAAGATGCTGGGGTAAAATTTGCAGGGTCGAGCAAGAGCACCACCAATGGCAGGACCGATCATCGACCTAGTTGGGCGTGTTAGCAGATTGATCAATCGCCCCATACACGCAGCAAACTGTTGGCAACAACATACCCGATGCACCAAACTGCGGGAATAACTGCGAACGCACGACCTACACGAGCGGAGTTAGCATCTTATTGGAAGGAAGATGCAGGGTTGTGGATGTGAAACGTACCTTGGTGTTCCTTGACTTTGACAAGCTCACCGACCGTTGTCTGCATTACTCCTATGTTACTGTGTTGTTGGTCAGACAAAAGTACGATAACGGTTTTCCGGGGGGGGGGGAGGGGGTGTAACGTACCCGTTAAGGAGACCGCCAAGTGCTCGAGCGATTAGGGCAACAGTCAGGTTCGGAGCAAAGCCAAAGAGCAAAACGCTCAGAGCGGTGCCCGACAGCCCAACCAAAAGAACAGGTTTGCGTCCTATCCGATCACTCAGCCGCCCCCAGAACATGCCGGTGAGAAATTCGGCAAACGTAAATGCGGACGTGACCAAGCCGGCGTAGAAGGCGATTTGCTTGTCGTCCTCGGTGATGTGGAAGTCCTGGATCATGAAGTAGATGTATGGAAAGATACCCATAAAGGCGATCGGTTCACACAGTCGGCAGAGAGCTAGGCCTGTCAATGAAAGAGTTCCTCTGAGGCCCAGATGGATGCTCGTTGCCATGCACTTACCAAGAACAAACATCTGCCGTTTTGGAAAGGGCGGGATGGGCTTGCTGCTTCTGCTGTCAAGAGAGCCCTTCCCACCCAGGGAGGACCGCCGTGGATTTGAGACGCGCATCGTGAAGATGGCAGAAGGTGCTGAATGTAAATATTGACTCAGACGCGCTCTCGCTTGTCGGTAGTTTGTAGAACAGGACAGGTAGTCCTCAATGTAGGGACTGCCCAGGTCGAGCTAGGATCGAGAGCAATCTGGCATAGACGAAGGGATGCAATCCAAGATTGTGGTAGAGATACGGGAGACGAGACAGAGAAGACAGATGGCACAGACGCCAATGAGCATGCGTGGCTGGTTGGGAGCTTCTCGGACGAAGGCGACCAACAAAGCGCAGAGTGAGGGAGAAGAAGTAGGAAGGGCGAGTCAAGGGAGAAATGTGGAAGGCTGGTAAAAAAGAGAAGAGCGAAACGGGAAGGAACGATCATAAGAAGGATTTCCTGTTCGCACTAAGTAACTCGGTGAATCAAGAAGAAGGAAGGCAGAGGGTGTTCTATGAGGAGGGAGGGCACTGATAATAGAAGACTAAGACATGGAGGCTATTATATGAGTTTGCGCAGGTTTGGGTCTGCGGGAAAGGGCTGAGTTATGGTCACCGGACCCATATGGGAGAGCAAGCCCGAAGAAGGAAAAAAAGACATCAAATAATGAAAGGACAGGGGCGAAGTGCACCACCCAAGGAGAAGTGAAAAGGGAGTAGGGGGGTGGGCGTGGGGTGCAAGACTTTTTTACTTTTTCTTTTTTTGCTGTGAGTATACATGTAAGTCCAGTAATTATTAGTGAGCTGTTGCACAGAGCCGGAGAAACAAGCGGTGACAAGTAGCACTGGCCTTAGACAGACTTAGAGACAAGGCAGGCTGATCCTTTTCCAGGCTAAGGCACGCGGTCCTAGGACGTGAATAAAGCCGTCATAATGTGTCGGTCGACGTTTTTCTCCCTATGAATGCCTGTTGAGGCATGGGCCCTGAGTCCAACAGGATGGCTCACCCTCGTAGCGCTATGGCTTGCGGTACGCTAATATGCGCTACGCGCTAGCGTGTACTTCAATCGGTACGAAACGGCTACGTGGTTTTCCTCAAGCTCAGGGAGAGGGAAAGCGAGAAAGGGAGGGGGGTTCCGGGGGGGGGTGTGTCTTGAGAGCTTCATCTTCTTGACCATGCTATGCCCCATCTGTGCGGTGCAACCCCAGCAGATCGGTTGTGCTTGCTTGTAAGGCGACAGAAAGCGGAAGGGCAGGCATGCAGAAAGGCAAGAGGGCAAAATGAAGAAATGGGCAGGACGAGAGTCGCATGTCGACAATGGGAAAAGGGAGGCGAACCCAGGTTGCGGTCCCGTGGAGACGACAAAAGGCGGAACTGTTTATTTAGAACGCTGAAATAAGAACCGGGATGGCCCTTGTTCGACAAGCTGCACACAGCCTATATTGGAAAGATGATTGCATGAAGGGGGAACCTTCCTACGGTCGCATGCACGGAAAAGTACCCAGTCAGATTCCGGGATTTGTTTTGCTATACGAAACGTCGACGGGCATCGAAGCTGCCAGAGACGAAAGTGAGCATTCGCGCCGTGCGCGTACGCTGACCGCTTGGGGCCCGAGCCTCATTGGCCGTATTCGGCCCTGATTGGGCTCAACAGGCCTCTCGTAAGATACATGGATGTGGGGAGAGGGCCATGATGCTACATGGCAGCCGATGAGGTTGGGAGACCTGTCTTACGGGGCTTGCGGTTCGCTGGGACAAAAATGATCAGCCTTCCACGCAGCAGGGCTGTACGGGGTACATCTGGGCTGATATACGATATTCGTGGCCTCTTGGGCAAGATAAACAGCGACCTGTACGAGGGAAGCGGGGAATGCCGTCTCATCTTGCCAGGTTTTTTATTTTGCTGGGAAGCCCCCTGGGAAAACGGAGCTTCGGCTGCCAATGTTTGGAAGCGGTTTAGAATCATTTCTGCTGGTGTCCGAAGGCGAGATCCAGGGAGTTGGCGGGGTACACGGCCAAAGTTTAGGGTAAATTACGGAGTAGCAGGCGTATTACTCCGTAATGAGACAGAAATTCTGGATGGGGGGGGAGAGAAAGAGGCGAGGGAGGGGGGGCATCAAAAGCTCCGCGAGCTACTTCCGTAGATTGACGCTGCTACTGTAGCCTCCACGCACGCTGCAGCAGACTTTGCGTCACACCTACGCGGTGTCGACGGTCCTGGAGAGGGCGGCTCGAGGCGGTGAATCAAAAAAGAATGGACAAAGGTGTGGCGAGAACGGGAAAGACACGTTAACTAGGCCGCCAAGCGAGTGTCGGTGGTCTAAGCCTCCGCTTCCGCATCCGGTCTGTCGAGCCCAACCTGTCGAGAGGTCGATAAGAGGTGTCGCGAGGCCGGAGAGCGTTGCAGACCGCAGGTGCGATAGTGCAGCAAAGCGCAGCCAAGAGGAGGGGTTGCGACGGCCAGGCAGGAACGGCCTGGTCATTGGCCAAAAGCGACGGAAGGAAGTATGGGGGTGCCTTCCGGAGAAGCAAAGGGGGCTTCCTATAGGTCCGACCGGTCTGGCTTTGGGGGAAAGAGCGACAGAGAGTTTCGGGCGGCTTTCTTTTTGGGAAGGGGCGTGTGTGATGGCGCAGGAGGGGTGACCTTGTGTTGACGCCCAGCTTACTCGTATAACGGAGTACTCGTGTGCTGTAGCTTGTACCGCAGGGTCGCACAGCACCAGTCAGACAACTGCTTCGCAGCCCTGGAAGGCTCCACCAGAAGCCAAACCACCACAGCCTAAATATATCCCGTGTCATTCCTGGCAGTCCTGGCAGGCCGAAACAGCCGCTGGGTCGAGAGGCCCCTCTCAACAGTCGCTACTACGATACATGGCACTATGTAAGATACGACGGAGTACTCCGTACGTGGTAAGATACAGAGTAGGGCTCACGGCCGCTCCGATTGCGACTGCCGTCACGAGCTCATTTCAGCACGCTGGGAAGTCGCGTCGGCGAATCTTACCGCTGCTCCCCCATATTTCTGGCCCGGACGGCCGACCAGTAAGAGAAGGAAAGAAGCAAGCAGAGGAAAAAGGGGGGAGTGAGAGCCGGAGAGGCCAGCCACAACCCGCTGACTTGGCTCTACGGAGTACGCTCCTTCCTGGCTCGAGTTACATCATATGTGGTGCCGTCATGGGCCCAACATCTCCAAGGCGGTGCCGCTGTGGGACCAAGGCGCTCTCACCGCTCCCAACCAGCGTCTGCAGGCGACTACAGTCGCTGCAATGGACGTCACCGAGCAAGACAAGCCAGACAGGGCGGACGAATCGGCTGTGCGATCCCAGCCGCTGTTGCTTCTCGCGCTCGCACTGGCACCTCTCTCGCTCATCACACACGCATCTTCTCGGCAAGCAGCGAACCGAGACGGAGAAAAACTCGAGAAACAAGGAGAGCTGCAGACAGATTGCAACGTCGACGATGTTTGAACGACACCGCTGTCCAGCACGCGATCTGGTCCGCTCAGGGAGGAATCAGGTCGCGGGCTGGCCTCTTGTCGGCGAACGAGTCGTACGAGTACGAGTACGAGTGCCAGCGGGCGCTTTTTACTATCTGCTCCTTTCTGCACACTTCCGAAACTCACATATGCACACGCACACGCACACACGCACACACACACACACACACACACACGCAGTCGCACTCGCTCACGCTCACACTCACACTCACCCACACGCACACTGCTGCGAGATGCACTCGGCCGCCTTGCTCCGTATGCGAAGCGGATCGGTTTAGCACTGCAGTGGTCCAGCTGCCACCGGCTGCTCTTCGTCCTCGTGGGTGCTCTCTGAAGATGGCACGCGGCGCCACACTAGCCCATTAGCCACATGGTAAGATGGGTCAGTGCAAGATTGCTTGGGAGGCGCGATCCGGGAAATTTGTCGAGACCAGCTGAAAGGCAAGATGGGGCTGACAATTGTGTGATTGGGAAATCAAATGTGACTGCTCACAAAAAACGCTCCAGCCGGGGGGTGTCCCCCCTCCCCCTTCCCCCGGGGGTTGGGATGCCATGGGGCAGCGCATCGGCAAGATGGACTCGTCCTTGCTCGTCTGCGAAGGCGCCTATTGCGCCGTGCATGGCACAGCGCGCCCTGGGACAGCCCAGGGACAAGCCAGCGGCACACAGACATTGTCTATTAAGGTGATGCGACTAGCAGTTACCGGCAGACGCAGAGAAGTGGAAGACTCCACCGATCAATCGCCCAGAGCACAGCACCGGTGTACACTCGGAGTAGTACTCCGTAGTGCGCTCCTGGGTGAGGATGCAAAGTGGATGCAGTGCTAAGCCGACGCGTGACATCTTCTCAGTCCCAGCACTCGCTTGTTTCTGGTGGCGCGGCGGTAGTCAGAGCAGCAGGGCGGCTGGGAAAGTGCCTGGCAGACTACGGCAATTTGGAGCATCACTGAACACGTCGTACTATTCGCAACTCGTGTTCTGTATGAAGGCGCAATGCACAGTCGCGTGGGGACATCAGAGGGGCTTCCAGAGATGCTCGTCTCGCTCCAATTTCCATAAATCGGCCTCTTCCAGGCCGTCCGAACAGCCCGTGGCAGAATACATGCGACTTACGACGTACTCCGTACATGCTCTCGTATGTATCTCCCGTCGATACGGGTACGAGCAAGTATCTTAAGATAAGGAGTGTCATCCCAAACGCTCCACCTCTCTCATTGCACGGATTCCAGAACCCAGGGTCAACCATGTCGGTATCAGCGTGGCATGGCCGATATGGAGAAGGGCAGGGCCTTCTGTGAGCTGCAACTACATCTAGGTATGTGCACATCATTATTTGGTTGTATCGGGGTGCATGGCTTGCAAATCATGTGAACGCTCTAGACGGGCATCCCCTGTAGGTCCCGACTCTCCATTCCTGTTTCTTCCATCCGTACGGAAGGACTTGCTCCTATCCCCCCTCTTTTTTTCTGTCGCAGACCGGATTTTCCTTTCCGCTCTGTAAACAAAGGCCGGGCTTTCTTTGCTGTTTTTGTTCGGCAGCACGGAATACTGTCTCACTATCGACTGCTAGCATGACATGCGGCTGAAATTGCGCCGGCCACCGATATCGAATGCTCGCCTACGCTCATACCGTTCTAATTGAGTATTTCGCAGCCGTTACCGGGAATTGCAACTCTGCATCTGACTCGTAACGTACCCCGTTAGATACGAGCTACCGGCTTGGACTACGCGCACTAATACGAGTACGCGAGCACAATTTTGGATGGGGGTCCAAGCGGGAGCCCGACGTTTTTACCGCGCAAAGTATCCTACGGCGTACTCCAGGCTCGTACCGTGACTCGTGGGAAGGTTACGTAGAGGGCGCTTACCTCGAGGGCGCGTACTCGTACATGCCCATCCTCACCGCAACATAAACTTTGGGTCCCACAGCCAGCCTGCAAGTGCCGAGAGGGTGAACCCCCTTTCTGCTAACTCTTATGTCTGAAACTTAGCATTGCACGGAAAGCCGGGACTGTCTACCTAGCGCGTGGCGGACAAGACGGTGAACTTGACAGGGAGTGGCCAACCGATGAGAAAAACCGGGCCATTGGCTATCGCTCAGCCTGAACGAGCCAGAAGTCAGCAAGGTCGAGCCTCTGGAATCTTGGCGCTCCTGGCACTTTAGCGGGGTGGGGCCTTCTAGCACGGGAAGCAGCCGAATGGTCGGATTGTTAGGTACTTATGGGGGTTTGGGCACTCCAGAGCGCTGATAGCCTTCGGAAGGAAATTAGTGTGGCAAAGCGGCCTCTGGGGGAGCAATCCGATGGGATGGAAGAGCCTGCTAGTAAATGGAATAGAACCTTTGGAACAATCACACGGAAAGAATAAAAAATTGCAAGTACGGAGTACCTACTTAGAAGTACATGCACGAAGCGGAATAGGGGCTATAGCCGTATGAGGAAGGGGCGTACGAGGAGTAATGAGCTCCTTCCCAGCATACTCGGTACTCCTATACCGAATTAGTGCACGAGCTCGTACACCGTAATCATAGCTGTTATACATGGCATCCACGCACGGGCGAGTCGTTCCTTCCCCGGTGGTGCTTTTGTTAGCCCGGAAGGTGCCGCTCTGCTATGGGCGCCTCCTTCTCAGAGCTCAGAGCACATTTTCGCGCACATCGTATCCCAATCCATACCGTTTCATCCACGCCAACAGACAGACGACAAAAAGACTAGCCTGAGAGGTTGGCCCATTTCCTGGTTTGCGGAGTGCGAGCCGCGGAGCCGAGATGCGTTATGTCCCGTTCCAACCGGGCATGGGCGCGGGTTTGCTCGCACAGGAGTGCGATAAGAACGCGTGTTGGAGGCACCGGTACGTGAATGGGTGAAAAAAAATAGCCCGGCTAGCCCTCCCGGAAGGACGGGAGAGAGCCGATAAGTGAGGCCGTGGAAGTGGTTGTGGAATGACCATCCATCTGCTATTTCGACAACGAAACCAAGACTGCCACGAGGCAATTTCGGGGCTGCCGAGAGCTTGGGCATGCAGCAAAAGCATGTAACCCTCGCCGTGGCATTGATGCTTCGTCGGTTCGGCCAGAGGAGTCACGAATAGAAATCTTGCTGCAACCGATCGGCACCCAGCAGATCCGCATGGGCAGCTTGCCTCCAAACATGGGAGCCGAACAGCGGAATAGGGAGCGGAATTGCAGAGCCAACACGAGAGCACTCCTGCAACTGTGGGTAAAGCCCGAGGGATCGTCGAGCATCGCGAGCAGGAGTCGGTCCCGTTGTCTTTCCCGCTCTGCTGCGCGTGCGTCTAATTTTATTATCATGCAGTGCTTACCCTGGATAGGCCAAGGCAGCATGAGTAAGGCCCCGACTCCGCTCATGGCTGGAAGGCTGGCAGACATCCCTGCCTCTTCATTTCCCCGAAACCACACGGCAGACGCCTTCCCGCTCCCAGACTCGCCAGCCAGCATGCAGATCGTAGACGGACGTTGTATCGGCGGTTCGTCCTAAAGCCGTCTTATGCAGAGCGTCCCGAGCCATACGGTGCTTTTTCTGCCTAATCTTGGCGCTACTTTTATACCAAACCGCTTCGCCGTTTTGGGAGAGGGCGGGCGAGTGCGGCAGAAGCCGGCAGAACGCCAGAGCGCCAGTGCGTCTAAGTATGATATCGCAGCGTGGCGGTGGACTGCTGGCAGACTCGGCTGGCAGGCTCGCCGTCTGCCCACGAGGCTGGTACTGTTTCGATTTTCGGTTGTCGGTGATTGTCGAATTTCGGCGGCTGAGGCGCTACAGCGGAGCAAAACCCGGCTGAGACGGACATTCCTCATACGGAGTATCATCTCCCGGGCTCTGGAACGTTTCAGACGGGGGTTGGCTGAGCTGGTGTCGCCCAGAGCAAATGGTGTCCATTTCGCGTCATATTGCTTGGCAGCTGGCCGGTGGATCAGACGGGTTGTCGTTGGGAATAAGCACGAAAGCGCCCATGGAGATTTGCTGACGGAGTAGGACGCTCCATTCGGCATCGAGACGAGCAGCCTGTACGATACGAGTCTTCATATACGGTGTACGAGGACTCGTATTGTGCTCGGAGAGACATCCACAGAACAGAGTTATGACATGACTTCGTCTGCACATCTGCCGTCTTCCGGCTTCCGTCACTTGCCGCTCTCTTCGTCCAGCCTTGTGCTCGGGATCGACTTATACACGTCACGGGACCCTTTCTGCTTCTCTCGACTCCTGCTCCACCCCCATCCCTGGTTTACGACCGGTGCTCGTACTTGTCTACAGGAACGGTCCGGTGGGGCTTCTGGCTGCGCTCTCTCTCTCAGCATTTTCTGACGAGTCTCATTCTGGTCTCCAGACGCAGCCATGTGGCCGCAGCAGTCTGAGCTGCCGTGTACATCGCCTTACAGCTCACAGGATGCCACGTTGAGCAGGCTTGCTCAAGCCTGCTCAGGCAATGTCGGAAATATTTGCGGTTCCTCTGGAGATGTCGGTGCCCAAGTGCCCCGTCGCGACCTTAGAAACACTCCCCCCTTGTCCGGCTCTGTTGAATTTTAGGCATTACCGCGCTTCGCGCTGTTGACCACCTCGCGCTGAATATGATCTGTCGGCGGCTGGGCCGGAAGGACGGTCCATGCAAGGCCTTGTACACCGGTGCGGACACTCCCATGCAAATTATCGGAGGATCATCTGCCAGCGCGAGGCGTTTCACTCGGCTGAAAAGCCAGATTGGATGCCGGCGATCTTACTCGTCCAACGTTGGAAACGTTCCGGCTGTGTGAGCGACTGTGTCATCTCGGCCGCGGGCTGACCATGGTTGCCTCCCGAGCAGGGGCTACATCGACTCCGCTGACCAGTCGACCGGCCGTGTTTCGCGACCGCTGCTCACCGCAACCATGCGCAAGTACGAGTGTATGCACTGGAAAATGCGCTCTCTCTGCCAGCAGGCCACCTCCTCCATGCACGCCGTGTTGCTTCTCGGGGTCCTGTGACTCCACTAGCCTCTCGCATCATGCATGTCGGCTCACCGTTCGCTGTCGTCCTCCGTGCCGCTCGTGCCGCGTGATGTAGCTCGTTTGATGTTTTCGGCGGCCGAAGTGGTCGAGTGATTCGAACGACAGCTTGCGGGTGTGATGAAACCGTTCTTTGCACGTCCCGGCCTTGCTGTTGGGATGGGCAGCATTGCCGCTCGCTGTCGGTGTAAGATGTGTCATGAACATTTGCACCGGCCGACTCTGCGCTTTTTTTTAAGTCTCTCACGGCGATTCGGTCGTGTTGGGAGCACCAGGTTGGCATTCGAGTCCTCGCACATGATCCTGGCGTTAATTTCCGGAAGCACTTCCCGATGCCGGGCATCCGTTTCACAGCATGATACCGGAAAGAAGGCAGAGAGATCCTGGCACCTAAAACGGTCGAGGGATCCGGAAGAAGAAAGCATGGCTGAAATTGGAAACAAGAATATCACGCTCGGTGTATCATTTAAACAAGCGACATTGCCCGACAGAGCATACGAGCACGAAGCGAAGGAGCAGGCAGAAGAAAGCAGAAAGCAGAAAAAGTCCGGGACGGGTGGCAAAATCAGAGCACAAGACCAGCCCGTGCAGGTAGCATCGCCTTGCATGCGGGAGCCATGGCAAAAGGTATGTTGGGAACGACAAGACCTGCCAGCGCAAAAGTGGCACGGAGGCAGTTCAGCACACTAAATGCGGCCATGAAGCCACGAAGACGCAGAGGAGGGGAGTAGGCCTAAGGACGAGCGTTGCACGGTATAGGATATGGTCCGCGCCGTGGAGTCAGGTACATGCACCAAAAGAAAAGGGATGGTCGAAGCAGTGTCGGCGTCATCGACGGCCAGCAGTGGAAGTGGGTACGGGTCGAGCAGAGCGGTTCGCATCAGGCCGCCCAGGCGTCTGTTCGCACACGAGCAGTCGATCCGGATGGCAGTCGCGGTGTCAAGTCGGCCAGCTGTATCCGTACACCACAGGGCCCACATGACGATGTCGCTGTGACGGCAGCAGCTCGTTGTATTGCCGCCTTGGGCAATCTGCATATGGGAGGAGGAAGAGGTGAAAAGGTCGATCAACGGCAGCGCCAATCAAGCTGTGGCGACGCTGTTGTGCTGCTTCGGGTATGCCGACCAGGGCGCGTCGTTGGGATTCATTGGCTGGCATCTCTTCGTACGGCTCTGCTGCAGCACGCAACGGTCTCGGAACGGGTTCCAGCCGCATGATGCATGTTGAGACACTGGAGTCTGACCGGTCACCTGTTCGTTTTGAGGGCTGCTATTTGCACCGGTTTTTTTTCACTGCGCACGTGAGCTGTGTGCTTACCCCATGAAACGGGGCGCTCTGCGTACCAGGTGTGCAGGTATTGGGGCGGCATTCGTCCGGGTGAGGGGATTCCGTTTCTTCCTGATATTGCATGGTCAGTGTATGCATACGGAGTACACTTGGCCTAGTATGCCTTGTGTCCGTGCTGCTGTTGTCGGCATCGTCACTGCTGTCTTTGCTCCCAACAGTGAAAAGATTGGAATTTGAGCGAGCTTTAAGCCGGCAGCTAGCGAACGGGCAGTACGGCCCAAATTGGTCAAAGTTAGCTGATTGTTTCGGGAGACGGGACGGACTGAGATGAAAAGGGGAAATAGCCTTGAAGATTCAGAACCCGCAAGTACACTATGTAGGGAAATAAAGAAATGAAGCATTGAAATTCCACTCCGGTCGGAACCGTTTGGTGTTATCCAGAATAGGAAGTTACAACACCTTTGCACAGCGCGTGGTGAGCTTTGCTCTTTTCAAATTCGGAATACTCGACGACGATGGGCTTTCCGGAAGAGTCACTCTTAAGCTAGAGATGGCACAGCACCGAAGGCAATTGAGATCTACGAGGCACAAAGTGATGGAATTGTAAACTATCGAGCCTCAGCCTCGTGGACCATCTTGTGGAGCCTTGGCTCCGATAGAGTCAACAAAATCGTACACCGGTGGCGGTGATTCAACGATCAAAGCATTACAAGAGATGTAGATGCAACTGAGATATTGCAAGCAACTGCCGATCTCCTCGTCGAATCGAATCACTGCCTTGCAAGAACGTGTCTCCAATCTTGGCTCCTTGCAAATATTTATCGTTTCGAGAATGCCGTCTCTCTCTCTTTGCGGTCTTGTCGTCTGCCGCATTACGTTTAGTTCGTGCAAAGTATTGGACACATGCTAATGTCTAGAGTATGATAGCTTGGATAGTGCAAGAAAAAAGGGCATCTGCAACGCAAGCTCCTCGCCATCCGTGTTAGACTGTAAGGCGCTGGTAGTGCTTCTCTAGTAAGATACCTTTGTTGTGGTGGTGCAAACCCCGTCCGTAATGAGCACAAGGCGGCAGACATACGGCGGCTTCCGTTGAAAGCATGGACATGGTGTGAGTGATATGTTGTGTTGCGTTTGGGTATACGTGGTGTAGGTTGCAAGGGAAGCAAAAAACGATGACTTTGATCGTCTTTGAGAGACGTAATAGTAAGCCTTTCGTAAGCCAGACAAAGCAATATTGCAACAGGAGCAATTCATTACAATGAAGATACATGACTCCGAACACAAAGAGAAGATTACAGGGTCTCTACGGAGTAGACAGGTGATTTGCAGCAGCCCCACCTAATGCGCTGCCCCCCACTTAGCTTATTCAATGCCTTGTCAAGAGTGACGAAATAAGGCCTCTGGCGAGGGCGGCAAGCTGGAGAAAATTCGAGGCTGTCCCAAGACAGCGAAAAAAGCGACGAAAGTGAAATCTACTCGGTACGGTCCAGGCAACAGGCCATATCTGCGTGTTTTTTTTTTCGCCGACCTCTTGAGTCTTTTCTCTCACCGCATCCTCCCCATTTGCCTGCCGGAGTGGCCGAGACGGATACAACGCAACGCGCACGACACTCTCAGCAGGATACCCACCCGGTCTTGTTCTTTTTCTTTCCCCCGGAGCATCTCTTGGTTTCCTATTCGATACATCATCATGGCCGGCGGCAAGAAGGGCGGCGACTCGAGCAAAAAGGCGCAGGGCCAGGCACGCAAGGCGGATGCGGCTTCGCAAAAGGCAGCTGCAGAAGATGCCCGGAAGGAGGCGGCCGAGTCTGCCGAGTGGAACAAGGGGTCGAAGAGCAACGCGAAAAAGTGAGACCAGTGAGACCAGTCAGACGCAGACGCCTTGCATCGGCCCCACCGGCGAGTGTTTTTGTTGGGGGACTTTTTTGCCTTGTTTTCTTTTTCGTCCGCCGTTCTGTTTCGGGTGCGTCCTGCTGACCGGGATGACAGGGAGGCCGAGGCTGCGAAGAAGGCCGAGCTAGCCCGCAAGAAGACGGAGCGCGAGGCGCTGCTAGCCGAGGAGGAGCGCAGCACGCCCGGGCGGGCGGCGCCCAAGAACGCCAAGTCGGCCAACAAGAAGACGAGCGCGGCGGTGGCGGCGCCGTCGCGCAAGCTGGACCTGTCGCAGCTGGACGGCGACGACGAGGACGGCGGCAGCGGCGGCGGGCGGCCGCTGGCGGCGGTCAACGCGTCAGGCATCGACAACGCGCTCGACGCGCTCTCGCTCGACCACGACGCGGCGTCGGGGGCCGGGGCGATCGACCGGCACCCGGAGCGGCGGTTCAAGGCGGCGTACGCGGCCTTTGAGGAGCGGCGTCTGGAGGAGATGGACAATGACGGGTCGGGCAAGGGCCTCCGGCTGAACCAGCGCAAGGAGCGGCTGCGCAAGGAGTTTGAGAAGAGCCCGGACAACCCGTTCAACCAGGTGACCGGCCGGTTCGACTCGACGCGCGAGGAGCTGGCGCAGATCCACGCGCAGGAGAAGGGCAAGATCGAGCGGCGGCTGGGGGCCTGAGCAGTCCGATAGGGGGCTACCGAGGGGGAGGGACGAAGAGCGAAGAGAGAGCTACACTGTACAATGCAGCCTGCAAGTATTTTTGTGTTGGGACAGCATCGACTCGATGCCGTAGCTCTGCACACGGCACCTGCTCGTAGTATCACACACTCTGGCCATAAGCAACGATACGAGTACTCTCAGTCCTCTCAGTACTCTGTACAGTCCAGGATCATCTTGCCACTCGCAATCACCTGTCTTTGCAACGACTCCGCCATCGGAACGCGACGAGGCTACGCTCGTTTCCCCACTACGACTTAATAGCCCCTCACCAAGCTTGGCCCTCAGGCACGGCGGCAGAATCGGGGCCAGTCCCACCGCCTTCTTCTTTGGGGCAGCTCATTTGCACGGGGCTGCAACTGGTGCAAACGAGCGGCAGTCTGTCTCCAACCGGCCGTCGTCTCTGCTTCTTACCGTGCTGTCTGGATTCTGGCATGGTGTCTTTTTTGTGAGAATGGATCTCTCTAGGCTGACCAGCCTACCTTCGCTGCGCCGGCAGCATCTGCTGGCCGAGTTGTAAGTGTGGTGACCACTGTCCACCGCTTCATCTGTGATGGTGGCCGTTCATCAGGTCTGACACGATGGCAGTGTTGGGCTTCGACAGGCCTGTCCGGCCGGAGTGTTTGTCAGTCTCACGCCGGGCGACCCGTCGCTCTGGACGGGGGTGTTGTTTGTGCGAGATGGTGGGTGGCTTTTCTCTTCCTTTCCCTTTTTGTCTTTTTCTTTTTTTCTCTTTTTTTCCCTTCTTTTTCTCTTCTTTTCCTCTCCTCTCGTCTCCCCCCTGACCGAGACAGGCCCCTACGCGCCGGCCATCCTGCGGTTCCAGATCGTCTTCCCCGAGCGATATCCGGCCCAGCCTCCGCTCGTCACCTTTGCCACCGACATCTTCCACCCGCTCGTGACGCCGCTGACGATGAGCGCGGCCGACGACGAGCGCCTGCCGCCGGGCGGCTTCAGCCTGCGCCACGGCTTCCCCGTCTGGTTCAGCGGCGGGGGAGCGGCCCGGCGGCCGTCGACGTCACCGCTGCAGGCATCGCTGGTGCAGACGCCTCCTCGACCGGACGCGGCCACGGCCACAGCTTCGGGCTCGGGCTCGGGCTCGGGCTCGGTCGCCAGCACGCCCTCCTACATGCAGACGCAGCCGCGGGCCGACGACGTGTCGACGTACGACGTGCTGCGCTACGTCCGCAGCGCCTTTGACGACGCGGCCGTCCTGGACGCGATCCCGCTCGAGGCCGCCGGAAACCCGGGCGCCTGGCACGCGTGGCGCGCTCATCGCCGCCAGCCGGCCCCGACGACTGCTGCTGCTGCTTCTCCTGCAGACGTGGTCTCGCCCGCCAAGGAGCCGGGCGAGTGGAACTGGGAGCACGTCTGGGAAGAGCGGGTCAAGAACGGCATCAACATCAGCGTGTCGGACTCGGTGCTCTACGGCGGCGCGGGCGCGGCCGACGATGTGGTGAGTGCGAGACAAGACCAGAGACAGGCCAGACCTGCTCACGATACTGACTGTTCGTGTCCAGATCCACTTCCTCTCGATGAACGACGGCGACGTCGAGGCAATCAAGGACAACATCAAGCGGACCCTCGACGTGATTGCATGACCTGTCGGCGGGACGACTTTATGTTTTTATGCCAGAGATACCAGGGGACGGGCAGATGGAAGATAAAAGAGGCGGAATACATAGGTAGCACGCATGGTTTATATTATTATGATTCCTTATGATTCCTTTCTGGACCTGTGTGTGTGCACGGCTGTCTGGCCGGCAACGAGACGGCCGTCGGCAGAGCCATGGTCAGCACCGTCTTCGTCATGCTCGAGCAGGCGCCAGCAGGCGGGCTGCTGGAAGAGCAGGGCCTCGTCGCCCCAGGCCCACCAGCCGGCGGTCAGGTTGCGGGCAAAGACCTCGAGGCCGACGGGCGGGCCGGCGCGGCCGCGGTCGACGATAAACGGGCAGAGGAGCGGCCGCAGGTTGGGCTTGCGCGAGTGGACGTCGGGCACGGCGACGACGACGCGATCGGGCGGGAGGCGCCAGCTTGCAGCGGCGCCTGTCCCTCGGGGCCGTGCCAGCAGCAGGCGCTCCCACGGCTTGCGCCACGGCGACGCGACCGGCCCGACCGGCTGGCCGGCCGTGGTGACCTTGAGCCAGGTCCAGGCGGCCACAAGGTCGACGCCCCAGGCGCGGAACAGGCCGCTGTGCGGGTGCGTCAGCAGGTCGATGCAGGCCGGCTTGTTGGTGACCCAGACGGCCACCAGGCCGGAAGGCGACGCTGCCAGCTTGGCCCCGACCGGCACCGCCTCGAGGAGCGCCCGCATGGCGGCCATGTCGGCCACGGTGGCATAACCGGCGTCGGCCGCCTCGACTGCCTGTTTCTTCTGTTTCTTCCGGCCCTGTCGTCGTCGGCGGGCCGACCGGTTCGGCCACGGCGGGTCCAGCACGACGAGGTCAAAGGCCGGGGCCTCGGCCAGAAAGGCCGCTCGGCAGTCGGCGATGCTGCCGGCCAGACAGCGGGCGCCCGGGGGGATGAATGGTGGTGGCGGTGGTAGTGGCGATGATGGTGATGGTGATGATGGTGATGGTGATGATGGTGATGGTGATGATGATGGTGGTGATGATGGTGGTGATGGTGATGATGGCGCAGATGACCGTCTTCTCCCTCCCTCCACCCTTTCCAGACACCAGGGCCCCGTGAAGCCGCTCTCGCTCAGCTCGGCCAGCGCTCCCTCGACGGCCGCCTGCGTCGTCAGCTCGGCCAGCTGTGCGGCCAGGCTGCGCTCGTCCGGCCCGTCGTGGCCGCGGCCGTGCTGTGGCTCCGGAAACGGCTCCGTCGGCGGCCGCGCCGAGACCAGACGCCGCCGTCGTCTGGCGCCCGGCTCGACGTCCTGGGCCTCCTCAATCGACCGCGGCACGTCAACCACGACAATGGTGCGGGCCGCATTCTCGTACAGGATCGCCGACGACGGAGGCATCAGCCGCGGGGCTGCTCTTATTTGTAGATGTCGTCGTCTTCTCGGCTTCTAGGCTCGGCAACTGTCGGCTTGCCCTGCTTTGCCGGGGTTAGTGGCGGGATGAACTCGAGCACAAATTGGTCGATAAATTAGGAGGCTTACAGGTACCTTTTTTAGTATAATCCGTACTCGTACGGATTACAGCGTACTCCGTAAATCTGTCATTACTAATTGGCCACTCCAGCGGTTCCCCACCTCCGCAGACCCGGGCACATTTTCCCCGTCTTTTCGTCCTACGCGTGCCCAATCCTTTTTTTTTTCCCATACGCCCCTCCGCAGTCCGCCCCAAGCCGGAACGACATCCGCCAGACGTGCTCCAGCTCGTCGCCAGTCTTGACCCCGACAGAGGCCGCCTGCTCCGGCTTCTCGTTGTGCCTGGCGGCTTTGCTTGCGCCATCGAAAGCGCAGCCGCTTTCCGTCCAGCTGGCAGCAGCTGCTCGCCATAGGTCGCCTCGCTCCTTCATCCCAGGACTGGATCTTATAGCCGCGGATACGTTGCCGTTCTCCCCGCATATCTCCGGCCTCTCTCTTTGCCGATTTCAGTCTCCTCTCTTGACGTCTTCCCTCTTCCACCCAAGCGATGCATCCCCGTCTGTCGCCTTCATCTCCGCTCACATGTTAGAGATTGCCGAGCAGCCGCGGCCAGGCGGGCACTCGACCACGGCAGCCACGAGCGCAATGTCCTACACAACCACCACGGCCGCTGCGCCCGACCGACAACTCGACGACCAGGCCGACAGCAATGGCAACGTGGCGGCCGGTGCCGGTGCCGGCGTCGAGCCCCTGCCCGTAGCCATCCTCGACGGACAGGTCGACAAGCAGAGCTTCTCGTATGTCTGGCGGACGGGTGTCGCAGGCGGCTTGGCTGGATGCGCAGTAAGTTTGTTCTGTATTTACGACCAACACAATAGCCACAATACACATACACACAACCACACACAACCACACACTAACCTCCCAGGCAAAAACAATCGTGGCCCCCCTCGACCGCGTCAAGATCCTCTTCCAGGCCAGCAATCCGCAGTATGTCAAGTACTCGGGCTCTTGGGCTGGCGTTGCCCAAACCATGCGGCTCATCTACCAGCAAGACGGCCCCCTCGGCCTCTTCCGCGGCCACTCCGCCACCTTGCTGCGTGTCTTTCCCTACGCCGCCGTCAAGTTCCTCGCCTACGAACAGATCCGCTCCTTCATCATCCCCCGCAAGGAGAACGAGACCCCGTTGCGCCGGCTGCTGAGCGGCTCGCTGGCCGGCGTCACCTCTGTCTTCTTCACATACCCGCTCGAGCTCATCCGCGTGCGCCTCGCCTTTGAGACCCGTCGCGACGCCCACTCCTCGCTCCTCTCCATCTGTCGGCGCATCTACGTTGAACATCCGGGATCTGTGTCAGCAACGACGACAGCAACTACAGGTGCAACTGCAGGTGCAACCACAACTGCAACCTCAACTGCAACCTCAACTGCAAGACCTCTCACGACCCCCCGCTCCGGCATCATCAACTTCTACCGCGGCTTCTCTCCCACCATCCTCGGCATGCTGCCCTACGCCGGCATGTCCTTCCTGACTCACGACACCTGTGGCGACCTGCTGCGGCTGCCGCCGGTCGCAGCCTGGACCACCCTGCCGCAGCCCGCCAACGCGCCGCCCGGAAAACCTGCTCCGCTGCGCGCCTGGGCCGAGCTGCTCGCCGGTGGCGTCGCCGGCCTCGTCTCCCAGACCGCGTCCTACCCGCTCGAGGTCATCCGCCGTCGCATGCAGGTCGGCGGCGCCGTCGGCGACGGCCATCGTCTCAACATGGGCGAGACGGCCCGGCTCATCGTGCACGAACGCGGCCTGCGCGGCTTCTTCGTCGGCCTTACCATTGGCTACGTCAAGGTCATGCCCATGGCCGCCGCCGCCTTTTACACGTACGAGCGGCTAAAACGGCATCTCGGCGTCTAGACAATGTTGGGGAATTGCACTGGCGTTTAGGACTCGGGGCGGTTCTTGGTTCTTTTTGGGGCATTGCGAATAGCACTTGCATAGGATCATTGACTTTTACTCTTTTTTTTCGTCTTTTTGACCCATCCGGACAGCTCGGTGGATGATGTAAAGACAGTGCGAGTACATACACACACTATGCACCCATACGGTATTTCCACACTCGATCGGTTGTCCGTGGATTCTCGTAAAGAAAACGCTTGGCTGGACACCACGATACCAGAGCGGCCCAATGAAAGCGGGCGGCTGGGCCTTGCGGTGTGGCGAAAACCAGGCCGAGCCTGGACGGGGCAGCGGCACAGAGACTGACCAACAGCCAACAGCAACGAGGAGATAATACGAGGCCGGCCAGCCCTCGCGCGACTTCCTGTTCGTCCGGACTATTTTTGCCCGAAACGATTGACAGGGACCTATTGGCGATGCCCTGGCTGTTGGCTGCATGGTCGCATGCGACGGGCCTGTCGGGACGCGATGAAAATACTCGACGGGCAGAGATCCGGGTCGATGAAGATTCTGATCTTGTCGTCCAGCCAGCACACAGCAGCTGCATGATGATGGCAGCGCCCAGTCGCAGCCGACTTCTCGTATCAGATGACATACGAGAGTGGAGAGGTCTCGAAGCAGCCGTGCTTTTTCTGGATCGCTCGCTCGATCTTTGTGGGCCAGGCGATATTATTAGACTCGGGTCTGTGCTTCTGGCCACTGACCGTCCGAATACGTAAGGACGTATGGCCTTTTGCAAGTACCTGATGGCGAGGAATGTGCACCATAGCACCCGTTAACGGCGGCCCGTCGCCGATCGGACGGAGACATGCGCCATTTTGGCGACCTGTTTGGGTTGTTCGCTCTGCCCTTTTGCTTTTCCGATTTTCTGCTCTTCTGCTCGTTCTGCTCGTCCTGCTCGACCTGTTCGAATTGCTGTCCTTCCTGCTGCATCTTTATTGGATTTGCGTTGCAGTGTCATTGCATCCGGAAGCGTCTCGTTTCTTTTTGCCTCCCCTCTTTCGGGGGCTGGAATCCATCGTCCTGACGGCCATTCGTCGAGCAGACCCAACTAAGGCGAGGTTGGGGAGCTGAGCTGGCAGCTTCTGTAGGTTCAGACCCCCAACCTGCTGAATTTTATCACGCTACTGCTGCACCTCCAGGCACTGGGCTGCACGGACCCCATTAGCGAGTACGTGGTGGCTGGTGGTGGCTGCAGGCAATACAAAGTACCGCCTTAGCAGGCCGGTGCTGGTGGCTCGTTTCCCAGCAAGCATTGCCCACCACAATGGTGTTCTGGTGGTGTGTCTCCCTGCATGGTGGCTAGTGAGAAAAGGAGACTAGCAGGCTGTGAGAATACGAGGACTTGGCCGTCGCAAGAGCTGCTGGTCAGCCTGCGCGAGCAGCATGATGTCGTAGCCGGAACAAACACCCCTCTCTCTCATTGTGGGAAACGGCGCTAAAGTCTGAAGTACGGAGCAGGAGAAAGAAGGTTGGCGATGGGCCTGACGGCCCTATATCTGGGGTTGATAAAGCTCGTGTGGTCCCTCGGTCTTTTGCTCCTGCCCTGTCTGCTCTCCTGCCTTGTCCATTCTGCCGTCTTGTGCAGCCATACGCTCATCCTCGCACCCCATTGGCGTGCATCGAACCAACGTCTATTCACCGTCACTCGCTTTTTCTTTGCCATGACTTCGACAGAACGTCGGAGAAGTCTCTCCCTGCCGTTTGCGCCGCTGTTTGGCTTCCGGTCGGACAAGTCGAGCGACAGGTCGAGCGACAAGACGAGCGACAAGACGCCGCGGCTGCGACGGAAGCTGCAAAAGGTGACCAAGTCGACGGGCGAGGCCGAAGCCAGCAGGTCGTCGGACCGGCCGCCCCTGACACACCTCACCGACGGCTCCTTCAAGTCGATCAAGTACGAGGCCCGGCCGCCACAGCAGCAGCCTGGCTCGGCCGCGGCCGCGAGTGCTCGCCCCGGCACGGCCGTCTCGCCGAGTCGCCACAACGCCGTCACTTCTCGTCCGGGCACGGCCACGTCGAGTCGCCACAACGCCGCCAGCTCTCGTCCGGGCACGGCCACGTCGCCCGGTCGTCACGGCGCCGTCAGCAGCTCGGGCCGCCACAGCATCACCGTCGGCTACAGCCAGCCTCATCCGCCCGTCACCATGTCGGCGGCCGAGAAGAGGGCGCAGGCCGAGACGCAGGCCCGCGCCTTGGCCATGGTCGAGGCCCAGGAGCGAGCGCAGGCCAGACCAGTGCCGCCTCCCCTGGTGCTGCCCCAGTCGGTTCCCCGGCACTTTCCCCAGTTCCACCGACCGCACCAGCAGCACCAGCAGCAGCCCGCGGCCCTGTTCTCCCGCCAAAACGACTCGGCCTATTCCTTCTCGGCGCGTCACTCCCTGGCCGCCTCGATCGTGTCGCCGCTGGCACCGCTCTCGCCCGTGTCGCCGCTGTCGCCCATGTCGCCGCCGCCGCTGTCGGCGCCGTCGATCCGGTCGCTGGCCACGTCCTATGGCTTGCCCCTGTCGCCGCCGCGCTCGTCGTCGTCCTCGGTCAGCACGCCCCCGAGCAGCGCCTGCTCGTCCGACCACGTGCCCTCGCCCTACGCCGGCCGCGTCGTGCCCGAGCTGAGCCACCTGGGCCTCAGCGGCGCCCCGAACCAGAACCAGTACCGCGGCGTCAGCGGCGCGCCGCCCAAGGCGCTCGGCTCGCCCGTGACCAGCATGTCCAACGCGTCTAGCGTGTCGCTCTCGCAGCCACGCCGCAAGCCCAAGACGCCCGTCTTTGTGATTGGCCAGCTCGAGAGCGGCAGCGACAGCGACAGCCAGAAGGAGAACCAGCAGGAGAAGCAGAAGCATAACGAGGAGAAACAGCAGGAGAACCAGAACCAGAACCAGAACCAGAACCAGAACCACCAGCAACCAAAAACCCTATCACAGCAGTGCAGCGCTGCCCTCGGCATCCAGACCCCCCCCGAGTCACCCCTGGTCCTGGCGGCCACAACGGTGGCGGCCGAGCTGTCGTTGCTGCAGTCGCAGTCCAGCATCGAGTGCATCGCCGAACAGTATCGCGCGCTGCTGGCATCGCGCAACTCCATGTTCACCGACGCCCATTCGGTCCTGGAGCTGGAGACGGAGGACGAGGCCGACGGAACGATGGCCCGAAAGCACGGCCTGGTACCGGAGCAGCGACGGTTCATGCTGTCGCCCGCGTCGCAGAGGAAAAAGGAGACGGCCGAGTCGGTGTCGACGACATCGCCCCTCCCGTCGCCCATGTTTCCCCGGATGGCACCTCCCAACTTTAGCAAGCACGTCAGCAAGAATGCCAAGAGCGCCCTCGTGCGGCCGTGCACGCCGCCGCCGCAGGCTGACGGCCTGAGCCTGCAGATCTGCCTCGACCTGCTGACTCGCGAGCTCTCGTCGGCGATCGTAGACCGTCACGTGATGTCGGCTGGGCTGCGTGGCGCGTCCACAGCCAGCTCGACCGCTGCCCCGGCCCTGCAGATCCTGGTCATGATCGAGGCGTACGAGCGGCTACGGGACCAGCTGGTCGACGAGGCGCGGCGCAAGCGCAACGGCAGCAGCGGCCAGATCGAGGCCATGTTCAGCCTCTGGCTGCAGGCGCTCTACAAGATCCACGACTCGCTGACGTCGGTGTCGGCCGGCAGCCGGCGCGACGAGGACGGCCAGGCGAGCGAGAGCGCGTATGACTCGGCCGAGGAGCAGCGATGATGGGATTTGACCTTTACGTTTGCGCACTCTTTCTGTTTACTGTGTGGAATCTGACGATTGGACATGACGAATGACGGCTTATCACTCCTTAATGTTTACATGATTGCATCTAGGTGATGCTACGGGAAGAATGGATATGGGTATGATACATGAAGATACAAGGTAGAGATGGAGTACAGAGTACAGAGTACAGAGGAGGAGTATATTACGAAGTAATGCTGCTGTGAAGAGAACGCGTGCAAGTAGACTTAGGTCACATGACCACGTAAAGTGGGTATGGGTAGCTTCTCGCCCAGTTCAGCTGGAGCCTACAGACGACAAGGTCAGCCTCCGCCATGGATGACGATGACTTTGGCGCCGACGCCGACTTTTTGGCGGCCCTGGCGGCAGCCGACGTGGTGAAGCCGACAACGGCGGCCGTGTCGCGTGTCGGGCCCCCCAAGCCAGCGCAGCTTCCGGCACGCCAACAAGCAGCAGCAGCAGCCGGACCTGGTCAGCAGCCGGCCGTGGCCCACCGGCCGACGCCTGCGACACGCGTGCCGATACAGCAGCCGACGCCACAGCGGCTGGAGCGACCGGGGGCCGGGGCAGGGGGAGCGCGCATTGTGCAGCCGACACCACAGGTGCTCTCGGGGCCTGGAGGCGTTTTGGGTGGATCGGGAACCGCAACCGGAACCGCAACCGGAACCGGACGGCCGGCGGTGGTGCCGTCGTCCGGGTCGACGATCCTGGTGTCGCCGCGGCAGAAGAACAACCCGGTGCTGTCGCAGCTGCGGACGGTGGCGTGGGAGTACAGCGACATTGTGGCCGACTACCTTCTCGGCACGACCACGTGCGCGCTCTTCCTCAGCCTCAAGTACCACCGGCTGCACCCCGAGTACGTCTACGGCCGGATCCAGGGCCTGCAGGGTCGGTACCAGCTGCGCGTGCTGCTGACGCTCGTCGACATCGACGGCCACGAGGAGCCGCTGCGCGAGCTGGCCAAGACGTCGCTCGTCAACCAGACGACCCTGCTGCTTTGCTGGTCCGCCGCCGAGGCCGCCCGCTACCTCGAGCTGTACAAGACGTTTGAGCACGCCACCGGCTTTGCCGCCATCCGCGGCCAGCAGGCCGCCGGCTACGCCGAGCGCCTCGTCCAGTTTGCCACCGTGCCGCGCGCCATCAACAAGGCCGACGCCGTCGCCCTGGTCAGCGCCTTTGGCAGCGTCCGCCGTGCTGTCTTGGCCGAGCCCGAGCAGCTCGCCCTCGTCGCCGGCTGGGGCGAGAAAAAGGTCCAGGGCTGGCGCCGCGCCGTCGAGGCGCCCTTCCGCGTCCAGAAGACAAGGGCCCGGCGGGCACGCGCCAAGGCCGCCGCCAGCAACGCCACCCCCGTCCGCGAGACAGAAACTCCCCCGGACAGCGCCGACGAGCCCCCGACAGCGCCGGCCGACCAGCTCAGCGACGGCGTGGCCGCAGCCTTGGCCCGGCTGCGGGATGCCCAGAAAGGCTAGGGGCTTGGGTGTCTGGGAGGCTTGGAATTGTATAAAGAATGCCGACCTCTGCGCTGCAGAGTCACATATGTATCCAGATGAGTCGATTGCTGCTTTAATTCTATTCATGTTCTTTGTAAGCAACAGCACTTGCAGTTTGCCGCTGTCCTACTAGTTGTTCCTTCCTTTTCTGGTCGCGACCCCCCTCCTCGATCGTCTGCCTCTCCTTCACACCTTGACTCTCTCTTCTCTTGTGCCCAGACTATAGTAGTCTCTCTCCCTTTCCACTTCCCCATCCTCCTCCGTGGCCACAAACTGCCGTGTGACGGCCATCCCTCCGTCAATTCAAGGAAACACGCTCAATGCTATGCGCCATACTGCATCTCCTCTGCCACGAGTGGCGGACACGACTATGACCATGACAGTGCCGCCTGGACTTCTGTCATCAGCATCCCCACGAAAAGTGCCGTGCTTACTGAGAATGAGAGAAATCATATCTGCTTTCCATCGTCGGCTTCACAAACGCCTGTCTTCTATGCCTTGTTTTCTCCACTTTTGCCTTCTTTTACGGCCTCATGACCCTCGCGCGTGCTCGACACTATAATTTAACTCATGCCGTCCACGTTTCAGTGTGTGTCCTTACAGTCTAATGTAATCGACTATTCCCGTCATGTGCCTGTTTAGGCCTTTCCTGCTCCCAGTCACTATCTATATAAGCTCGTACACGCATTTTTGTGTTTTATATCTTTAGGTTCTCATTTAATTTCCTTCTCGCCATTTCCTCACCGTCTGAATAATGCATTGGTTTACAAGCGTCGTCGGACTGCTGAGTTTTGGCACTGCCATTTCTGCGGGCTCTGCCATTCCGACCCACCGCTCCAAGCCGGTCTACGGCTCGCACCCTGATCGTGCTGAAGCCGTCAAGGCTGCCTTTCAGCTGAGCTGGGACGGCTACTACAAATATGCCTTTCCTCATGACTCTCTTCAACCGCAGAACAACAGCTATAAAGACGACCGGTAAGACGGCCTCCTCTCAAGATCTTCGGGTGCTGTATACTAAACTATCTAGCAATGGCTGGGGTGCGAGTGCTATTGACGCTTTCTCCACCGCAGTGATGATGGAGAACGGCCAGGCTATCCAGCAGATTTTGGACCACGTCCAGAACATCAACTTTGACACCTCCGTCGGCACCATCTCGCTCTTTGAGACAACCATCCGCTATCTAGGCGGTCTGCTTTCGGGTAAGGAGAATCGGCCAATGATGCGTTTGTATATACTGATCTCAGGATAGCCTACGACCTGCTCCAGGGTCCGCTCAAGCAATATGCCACCAACGAGACGGCGATTGCCAATATCCTGAACAAGGCAAGACATCTGGCCGACAACCTCGCCGTAGGCTTTAACACCACCACTGGCATTCCGGACAACATCCTCCTGTTCGACCCCCCACGCACCAATGGCTCTACCACTAACGGCATAGCCACTATTGGCACGCTGATTCTCGAATGGACTCGACTGAGCGACCTTACAGGAAGTCCGATGTACCGAGAACTGGCCGAGAGGGGCCAGTCTTACCTCATGAACCCACAGCCACAGGGTCTGGCTGAGCCATTTCCAGGCCTCGTTGGAACTAATCTGAACATCAGCAACGGCCTGTTCATCGACGGCAGTGGAGGCTGGGGTGGGAGTGACGACAGCTTTTACGAGTACCTCCTCAAGATGTATCTCTACGATCCTGCGCGATTTGCTACCTACAAGGACCGGTGGATTGCGGCAGCCGACTCGTCCATAAAGTACCTTGCTTCCAGCCCTGTCACACGGCCCGATCTGACCTTCCTGGCGACGTTTGATAACCAGACGCGCAAGTTCGACTCTGGACACTGTATGTAGACCGGGCCTCTTTTATTTCATGCTCCATCAACTGACCGGCCTCTCCAGTGACGTGTTTTGATGGTGGAAACTTCATTCTCGGGGGCCTGACGTTGGATGAGCCGCGGTACATCGCCTTCGGCCTCAACCTGACGGCTGCTTGCCGCGAAACATACAGGGCCACAGCCACGGGCATTGGGCCGGAGGGTTTCCAGTGGCAGGACAACGGTGGCCAGGCGGCAATCAACGCGACCAACAATCCGGTGCCGCCGGCGGACAGCGCGGCGTTTGCTCAGGAGGCCGGCTTCTGGGTCTCAGACAGCCAGTACATGCTCAGGCCCGAGGTCATCGAGAGCTACTACTACGCGTACCGGGCGACAGGCGACCCCAAGTACCAGGAGTGGGCCTGGGATGCCTTCCTAGCAGTTAACAAGACGTGCGCGGTGGGAAGCGGCTACAGCTCGATCAATGATGTCAACAAGGCCGGTGGCGGTGGCTTCCAGAATTTCCAGGAGAGCTTTTGGTTTGCCGAGGTGCTCAAGTACAGCTTCCTCATCCAGGCACCGGATGCCGACTACCAGGTGCAGCCTGACCACACAAACAAGTTTGTCTTCAACACCGAGTGCCACCCGCTTCTGATTCCGGGCGGCGAGCAAGCTCATAGATAGGGGAAAGGAGGGAAACGAGCTGGTTAGTGAAGGTTACTCCTCCTGCTGGCAGGCACTTTTATATTGACCGTAACTGCGAATACTGCTTTACAAAATGATGGTATCTCTGTGTCTGCATGCATGCATGACTGTTGCTTTTTCCTGCTTCCCCTGTATTCGCCAACGTGTGATGAGTCAGCAATGCAACACCGAACCCAAACACAAGACTTGTCAGCAGCTGAGGACAGTCCAGCGGGCGAGCCAGCCGACGGTCTCGCCGACGTTGCGGACGATGCACAGGCGGGCTGGGGTCCGTTTCCTGTGTTGTCGCTGCTGCTGCCGGTCCGTGTCAGTCTCGACGTCGCCGTCAGCGGCGACGATGGCCTCAGCGAGCTTCTGGGCGGCGACGTGGCCGATGGCGAAGCCCTTTCCGGTCTGGAAGCGCTGGGCGCCGCTGGTGACAAATCCGATGAGGTCAGCGGGACCGGGCAGCGGCAGGTGTTGCTGCTTCTGGGTCAGTTCGCGGCTGCTGGCCGGGTACAGCAGCGGCGTGTCGAGCAGCGACCGGGCGAGCAGATGCTTGCGCGTGGCCATGTCTGTGCCGGGCGGCATGCGGCGCATCTTGTTTGCGTTCTGGTTCTGGTTCTGGTTCCGGTGGCTGTCGCCGTCGGCGAGGGCGCGCCAGAGGCGGCGGTCGGCGTCGTATGTGGGCAGGCGGTAGATGCGGGCGCGGGCGAGGGGCGTGCCGCGGCCCAGCATCTCGACCGAGACGGTGGCCAGGGCGAACGGCGTCCGCCATGCCGGCAGCTGCGGCGATGGTGATGGGAGGCGCAGGCCGTCGGCGACGGCGCGCAGATCGGACCAGGTCACGTGATGCATCCCGCGCACCAGATCGCCAGGTAGCCGGAGGGCCTCGAACTGGACCTCCTCTGGGAAGTCTGCGTCTGCGTCTGCACTGTTGCTGCTGTCCTTGGGAGCAGCCACGACGTCGGTAGAGATAGGGTCGACGCCAAAGAGGTGCTCCCAGTCGCAGGCGAAGCCAGAGCCGAGCTCGCCCTTTTGGCGGCCGAGATCGACGGCGGACCACTGAGGCCGCTTGGCTGGCGGGGTCTTGTCCCAGGCGGCCTTGGCGGCACGGCGGCTGTCGAGCTCCCAGTCCCAGCCGGCGGGGGTGCCGGGAAAGTCGGCCGGGAACCAGGGACGGCCGCGCTCGAGGGCGACGAAGCGGTCCTCGTCGAGGCCAGCCAACAGGGGCCGACGGCCGCTGGTACGGAGCGACTGGTGGTGGAGGGCGCGCCAAAGGACGTCGATGCAGCCGCGGGGGGCCAGCAGGGTCCAGGAGGGCGAGGACGAGGACTCAGCGGCGGTCCCGAGCGGTATGGCTGCGCCGGCCATGGCGAGAATGACGGGAATCGGGCGGTCGGACGGCGTGGGCAGCAGTCGGGCGCTGACAGGCAGCTTTCCGCGGCGGCGATCCAGCGACTGCTGCGACGGCAGCCAGGCGGCCTGCCGGCGCAGGGTGTCGTCAAAGAGGCCAGACGGCCGTCGGGCGGCGGTGCTGCTGGCCGGCCATTCGGCTGCCGAGCCGAGACGGCTGCTCTTCTGGTCGTCTTTCTCTGTCCCCTCGGTCGTCTCGACGGCGTCGTACCGCGGGTCTTGGACGTCAAAGGCTAGCATGGCACCACTGGCCGGGGCCAGGACGCTGGGGTCGATGGCGCGCAGGCGCAGAAAGTCGGCTGCCTGGGGGTCGTCGGGCCGGCAGGGCCGCAGGAGGGCCAGCAGGGCGTCGACGGCGCAGCTGCCGGTCAGGTCGATGCTGCCAATGTCCATGCGCAGGTCCTGGACGGTGACGGCGAGGTGGCGGCGGCGCACGGCGGCCATGAGCGTCGTCCAGACGTGGGAGAGGACGGCCGGATGGACCCGGAGGAGGGCCTCGACCGTGGTGCCGCTGTCGGCTCTCGGGTTGAAGAACAGCGTCATGGCGCCGCAGTTTCCCGGCCCCGCCATCATGCCGCCCATCTGTCCGCCCTGCTGGTAGCCATACGGTCGCGGCAGCTTCGCGTCGACGCAGCAGGCGCCGCTGCGCAGTCCCGGGCGCTGCAGCAGGACCGGCTCGACGACGGCGGCCAGGACGGCGTCCAGCTGGGCGGCGTCGTCGGCCCGCAGCCGCAGCACGGCCATGTAGCTCGTGTCCCAGCTCAGACAGGTGCCCGGGCGCAGGCCAGCCGATCGCAACGACGCGCGGTACGTCTTGTTGGCCGGCGTCTTGGCCACGACGGCGTGCCAGAGCGCGCCCGGACAGGCCATGTGGGCTCGCTTGGCCAGCCACATGTGCGTGGGCAGGCGTAGCTGGTCGATGGCCAGAGGGCGGCCTGGAGGGGGTGGTTTGGGGTGGTTGTGGTTGTGGTTGTTGTGGTTGCGATTATCTGCATCCATGTCGATATCCAAACCGGCTGTATTCGTCTCAGAGTCGCCCACTTCTCCCCCTCCCTCTCCCTCCAGGTCCATGCCGTCTTCCTTTTCTTCATCTGCTCCTCCCCGCCTCATCTTCTTCTCCTGCTGCTGCCGGATCCGCTTCTTCGTCTTCTCGTGCACCCACGCCGACGCCGGCTGCCCCCGACGCCGCTTGGCCAGCCCCACCGCCATGCTGGGCGTGTTGTCGGCCGCCTGGTCTCGTCGTGCCTGCTGCTGCAGCCGCCGTGGCAGCCGCTTGGCATCGTGGCTGGCCGTCCGTCGCCGCATGCCTCGCGGCAGCCGCTGGAACGCCTTTTCCACCCGGCCGTCCTTGCTGGCCTTGATGCTCCGGTGCAGGTCGCCAATCTCCCGCTGCAGGCTGCCCATAAACGCCGCCAGGTCCACCGAGCCTAGAGGCCCCGTGGCTGCGCTGCCCTTGTCATCCGTGCTGTTCTGCACTGTCCGTCGCCGCTTGGCCGGCCGCACGCCGCCGGACCCGGAGCCCTCCATGAACGATGCTGCAGCAAAAATGGAGAAACCTGACGAGCGCGTGATGCGCCACGGCCCGTGATGCTGTCGTCGGTTGCCTGGGGTCGTGGCAGCAGGCCGTCGAGATGGAACGGCCGAAATTTGCAGAAAAAGCTATGCGCCGCTTAGCGCGCAGCAGCGACAGGAGCTAAAGCTTAGCGCCCGCACATGCGCCGGCACGTGACTCCCACATCGCCCGCTTCCTCGGCCTTGCCAGGGAATCTTACGATGGACAGCTGGGCCACCCTTGCCCGCCGTCCTCGTACGAACGCCAACTCGGATCCCAACGGTGGGACCGGCCCTGTCTCGGATGGCCGGGCTGATCGCTGGCGTGCTGGCGTGCTGAATCTGGCTTGATACCACTCACCGCACCGAGTATTGGCAATCACATCCCTGGCCGGATCTCCCCTAAACCGTTCACAGACAATGGCTCGGCACCATGGCGCACGAGACGACGAAAGAAGAAACCGACTGGGTGGAAGACGGACGAAAGAGGAAACGAAACAGGATCGAGGAAAGAGGAAAAGGAAAAAGAAAAAGGCTAACAGGGTAAACGGGTAGACCAGAAGGAATGTGTCAAAAAAAAGAGGAAAATCAACGAAAAAGAACGAGGCCATACGATGGGCATGCGAGATGGTCACAGGCATGCACCGCATTGTGGAACAGCTCGCTTCGAGCTCTTGCTCCGAGCACCACCCGCGTGCACCCGATTCCCGGCAAGGGCAACCAGCCTGACTCGGACAAAGCCCTGGGCCGTATGGCTGCTTGTCTTTCCTACAATGTACTCCGTAACATTGTAGTCTCCCAGCTCTCTCTCGGCAGTTGTGGAATTCACACTGACGTCTCCGATCCACTCCTCTCCTGCTCCCTGCTGGGTTCCGCTTTGTCGGGTCGCCCAATCTGGCAGCCAGCGCTCGGTAACGCATGTGCCGGCTTCAGCTGGGGGCCCCAGTATCCCCCCTCTCGCCCTCTCAGCTGTCGCTGCTCCCCTTCGTGCCGAAGCACTGGCCGCTAGTCCCATTTGCGACAACGTGAGAATCCCGTCGCGCGGCCCCACTTTTTGCCGCTCTTCACAATCTCTGAGGCGACCCTTTCACGACTCTGCATTTCTCCCCATCGCCAAACACCTGGCCTCCTCGCCCTCACCTGCGGCCTGAGCCATGCGTCCCGATCGGACTCCGTCCCGGCGCCCATCGACTGCACCCATATAAGAGCTCTGCCCGACCGCTTTGCCCGACCGCTTCGCTCCTCCTCCTGTCGCCCATCGCTTCAGCCCAACCGACCTGCATCGCGCCCGCGCCCCTTCTCGTCGCCATGGCCCCCGTCATGGACTCGATCGTGCCCCCAAAGCTGGCCTCGCACTTCCGCGCCGCCAAGTCCTCCCGCCTGCTGACCGCCACCAACGTCGACGATGCCGGATCGGGCTGGCTGCTGGTGCGCCTGCTCGGCGACTGGATCCGTCTATGCACCGGGCCTGCCGGCGATGGCAAGAGCGACATCGCCGTCGTCGTCTTCTCCCTCTGCCGCGACTTTGACTTTTACGCCGCCGGCCTGTCCCAGTTTGTAAGTGCATCCCCCTGTCGGCCCCCTGTCAGCCCCCTGTCAGCCCCCATGCAATAGCTGATGCCTCGTAGGGCATCGACCTCCAACGCCACGAGACCAATGGCCACTTCAAGTTTATAGGCGGCATCTACGCCAAGCTTCTGGGCGAGAGCCCGTCCTTGACCATCGACGCCGCCTTGGATCTTTTGAGCGACGAGGTCGAGCTGCTGAAACAGTCCTACTCGCGCACCGTCCTCCTGCTCGACTCGCCAGAGCTGGCCTTGACGCTCGTCGGCGAAAACCCGCACGATGCCGGCTCAGAGTGGCTCACCCTGCTCCAAGGCGTCACGCACGTGAGCATCCCCCCTCCTCCAATGGCCACGGCCCTGGGCCTGTCTGACCCGCTGCGCAGCAATTCCACCATACCATCGTGGCCATGTCGCTAGACTCGCCACGTATGGGACGTACCCGCCTGGAGTTTGATCAGGCCATGGCGCGTGTCTCGAGCGTCAAGGCCCTCGGCCACAAAGCCGACATGTCCATGGTCCTGCGACACTACCAGACGCAGAACTCCAAGACCGACGGCACCATCCGTATCTCCTATACGCGCCAGTTTGAGGCGCCCGGCCTCGATGTCAGCGGCGACGAGGAGACGTTTGGCTACCAGATCCTGGCAGACGGCCGCACCGTGACCATCGATGGCCCTTCCCTTTGACGTAGAACGGGGCTACTTTGACCGCTACCTGACGATCGGAGACTAGAACTAGACGCGGGAGCTGAATGGCGTTTATGGCGGTATAGAATTTCCTTTTACGGATGAGGTCTATGGGATAGAGTACGAGGACCAATCTGTTGTCAGCTGGTGGATTCTCAATTCTTTGCTACAGCTGCTTCGACCATGTCTTACTACTGATTGTGATTTGTTGCTTCATACCAGTTCGTAGTCATCTTCTGGACAGATTTCGACTTTATATACCCCGAACAACAGTCACAAAAGGCCCGACGAATTTACGGAGCATTAGAGTCTCATAATAACAGGTGCTTACACGTCTTATAGGCCATACCCCGGTTATAACCTCAGTCGAACACTCCACAATGTACGTGAGCGAATGCTTACGTAGTAGAGGACTTGAAACATACGAGTCGTTGTCAACAGATACGGAGTACTCCGTACTGCTGACGCAAGGACAGTGCGAGAGCCGTGTCCGTTTCCAGAAGCACAGACCCACATATCTCGAGCATTTCGAGTATTGTATGTGTCACGTGACCCAACTAGCTACTGGCCTTCAGTCCGGTCCATAAATAATCCGAAGGTTTGCCCTACTCCCGCACACGAGTTTTTTCGGTGTGGACTTTTGAGATTACAGAGGCATTGGTCGTGCGGCGAAAACCTGGTCTAAAAAAAAAGAATCGTCTTTTTGACTCTCCCCTCCCAAAACATCATCACCACCATCGCACCCTCTTTTCTTGTCTAAAGGTGAGATACTTGTGCTCCCAGACTCGACGCGAAGCCCGAAGAATATCTCGCTCCTCTTCGCTGTTCAAAATCACTGACTGAAGCAGACATACCGACAAAATGAGTACGTTATGACCGCATGAATCTTGTTGGCTCCCACCTCTCTTCCCACGCCTGGCGGGCATCGATGGACAGCTCTCCCGCACGATTATCGACGACGACATGTCAACAATTGCTGAACGAGCCCATGCGATTGGGGCGAAAGGGACAGGCGACAGGAAAATCGAGAGATGGGAGCCACCAAGAGAGCCATCGAACGAGACGACGCCGCATGGATGACGACTGACTTTCTGCTCTATAGCCAAGGGTACTTCGAGTTTCGGCAAGCGCCACAACAAGACGCACACTCTGTGCCGTCGTTGCGGTATGACCACACCCCCCGTCGGCGCTTGACGCGCCCCGAGTTTGGTACCTGATAGTGGGAATGGTTTTGCTGATGCGGGGACGATGTCGACAGGTCGCCGCTCCATGCACGTCCAGAAGCACGAGTGCTCTAGCTGCGGTTTCCCCTCGGCCAAGATCCGGAAGTGTATGTCTCCGTGCCTCGGATGCTCTGCCTGGCCAGCCCACTAATATCCCACAGACAACTGGAGCGAGAAGGCGAAGCGGAGGAAGACCACCGGCACTGGCCGCATGCGGACTCTCAGCGGCGTTGCTCGGCGGTTCAAGAACGGTTTCCAGACCGGCGCTCCCACCAGCTCGCGGGGGCCTGCACGCACCTAGGCTTAGCGTCTAGACGATGACAACTTTGGGGATGGGCAAGGACGAGCGATGTGCATGGTGCAAAAAGGACCGAGGATAGGCGGTGGCGCATACAAGGAAGGGTACACATTTATTAAGACTCTTTTTTCAGGGTTGCGTGCCTAACTACACCAAAAAAACAAAAAATTTCACATCAAACCGCCTCACCCTCGTCAAGATCATCAGAACACGCACGGGCAGCACATCTCGGCAGAGCATGTGCTTAACCGGCCTGCGATGTACGACCTGCCAGGAACACCCACGCCTGGATGGCTTCTTTACACCTTGCTGCGTCCCAGTAGTGACTTAGACGGCCAAGATGATAGATTCAAACCGAAAATCAAAGCTGAATTGACCCTAAACCATGACAGATGATGATTCAGATAATCTCTATTAATAGCTACCAGAAATCTGCCTTCCCAAATCCCAAAGATAGTCGCGGGCTAAGACAATAGCAAGAATGACAACTGGACTGACGTGCCTTGCATGGAATACCCCTGCCGATTAAGACGATGTTGCGGGCCTGGACGACGACAGAACATCGCCCACAGCACCAGTTATGACCCTAGTCAAAAATACAGGATTGGCCGTGGAGCCAGAGCCAGAGGCACCGCTTTGTGCAGAAAAACGCGGGAGTCAACGATGGGGGACTTTGCCTGATGCGCTGTTGGACAAGAGGCTCACCTCGTATTCGAAGCAGGCTTGTTCGATTCTGTCTGCGGAGAACCAACGACAGGCGAGGCCGTCGGTGCTCTTGACGTAGAGGCAGCCAGGGCAACGGCTGTCGAGGAGTGGGGAAGAGACGCCATCTCCTGGAGGAGCTTGTCGCTGGTATCACTGTCTAGCTGGCTCATGACGGCGGTATTGTTGCTTGGAGTGTAGAGGGCAGCAGTAGGAGTGGGAGAAGGCGACGATGACCAAAGGCCGGTCATGATGAGCAATTGGCTGGCGACAAGAGCTTACCGAGAAGCAGAGCTTTATACTGGGTGAGGGGCGATGGCAGAGCGAGAGAGACGGAGATGTCGGGATAGGAGAAGCAGCAGTACTCAGACGAGGCATTCACGGCAGCTACCATGCTCTCAGGCTGTTCGGCCTCATCCAAATTAGAAATACACAGTGATCTTACGAGGGGACCCATTTATTAGGATAAAAAGAAACAAAACGGCGGCAAGAGGGTTGCGCTACCACATCCCCAACAGGATCGACGCTTGTCCGGTAAGTCGCAAAGACCTTATGTCGAAGCTGCTCGATCAACGCCAGACTGACCCCTCCGGTGGCGTCCAATAGTGTACATGGTGTATTTTACATAGTAAGACTGGCCCGTGGCAGCCAGCACATGGTAGATTTGGCGAGTCGAGTAATCTGTACAGAGTACATGGCATCGCATTCTCGTATTCCCCATTTGGATCACCCAGGCAACTAACTCTTACAGTAAGCCGCTTCTTATTGGTAAGATTCAGGGCTGGGCACCCGCTGACACACACAATTAAGCTTGTTTGTCGCAGGAGGTCATCCTGCCGTTCCCGTTCGACGATGGGAGAACGAGTTTTCTTGTATCGCACACATCTCCGCGGTGCTGAGGCTACCATGTATAAAGTCAGACACACAGCCTTGGGGTCGCCGTGCTAGGCCACAGCGAACTCACCGACGGGGTTCTAGGACGCCGTGTGGAACGACGGTCAGCAGAGACCGAGCAGCGCAGTGGGAACGAACGGTGGCAAGGCAGTTACGGAAAAGGCGCGACCAAAATGGCAAGCCGGGTGGTGTGTTCTGCGACCGTACCAGTGCATTCCTACCCGCCGTAGTATGCTGCCTCACGCCATTCCCAGGGAAGCCACGAGGGACGCACCTTGTCGGTTGAAGTAAGCACGATCGTCCTAGTGGACCCCACCCTGCCGTTAGGGGGGCAGAAAATTGCAATCACCAAGGGAAAGTGTGATGGATGCATGGGCGAGTCGTGACCTATGTCCTAAGCGAGGATTACTCCGTAGTCGCGAACCCTGGGTGAGATGAGTCGAAAAAGCGCTGAAAAATCTGATCATGCTTTTCGTAAAAAGCGCACAATACTTCTGACGTCTCTGCTTCATATATCTGCACCTTCTACCCTCGACCAACAAGACCAACAGTTGTGGACGCATTCCAGCATTGACACTGTCGAGTATTTGAAGCATAACTGTCGCCACTATGGGGTTTCCGTCAAGCCAGGCATCGAATGCCATTATTTACATGACTTATGGTGCTTTTCTGTGAGCTAACGAGGATGAAGACGAAAAAGACGGAGAGATTGGGGCTAGGATTAGGCAAGGCTGACTTGCGCAGGGTAATCGGTACCGGCATCGCCTGGCGGCTGCGCAACCAGGCCAAGGGCGATATGCTGGCTTGCAACCGAACGCAGTCCGGTATTGCTTCCTTATGTCCAGCTCTGCATGCTCCGCATGCACTGCGCTCATTCTCTTTTCCCATTCTCTCGACTCCTTCTGCCTTCTTGTCTGCATGTGTTGGGGCTGACCACTGGCCAATTGCTGGGACGGGGGATAGCACTGCCGCTTGCCTTGAACTTTATCGCGGCTGGTGAGTGAAGAGAAAAGCACAGAGCAAGGCTCATGTGGAGAGCGGCAGTGAAGAAAGAACTGGGGGCAGCAGCAGCAGCAGCAGCAATCAGAAATGATCGCAGTGCCCAGCTGTAGGAGACAAACAGCAGGCATCTATGCATACAGACGTGGGATCTTTGATGGGAACGAGGACACCAAGGCAAGGAAGGCTATGACGGCTGCTCTTGCCCAGCCGCCCATGGCCGATGCACAGCTCACCCACCGAGGGTGCTGCCAATCCAGGTTCGTCCCGTACTGCGCTTACATCGTCTCTCTCTGTCCCCTCCTCCCCTCTGCTTCCCCGCGGTCGCAGAGGCCGGGAAGGGACTGCGGCGTGCTACGGGCGCTAAGTCAGGCAGGGAAGCGGGCGAGATGTTCTCTCGCTCTCTCTCCCTGTCGAGACGAAGCTGAGATTGTACCGTGATTACTCGATCAAGTTAATGCTTGCGTGGGAAAGTGCTGCCGCTCTTCCGATATACTCCCCTCGAACCCCTTCACCATCAAGTTCCTCTCCATGTCACAGCACCTTTCCAGCCCAGTCCCCTTTGTGGATCGCTAACTAGGTAGGTCTCGGTTCCGGCATTCTCTTCTCCTACCCGCAGCTGGCCGTCATCTCCGGCGTGCAGGGCGTCCTCGTCTATGCGTTGGCCTCGGCTCTCCCAATGTTCATTTTTGCTGCTCTGGGTCCGATCATCCGCCGCAAGTGTCCCGAGGGCTTCGTCCTGACCGAATGGGCCCGCCAGCGCTACGGCATTCCGGCCACCATCTTCCTCGGCTTCGTCACGCTCGCCACGCTGTTCCTGTACATGATGGCCGAGCTGTCTGCCATCGGACAGGTCGTCACGGCCCTGACCGGCCTCGACGGCCTGCCTGCTGTGATTGTTGAATGCATCGTCACCACGATCTACACGGGTAAGTCTTGTGGATGTGCAGGATGGCAAGATTACGGGACTTGATGTTGACAGCTGCTCCCTCTTAGCGATCGGCGGCTTCCACATCTCGTTTGTCACCGACAACATCCAGGGCGCCATGGTGCTTGGCCTCGTTGTGATTGCCACCATTGCCGTCGGCGCCGAGACGCACATTGACCGCTCGACCATCGCCGAGTCCGGCCTGCTCAAGAGCAACCTGCTGGGCTGGCAGCTGCTGTATATCCTTCCTGTGGCCATCCTGACCAACGACTTTTTCCTGTCCAACTTTTGGCTGCGCACGTTTGCGTCGCGCACGGACAGGGACCTCTGGATCGGCATTTCCATTGCGGCTGCCGCCATTCTGGTGATTGCGACGCTTGTCGGCTGCACCGGCCTCGTGGCCGTGTGGTCCGGCGCTTGGCCCGGGGCCGGCCAGGATGCCTCGGACGCCGACAGCAGCGTTGCCTTTTTCGATCTGCTGCAGCTGCTGCCCAGCTGGGTTGTCGGTTTCGTGCTGATCATGGCCATCAGCCTGTCGACGGCCTCGTTTGACTCGCTGCAGAGCGCCATGGTGTCCTCGGCGTCCAACGACATCTTCCGCAACCGGCTGAGTTCCATCTACATCCGCATTGCCGTGGCTCTTGTCATTGTGCCGACCGTGGTCCTTGCTCTCCGCACACCCAGCGTGCTGCAGATCTATCTCATCTCCGATCTGGTTTCTGCCGCCATCATCCCTGTGCTCATTGTCGGTCTCTCGGACCGCTGTCCTGCCTGGAACGGCACCGACGTCGTTGTTGGCGGTCTGGGCGGCCTCCTGGCCGTGTTCGCATTTGGCGCCATCTACTACCAGAACGCCTACTCGGGTGCCAAGCTGTTGCTGCTCGAGCAGGGCCTATACGAGGGTGACTGGGGTGCCTTTGGCGCGTTTGTGGCGGCGCCTGTAGGCGGCATGCTCTTTGGCCTCGCGTCGTTTTTCCTGCGCATGGCCTACCTCTACGTCCGCGCTCGCGCTACCGGTCGTCCCTTTGACCCTGTGGGCAAAGCCAAGCAGGCTGCGGGCACGAGCGTAGTGGAGGAGCCGGTCCTGGACCCGTTTGTCGGCCAGCCCGAACTCATCAACGACGAGGAGAGCTCTGTTCGCCGCAAAGGATTCGTCAGTACCTCTTGAGATGCAGGACGGCAGGACGGCAAAAAACCTGAAACCTATGCCATCTTTTCATGGACCAATACACTCTCTCTTCCAGACAGCCCTTTAAAGAGAGACGAGACAGGGTGCCAAAGCAGTTCTGCAAAGGCTTGCATGTCTCGGCAAGAAGGCGCTTAATTTAGATATCTGTTTCGGCCTAGCTGCCAAGATCCGTTGCCGAAATACAAAGATATGAATTGCTCTTCAAATTTATCGTGACGCTATGGAAACCTAAAGCAAAAACCAAAATGGCACTTTCCTAAATAGTTGTTGTAACGGACTCGCAGGGGACAGTCGCCGAGAACAAACAACGCCGAATCAAGCCTGGCCACCTGGACGGGAGGGCAGGCACGAGGTATGTCAGTGAAGCAGTGGTGCGCAGTAGGAACATGACCTAGAGCACTAAAGAAAAACCACGCACACGAGAGAAACAAGAGGACGGTGGGTTGGGGAGAAAAGCTGATGAAAGCTGACGAAAGCTGGCTCTACAAGCAGTGCCAAAAGCATGAGTGATGGAAGCACACGGAGAAAGGACTAGAGATCCATGGTGATGTTGCCAATGTCAAAGAGATTGCCGGCGATGCGGGCGACCTCGGTGCAGACGCAATGGGCGATGGATATGACGGGCACGTTGACGTACTCGGGGCGGTCCCAGTAGAGCTGTGCCAGCAGGGAGACCATGCTGATGAAGCTGGCGCCGGAGAAGACGCTGATGGAGATGGACGTCTCCTTGCGGATATTGATCTTGCGCTGGGTGACATGGTAGAGGGCCGTGAGGGTGGCGGCGATGGAGACCCAGGCAGGCAGCAGGAGGCGGGAGTCGCGGCTGCTGCCGGCGAGGTAGATGACCCAGGAGGTGAGGTAGCCATTGAGGGCGTTGATGGCGAGCAGGCGGACGATGGTGGCCTGGGGGGTGTAGTTGAGGAGCCTGGGATGATTAGAGGAGCGGAGGGGAGGAAGACAGCAGAGGACAGGAAGAGGGAGTGGCAAGAACGCACCATCGGGACATGAGACAGTCTGTGAAGAAGAAGGAAAGATAGGCGGACGCAGCACACTGTCACAGTCAGCAGGAGTCCAGGGTCTTTGGCAACAGGTCCATCGGTCGTCGCTCACCCAGATCATGGCCAGAGCGGTCTCGGTCAGTTTCAGGCGGCTCTCCAGCGACAGTCCGTGGCTGCCACCGACGCCCTGGCCGGCCGGTTTGGCGGGCTTGCCATCGCCGCTGCTGCTGCCGCTGCTTCCAACGAAGTTGCCGTGGGCCAGCAACAGGGCGTGCAGCTGGATAAGCAGGCGGATGAGGATGCCGAGGCTCCACCATATGGCGGGGACGACGGAGAGCAGGCGACAGGCAAAGAGCGGCAGGTGCCAGCGGCCAGGCACGCCGAGCACGACGGCCACGCGCGGCTGCAGCAGGGTCGGTCGAGCGACTGAGGAGGAGGTGGTGGAGGTGGTGGCCGGGGACGACGTGGATGGAGATGTGAAGGAGGATGTGGAGGTCGCAGTCGAAGTGGCGGCAGCCGTGGCTGCTGCTGCTGCGGATGCGGCCTCGGACGAGCTGCCGTTGCTGGAGCGGCGCACAAGGTCGTCGGCGTGGACGTGGGCAGCCTGGAAGCGGACGGTCTTGCGAGCTGTCGGCGTGGTCGTCGGCAGGGAAGACGAGGAAAGCGGCACGGCCGAGGCGTAGAAAGATCGGGCTGGCGCTGCATGGGGCGTGCTGGGAGGGACGGACATGGCGGAGAGGCTGAACGGTCGTTCTGTGGAGGGCGAGAACGAGACCACAAGAGGAGGGACAGGGGCTGTCCTCTCTTCCTGTCTCTCTCCCCCTCGTCTTCGATTGGCTTTCTAGGTCTGGTCTGTCCGTTTTCTTTTTTCTTTTTTTTCTTTTTTCCCTTTTTTCTCTTGTCTGGGCCGGGCGACTTTCTCTCCCTCGCGCGCAGACTCAGGCTGGCTGTTCGTCTATGGATGCTGGCAGGACGGCACGTGCTCGGCTGGTGGCATGCGACGGAAGAGAAGGGTGACAAGGGAGAGATAGAGAGGAGAGAAAATGACGCTTCTGGCAGAAATTGGCCTAGCCTCGGCGAGCAGGCGATGGTGTCGCCAAGCCGACTGTCGGGGTCAGGGGCAGGCAGCGGCAACGGTGCAGAGGGCGAGGGCGAGGGTACGGGAGGGAGAGGGCGCGTGAGCGAGAGCGAGAGAGATAAACGGCCCGTCAGCAGGGCAAGGCGTCAATGGGAGCTGCAGAGAGCTGGCGTGGCACACAGACAAACGGCACGGCGATAATGGAGCACAGATCATAGCGTTCGTCGCCACCGAACAGACGGCGGAAGGAAGCGCTGCCCCCCGCTCCTCCCCTCCCTGAGCATTTTTGACAAGCAGCAGCAGGCAGGAAACCCACACACCCCCAATGGCCCGGCCAGGCTACAACTTATCTTGCAGCACGGCGGCCTAGGCCCGTTTGGGACTTGACGATACGCCAGGAAAATTTCAAGACTCGAAAAAACATCGAATCATTCTACTTTGCCAGGACGAGAACACACCCGTCCTGCCGACACGCCACCCAACCGCCCCCCCCGTCGTGCTGCATGCTCTCCAACTTACGGTGTGCAAAGTACAGATATAGACCGACTCCACGGCCTCAATTCCTGTCCGTCCCAACAGCGCCTCCTGTCCAGTCGAGCTCTGCCGCCTTTGACCACTTATTTAATTCCCTCGTTGGAGCTCGCCAATCCGGTCGAGCCCGTGCCTTTCTCGCGGTGACGACACCGCCGCCTGCGGGGATAAAAGCAGCCGCCCCCCATCGTCCTGCCACATTGTTGGTCGACGGCCGCTGCGACTGACCCATCGATCCCACCGGCGCGTGCCGTCTCGAGAGAGCCCACCGGAACCCATATCTGCCCCCCTCAACCCCTCTCTAGCCACCATGGCCGGCATCTGCCACCGGCCCCTCTTCACACCGCCGCCGCTGTCGCTGGGCAGCCGGCTGATGCGCACGGCCTCGGCTACGACCCAGCCGACGTGGCCGAGCTCGCAGCGACCGACAGCCGGCCGCGGCTTCTCGTCCGAGAGCGATCTCCGCCTGGGTGCCGCGGCGGGCGGGCGCCAGCGGACGGCGCCGCTGCAGAAGCAGAAGCAGCAGCAGCAGCAGCAGCGGGCCGCATCGACGAGCCAGCGGCGGGCGCCGCCGCGTCGTCGCGGCGAGATGTCGCCGTCCGTCGGCATGGCCCAGATGAACGCCACGCGGACGGCCTCGCTCATCTCCTTTCGCATTCCTCGTGGGTCTCGGCTTTTGCTTCCTTCTCGGCGTCTGTCTTCCCTGCTGACTGCCTGCCTGCAGACACGTTTGTCCCGCCGCCGATGACGCAGTACCTCAGCTCGCCGGCCACGTTTGCCAAGCTGTTCTGGTACCGGCTCAAGACGCGGGCCACGGACGCCATGTCGGAGCTCTCGGTCCGGCTGCAGAGCAAGCCCGGCTTCTTCCAGGGCGGCCGGTTCCGGCCGCACAAGAAGGCGCTCGTGCCCATGGCCCAGACCATGCACGCGCAGATGCTCGAGGCCACGGCCGCCGGCGACACCGCCACGCTCGGCCGCCTGCTCACCCACAGCCACATGGACGAGGTGGCCGGCCTGATTGCGCGGCGGCCGCGCGGCCGCCGCTGCCAGTGGGAGCTGCTCGCCTACCAGGGCCGCCCGCGCCTGGTCGACAGCAAGGTCGTCATGATCCCCGGGCCCACGTCCACGTACATCCGCCAGATCGTCGTGTCGATTCGCAGCCGCCAGCGCTTCACCTGGTTCGACGACCGTGCCGCCAAGCCCGGCACCGGCCCGTCGCCGTCGCCGGCGCCGTCGCTGTCCGTCGTCGAGAAGGACGTCAAGGAGAACGTCGTGCTGGTGGCTTCGCTCGACCGCAGCACCTGGGAGACGTCCGAGTGGCGCATCTTTGGCTTCATGCCCGAGACCACCGTCGAGAGCTGGGAGGACGAGGTCCGCCTGGTCGACCAGGCCACCAAGGACGGCAGCACGATCGGCTAGATGAGACGAAGACGAAAGAGACAAGACGAAAGAGACAAAGACGAAGAGCCAAAAAACAGAAACGCTTACCCTGTCTCGCCACTGTAGATAGCCATTCCAAGGACCCCTCCTTGTGCACATATACTCTCCAGCTCACTCTCGAACACGCCGACTCACGTGCAGACAGCCTTCTTCGTAAGCGGCCAATAGCCAGCCACTCCATGCAGCTCTGCTCGTCCCCGCCACGTTTAGCCGAGACGCGCACACTCGTACTATCCGATCACCTGCGCTTCCGGTGGGTCTTCCCCCACGATGCAGCTGTTGCGAGCTCATGTGCGAAATCATACGAAGGACGTCGGACCACCCGATCTGCCATCAGCTCGACTCGGACTGCGCAACTGCCGAGAGATTTGCCGTACGGAGTACTCGTACAGAGTACGTGCGCTGCAGGAGCGGTGACGTCACGTGATGTTTCACGTGAGGAAACAGAAGAAGGCCCACCGGGCGAGTGCCTGCTGCAAAGCCCCCAGGGCAGCCCGACAGCGCAAGCATGCCTGTAATACTCGCAGTACTCGTATTGGGCAGGTCTGGAACGCCAGAGACCGTTTCACCTAGTCATGCGCCACGACGTCATCGAGCGTCGCAGGGTGTCCTTGGAGGGAAATTGGGCTGTCGATATCGCTACTTGGGGAACGGGACGCCACGTTGCGGCAGAATGAGAAATGCAACGGTCCTACATCTACGTACGATCTCGCACAAAGGCGCGCCCAAACTTGCACGTCGAGTGGCTCTCGAGCGTCGCGGCTTTTCCGCCGGCCGGCTGTCGCGCCGGCCTGTTGAGGTGGAGTATTTCCACAGGTCTGATACGAGTAGTCTCGGCCTGGCATGAAGCTGTTCTTTTTTTTCTACCTCGGCCATCATTTCCTTTTTTTTGCCCTCTATTCGTGCCAAGACCGATCGGCAGGATCGCCTGCAAGAACGAAGCTGAAACCGACTCGTCCTGGCAGGATACTCGTACAGACGGACAGAAGGCGAGATATTGCCGCAAGGGCCACAAGGGCACCACAGAGTACGAGACGCGTGCTCGCAAGTCGTTCGGAGAAATGCAGTGTCGTTATCTTGCAAAAACACAAAATCTCAGCTGTCGACGGACTATTTCCAATGTATTGCCGCCGGTTTTAAATCAACTCCCTGCTGCTGACGCATTCTGGCTCCGCAAAAGAAGAAGTAGTAAAGATCAGCATGTGGCAAATCCTGGCACAAGATCCTGGCTCGTATTTGTAACGCATCTTGTACGTACGAGCATCTCTGTATCTTGCATGAGCTCGGAGGGTTGGAAGCGAGGCCGTGGCCGGCTCGGCGAACGATGCGCATTCGCATTCGCAGCGTGGCGTGGCGGTGTCCTGTGCAAATCGCACGGGAGCCGTTGCGCGATGCCGGTGGGACAGCCAAGAAAGACGATACTATACGGAGTACGGAGTACGGAGTATAGAAGCATGAAGCCTCATAGCATGAAGCCAGAGCGAAGCCGAGAAAGAAGCGAACAGAATGGCTGATGGACAGGAGCGAATGACACTCCAGCCCACCCAATTTCGACTAGCCAGGGAAAGCACCAATGGCGGCAGGCGTGAGCTCAGTGCTACGTCAGAAACATCCGATCTTGGACGTTCGCTCGCTAGCGGGCTTTGCGCTATTTCAGAGCAGCCCAGACCCCCTGAGCAAGTGGCTTCCCCATGCCTCTGTGCACGGAGTTAAAGCCTTTTTAGAGACAGGCGCTAGAGCGCCCCCGCTGACGTCCTGCTAGAGGGCTGCTACTCGTTCCTTCCGCAGGCCGTGGCAGGAAATTGAGCTTTGCCAATCCGCTGCTCTGGAACTCGCTCCTGCCCTTTTTCTTCGCTGCCGTTGCCATAGCGGAGAGCAGAGTGGGAAACCAGAAAATCTCCAATCTGCTGCCACTCGTCCTCTCAGCCACGACCTGGTCCATCCAGCACAACGTTTCTTTCCTTCTCCCATCCGCTCTCTACATAGCACCACTCCGGATCTCGGCCGTCCATCCTTTTGTCTGGCTCTGCCTTGATTCTGCTGCGCCTCAACGCTCCTTCCCTCTCGGCTGAGGCGCGACATTTTTCCTGATCTGCCTCACTTTTTTTTCCGCCTGTTCCTGTCCTTTTGTCCTGCCGGTAGCAGAGGCAGACGGCTCCGGCTAACATCGACACGCACAGTTCCCTCGCTCGCTCGTCCGGCTCGTTCCTGCGCATGCAAAGGCCCTCCACGCTCGGGTCGACGCGAAACCGATGACCGCCGGACTCGGCAACGGCAGCAAAGATGGCCAGCTCTCCGCCTGCTCCGACTGCCCCGGTGGGCGACGACAGCTGGATCGACTACCTCGAACAGCAGAGACGCGATGCGAACGCTCTTGAGCAGCGGATCCGCGTGGTCGAGCTGTACCGCTCGGCCGTCAACGCCGAGCCCGGTAGCATACGTGTCTGGATCGCCTACTGCACGTATTTCTGGTCGCTCTACGTGGAGTGCTCGCAGCGCAGCGGCGCGGTGGCGGCATGGCCGGCCGAGGAGCAGGCGGCGGCGGCCGACATCTTCTCGCTGGACGCGGCCCTGCACCTGTGGAACGAGGGCCACGAGGCGACGCAGTTCCGGCTCAGCGACAGCCACGAGCTCTGGAATCGCTGGATCGCCCTAGAGCGCGAGCTGCTCGACCGCACGCGCACGGCCGAGGGCGTGCGGCGCATCACGCACCTGTACCGCAACCGGCTCGCGATCCCGCACATGGCCTGGGACGAGACCTCGTCGGCCTTCTCGTCCTTCCTGAGCGAGTACAACCCGGCGGCCTACGAGGAGACCATGCGGGCGGTCACGGAGCAGTCGCGCGCCGCCCGCCGCGTCTGCGAGCGGCGCGACGGCATGGAGATGGCCCTGCGCGCGGCCCAGCGGTCGGGCAGCGAGCAGGCACAGCGCGACGCCATGTCCGACTACCTCGACTGGGAGACGGCCAACGCGCTGGCCGAGAAGGACGACCGGCTGACGGCCGTGCGCGTGGCCTTTGGGCTGTTTGCGCGCGCGCTCTCGGGCGTGTTTGCGACCGACGACGGCACGTGGACCGATGTGCTCGTGTTTGCCACGCAGCTGCGCCGCGACATTGAGGACAGCGCGAGCCGCGACGAGGAGGTGCTCCGCCACCTGCCCAGCAACCTGGACATCTTGCAGCGCGCCGTCCAGCACTGCCCCTGGTCCGGCTCGCTCTGGGCCCGCTACATTGTCGGCGGCGAGCAGGTCGGCCTGAGCTTCTCGGACATTGAGCGCATCAAGCACGCGGCCACCAACAGCTCGCTGGACCGTGACGGCATGGCCGCCGTCGTCGAAATGTACGCGTCCTGGTGCGGCTACCTGCGGCGGCTGGCCATGGACCCGAACGCGTCCGACGAGGCCGTCGACCTGGCCGACTCCGGCCTGGTGGCCGCGCTGGAGGCTGTGCAGGTCTGGGGCGAGCGGCGGTTCGGCAGCGCCTTCCAGGGCGACCCCAACTACCGGCTGGAGCGCATCATGATCCAGCACCTGACCGACAAGCACGGGGCTGCCGACGAGGCGCGGGAGCACTGGGAGAAGCTGGCCGAGAAGGACATGCACGCCAACGACTACAGCTTCTGGCTCAGCTTCCACGCCTGGGAGATGGGCCTCTTCCAGGCGCAAAAGGGCCGCATCCGCAGCCCGACGCCGGCGCCGACGAACTCGCGGTCGCAGCGGGTGCCCACCCAGGCAACGCGCGTGCTGCGCCGCGCCCTGCAGAACCTACACCTCAACTGGCCCGAGCGCATCATGGAGGTGTACATTAAGCACTGCAACGACTTCCAGACCGTCGACGTGCTGCTGGGCGCCTTTGACGACGTGCACAAGCTGCAGAAGCTGCTGGCGAAGCACCGTAAGGAAGTGGCCGCCCTGCAGGCGGCAGCGGCGGCCCAGACGACGGCGGCTGAGCAGGACCTGAGCGAGGCCCAGGCGGAGACACCGGCCCAGGATCTGGGCGGGCTGCAGGCGACCGCGGCATCGCACGAAACCGGAGAGGGCCAGGAATCGCCGTCGAGTGCCAAGCGGAAGCGAGAGGCCGACGTGGCCGACGATATGGACGAGTCGGCCTCGAAGCGAGCGCGCAGCGAACAGCACCAGCCTCCGCCGCCACCGCAGGAGACGGAGCTGAAGCGTGACCGGGAGAACACGTCGGTGTACGTGGCCAACCTGCCGGCCGACGTGACGAGCACAAAGGTGCGGCAGTACTTCCGAGACTATGGTCACGTGAACAACATCCAGCTCGAGAGAGACGACAAGACCAAGTCGACGGTGGCGCTGGTCGAGTTCCGGTCGGTCGAGGACGTGCAGTCGGCGCTGATCCGCGACGGCAAGTACTTTGGGGACCGGACGATCTCGGTGAAGGCGGCCGCGGGCGTGACGCTCTTCCTGACCAACTTTCCGCCGACGGCCGACGACGCGTACATCCACGACCTGTTCAAGAAGTGCGGCGACATCTTTGGGATCCGGTGGCCCAGCCTCAAGTTCAATGCCCACCGCCGGTTCTGCTACGTGTCGTTCCGGGACGCCGAGGCGGCAGCCCGGGCTGTGCAGCTGGACGGAAAGATGCTGGACGGACGCTACAAGCTGTCGGCAAAGTACTCGGACCCGGCGCGGAAGAAGTCGCGCGAGGGCGCGTCCGAGGAGGGCCGCGAGGTGCACGTGAAGAACCTCGGCTTCGACGTGGACGAGCAGGGCCTGCAGGATCTGTTTGGGCGCTACGGCAACGTCGAGCGGGTGCGGCTGCTGCGCAATATTGGCGGACGCAGTCGTGGCTCCGGCTTCGTCGTGTTTGCGACCAAGGAGGAGGCCGAGCGGGCGGTGGCCGAGCTGGACAAGGTCAAGTTCGGGTCGCAGATCCTGTCGGTGGACGTGTCGGTACCGGCTGCCTTTAAGCCGGCTGCTCGAGAAGTGTCGGCGACGCCGGAAACCGGAGCCGGCGAGGGCGAGGGACGGCAGGAGGGCGGCAGTCCGACAGCGACGACGGCGACGACGACGACGACGACAACGACAGCAACGACGACGGGCGACGGAGCGAACAAGGCGCACCCCCGAGACCGCACGTTTGCGCTGCTGGGCATCCCGGACACGGTGGGCATTGCACGGGTGCGGGCGCTGGCCGAGCCTCACGGCCACATTGTCAAGCTAGTGCTGCGGGCAGACCACGGCGGCGCCATCATCGAGTTTGGCGACGCGGCAGCCGCCGGAGCAGCCCAGCTGGCGCTGACGGGCACGAAGCTGGACGGCCAGACGCTGCGAACGGGCTCGGTTGCGTCGCTCTTCCACGAGAAGGCGGCCGTGCGGATAGACCGGGTGGACCGGGCAGTTAAAGGAGCCGGAACGAAAGCTGGACCTGGACCTGGACCTGGACCTGGAACTGGAGCGGCAGCTCTGGTGCCAGCACGCGTAAAGCGACCGACTTTGGGAGGAAAGGCAGCCAAGCGCGGCGTGGTGGTGCCGGGATTCGTGACGGCAGCAGCAGCACCGAGCAAGAGCAGCGGAGAAGAAGCGGCGCCGACAAAAAAGTCGAATGCCGAGTTCCGGGCGCTTTTTCTCGGCGGCAAGCGCCCCAACGGCGAGAGCACGGATGGGCCTGCGGCAAAGGCGACGGCCAATGGCAGCAAGACGGACGGCGACGCAGGCGCGAAAGGAGAAGCAAAAACGGAGGATGGGCCGATTTAGAGCATCATATACCCCCTTGGCTGTTCACACAAATGCACTCGGGACGGTAGACGACATTGGCGGGCTCAGGACGAGACGGATTCGCATGAGGTGTATGATCTATTTAATGAACGGCGAATGGAACATGAAGCAGGAGTGGGGCAATGTCTACGGTAGCTTATAGCACTGTAATCAGGCAAAGTCTTCTTCGGGTGGTTCTTCTCTAACCAGGATTGACAGACTGGAGGTGGTGTACTCCTGGCTGGTAGCTCAGCTTCAGCAACCCGGCTTTCTCCTTCAGAATCAGCTGGCCGACTGGGGGTGGTGTTTTCACTCATGGCTGGCCGAACGTATAGGCAACTACTGTAATAGGGTGGTTCTTTAACAAGGCTATGACAGACTGGGGGTGTAGTCATGGCTGGTAGCTTAGCTTCAGCAACCCCGGCTTTCTCTCCTTCAGATCCAGAATCATCTGGCCAAACAGACCGTTGACCCAGGAAAACCTACATGATTAGTAAGCACGACTTTTGACTAAAGCACTGCTCAAAAACCCACCACTGTCTCGTCCAGTCGGACTGATTGAAGGCGTTGATGCTCTCGTGGATGAGGCCGAGGCCGTCGGTGCTGCTGACAAGCATCTTAAGCTGACCGGCGATCTCGTCGTCGTCGTTACTGGTCAGGATGCGCACGATGCTGGCCATGGGCCAGGCCATGCCGGGGCCATCATGGGGTCCGCCGACGGCGCTAATGACGGGGCCGTGCATAAAGTAGGGGTTTCCGTGGCCGCCGTGGCGGTCGAGGATGGCGGCGCGGGTGTTCTGGTAGAGCGGGTCGTCGACGGAGGTGAAGCCGAAGAAGGGCGCGGCGAGCAGGCTGGGGATGTTGGCGTCGTCCATGAGGATGGCCGAGCCGAAGCCGTCGACCTCGTAGGCATAGACGAGCGAGCCATTCTGGTTCGGGTCGGCGACAAGGCCGAAGCGGGCGATGGCCTGGCGGACGTCGGCGGCGAGGCGGTGCATCCGGGTGGCGAGGCCGCTGGGGGCAGCCGGTCCGAGGCGATCAACGATGGCGGCGGCCTGCTCGAGGCAGCGGGAAAACATCATGTTGGCGGGGATGAAGAGCGGCAGGATGGTGCTGTCGTCGCTGGGCCGGAAGGCCGAGCGGATGAGGCCGGTGCCGGCAGCAACGGGGTTTCCGAGGCCGTCGTTGGCCAGCGTCTCGGTGGCCCGGGTCGTCTGGCGGCGGAAGGTGTAGGGCGAGACGAGGACAGAGCCGTTGGCGGCATAGGTGGGCGTCTGCATGGCGACAGCGGTGTCAAGGACGGCCTGGACGGCGTCGAGCCAGCGGAAGCGGCCGAAAAAGGCAGCATCGCCGGTGGCGGCAAAGTAGTCAGCCGAGACCTGCAAAAAGGCGGCCAGGCTGTCGAGCTCAAACTTGCACTCGAACACGTGGGCGGCCGTGTAGGGCGGCGTGACGGTGTCGTCGGCTGCGGCGTCGTTGATGGCCGGCGCAATGGCCGATTCTGCCGGCGGCTGGAAGCTGTTGCAGAACGGCGCCTGCAACAGGTAGCGGGCCTGCAGGTTGATGACGCCGCGGTACAGCGAGGCCAGGCTGCTGTTGCTGCTGTTGCTGTCGGCCGTCAGCAGCGAGCGGTACGACTGCAGCTGGTTGGCCGAGTCTCGCAGCCACATGGCATCAATGTCGCCCGTGATGACAAATGTCAGCTCCTCGTCGGCGTTGTCGGCGGCCAGGCCGTGCCAGCGGATGGCCGTGTCGAGTGTGTTGGGAAACGCGTTGGCAAAGAGCCGCGATAGGTCTGGGTCGGCAATGTCGGCCTGCATGGCCGCAATCGTCTGCTCGACCTCGGACGAGTTGAATGTGCGGCAGGCCGGATCCGGGCGCATGTAGCTCAGGTGGTAGGAGCCGTTGCTCAGCGTTGCATGGACATGCTTCGAGTACGCCGAGTAGTCGGGGCAGCCGGCCGTAGATGCGGCGGCAAAGAGGCCAACGGCCAGCAGGGCCGTCTGGACTCGACTTGGTCCAGACATGACGATGGGGTAAAGTAAGAGACAAGAAATGAAGAAGGGCGGATACGATTGTGTTCCACGGCGTGTCGGCTGACGACACGAGCTTTATGTGGCATGCAAGCAGGTCACCTGTCCTGCGGTGTGTCAGCCATAGGTTGTCAACAGGTCAGCCATGGGTTGTCGACAAGTCAGCCATGGCGAATAGTCGACAAAAATTATGGTGAGGATGTGATGCTGATGTGTGGGATGAGTGAGCGCGAGCCCTGAGAAGAGGAGTGCTGGCAGGAAGGCGCACTTGGAAGGCACTTGGAAGGCGCTTGAGGTACACGGAAGGTGCAATTGGCACGGAAGCCACTCAAGCTGCATCGAGGTCATGTGCTCTTTTCTGGTGTGTCCGCTCGATATTTTGGCTTCACTTGCTAGACGCTTTTACTGTACAGTCCTGTATGCTTCCCTGCCACCTCGCCCGCTACTGCAGGTTCACAAACAGGCCGCCGTCGACGAGCAGCTGCGCGCCCGTGACGTAGCCGCTGAGCTGGTCACTGGCCAGGAACACGGCCGGGCCGGCCAGGTCGGCGGGCACGCCGGTGCGGCCGAGCGGCGTGCGCTCCTCCATGTAGGCGCGCTTGCGGTCGTCGGCCAGGTCCTCGTCGTTGAGCTGCGTGCGGATGGTGCCGGGCAGCAGGGCGTTGCAGCGGATGCCGTACCGGCCCAGGGCTACGGCCGTGCTCTGCATCAGCGAGAGCAGCCCGGCCTTGGTCGGCGTGTAGTGCGCCTGGCGGCCGCCGCCGACGAGCGCGCTGATGCTGCTGATCGCGATGATGGAGCCGCCCGGCGGCGACTGGCCGCGGGCCATCTGCCGCGCCGCCGCCTGCACCACGTAAAAGGCGCCGCCCAGGTTCGTCTGCAGCGTCCGCTCCCACAGCGGCGCCGCCAGGTCCAGGAAGTCGGCAAACGCGCACACGCCCGCGTTGCTCACGCACACGTCCAGCCGCCCCCGCCCAAAGACGGCCAGCGCGTGCGCCACCAGCGCCGTTCCCGTATGTGCGTCCGCCACGTCGCCCGCCAGGCAGCTCAGCCGCCCGACCACCACGCCGCTCCCACGGCTCGCCGCCTCCGCCTGCAGCCGCGCTGCCTCGGCCTCCAGCGAGTCCAGGTGCACCCGGTCCTGCGCCAGCCCCAGGTGGTTCACCGCCACGTCGCAGCCCTGCCGCAGGTACTCGAGGCAGATCGCCCGCCCAATACCCGTGGTGCCTCCCGTGATGATGGCCGTCTTGCCGACAAGTAACTGTGTGGCCATGGTGAGGTGTAGAGGGTGGACGTAGTAGATGTAGAGTAGAATGGGAAGAGAGAAATAGAAGAGAGGAATAGAATGAATGGCGCAAGCAACAAACTGAGTTGGTAGCTTCAAACAATAAACACGCTTTCTACACTGTGTCCCGTGTCGTGAGCACGCTTCTCGGTCATCATCAGACCAGAAGAATATATGAGCAGAGAAGTCGAGAGCTTCGGCCTAAAGCTTGAATGCGGGGCAGCTGCTCGGCGTCGATTGTAGCGAGATGGAGACGCTAGAGTATGGGCTAATGACGAGCAGAGAACGAAGAGGTGAACGAGAATACGGAGTACGTCGTACGACAACAGTATGGGGTTTTGCAAGAGTATGTCTTGGCTTTACGACAAGTCTATTCTACATAGTATCCCTCCAGTTGTATTCTGGCTGCATTCTTCCACCTATTTCAACTCCTCCTCAGGCGTGCTCATAGGCGCCGGAACTGGTGGCGTCAGCAGATACGCCGACGGAATCAGCTTGTGCCGGGCAGCCGGATTGAGCACCAGGCCAAAGCCAGGCAAGTCCAGATCGGCCGTGGTGAGGAAGCCCTGCGTGGGGATCGGCTCGTTGACAAAGAGGTCACCAAAGACTGGCAGCACGCTCTTGCCGTCGGGCGAGTTGGCCAGATACTCCTGGAAGGGCGTGTTCGGCTGCGAGATGACAAAGTGGTAGCTGTAGGGCCCGCTGGCATGCGGCACCACGGGAATGTCGTAGGCCGCCGCCAGGGCGCTGACGCGCAGCAGCTCCGTCAGGCCGCCGAGCCACATGACGTCGGGCTGGATAATGTCGAGATTGCGGCCCTCGACCAGCTTGCGGAAGCCGTAGCGCGAATACTCGTGCTCGCCCGTGGTGAACTTCATCTTGGGGTGCGCCCGCTTGATCTGGGCAAAGCCGTCGGTGTCGTCGGGCGAGAGACACTCCTCCCACCAGTTGAGGTTGAGGTCCTTGGTCGCCTCGACAATCTCAATCGTGTACGGCACGTTGAGCGACATGTAGCAGTCCACCATGATGGGGAAGTCGGGCCCGACCGCCTCGCGGTGCTTGCGCAGAAACTCCACGTTCTTGCGCAGCCCAGCCGCGCCCTCATCCGGACAGTACGGCAGCGGCACCTTGGCGCCCCAGAAGCCCATCGACCGCGCTGCCACCGGGTCCGGGCCCGTGCAGTAAAAGTCGATGCGCTCCTTGGTGGCCCCGCCGATCAGCCGGTACACCGGCTCGTTGCGCAGCTTGCCCAGCAGATCCCACAGCGCCAGGTCGATAACCGAGATCACCGCCACCGGCAGGCCCTTGCGGCCGTAAAACATCGACGCCCGGTACATCTGCTCGAACAGCAGGTTGGTGTTGCGCGGGTCGGCCCCGATCAGGAACCGCTCAAAGTGCTGGTGCACCAGCCAGCACGCCGGCGGCCCGCCAAACCCCGTCGCAAAGCCCACCGAGCCGTCGCTCGTCTCAATCTCCACCAGGAACGAGCCCAGCACGTTGATGCCCCAGCTCGTCCGCGAGGCCCGGTACTTTTCCCATCGCGAGGCCGGCGTCGAGATGGGCGTGTCGATCAGCCTGCACGTTAGCTGGCCAGCACAGAAACACAAGAACCAACGCTCGTCGTCGCCTACCAGTGGCCGCCCTTGACGTTGTGGTAGTCACCGCCTGCAGAGAAAGACGGTCAGTCCCGGATTTGCACGTGCATCACGAGATGAGCCTGGCTGACCTGTGCCGACGCCGTGGATCACAAACGACCGGACGGCCTTGATGGTGGGAAACTGTCGTACAGAAGCCATGGTGGTGGTGGTGGCGATTCAGAGGCTTGGTCAAGGAGGATGATGGAGAGAAAAGAAGGGGGGAAAGTCGAGATCTGGCCACGAGTACTTATGACTCCTAGTTACATGACCGGCCGCACCTTCCACAACGAAGCTCGGCCACCCAGCCAGGCCACTTTGGCGGGTCAGAGGAAGCTACGCAACGACCTCGGGGAAGGGAGCACCGTCGGGCCATCTTGCACCGACCGACCCACTCCTCTTAGCCGCAGCACTAGCCGGCCTTCCAGCAGCATAGCGTGGCCCTGGCTGCCCGCATACACGCATGCCGCGGAGAAACCATGCACTAAAGCGAGTCACGAGACACCATAGCGCCGCTTGGCCGCTGCCTTTGCTCTTTTGGCTTCCCCATTCGGTTTGCTATTGCCGACCAGAAACTGGACATCCAGCGAGGACGGGCCTCTCTCTGCCCTCTTTTCCCCTGCCGCCTTTCCTTTTTCTTTCCTGTTTTGCTTTAGTCCTCTGATCCAGTGCCCCCTCTTCTCGCCCCCGTCTGGCCATTCTCCGTATTCAAAGCACATCCATCGCCTGTCTCTAGCTCAGCTGCCATACCCGAGCCGAAAGCCCGAAAGGCCCAGACAACATTGTCCCGAGAGGACGGGCAGCCACTGGGTTGAGGTCCACTTGTGCATGGCACCCAGCAGAGGGACGCGTGAGACGACCTAGCTACTGCTGCCCTTCGCTGTGCTCTTGTCCGTCTGGCCGCCAGCTCGGCAAACGTCTCGGCTGCAGGGCGATCGCGGGCATGCAATCAGGCCCAGGTGGTGCTGGCCCTGTTGCTGCCGCACGGCCAGCCGTGGCCACAGCCGACACCGGCGGCAGCACCCTGTACCTCTCTCGCCAGCACTATCTCGATCCGGACAGCGCAGACGACGGCGACGATCGGAGCGACGGCGATGGTGATGGTGACGGTGACGGCGACGACCCGAGGGACAGCAGCTCTCGCGGCCTCAAGCGGAAGCGGCCCATCTCCGTCTCGTACGTGCTCTGTTTCTTTCTCTCACTCTTTTAACCCCCCACACACTGCCCTCTACTCCCGCCATGGGTAGTTCCCCGGAAGAGCAGCCCGCTAACGGAGGCGCCATTCTCAGATGCGAGCTCTGCAAGCAGCGAAAGGTGAAGTGTGACCGTGGACAGCCTTCGTGTGGCTGGTGCAGCCGCAACGGAGCCGTCTGCGAGTACAAGGAGCGCAAGAAGCCGGGGCTCCGTGCTGGCTATGGTCGAGAGCTCGAGGCCCGTCTGGACAAGCTCGAGTCCATCTTGCGAAAGCACTCCGAGCTGCTGCAGATGCCGTTTGATGGCCATGGCCAGCCCGCCTCCGGCCACAGCTCTCCGGCCGTCATCCAGCACCCAACCAGCGTCCGTGGAAGCAACGGCAGCCTAGCAAGCGACCGCGAAACGCCCCAGAACCATGCGCCACCACCGGCCGCACTCTTCAGCCGCGTCGACGCTGTGCAGACACCGCAGGCCGAAGCTGCCCTGTTTCTGCAGCGGCCGTCGACGGGAACCTTGGCCGGACCACCTCCTGGTCCTGGGCCTCTGCCCCTCAGCGGAATATCACCCTCGCACCACTCGCAGCAGTCGCCCCTGTCCACACCGGCGGCACGCGAGTTCTACGGCACGTCAGCGCCCCAGAACGCCGCAGCCGCCATGGCCTCGCCCATGATGGGCATCGGCATGGCGGCCAGCAGGTCGTATCTCGGGTCGGACCAGGACCTGCCGCCGTACGACCTCTCGTACGCGCTGGTGGACCTGTACTTTAAGCACATCAACACGTGGTGCCCGCTGCTGCAGCGCAACCCGACCATCGAGGCGCTCTTTGGGCCGTCCATGACGGACGAGACGAACAAGATCCTGCTGCACGCCATCGTGGCCACGACCCTGCGCTTCTCCACCGACGCCCGGCTGACGGACGAGAAGCGGCTGCGGTACCACGACATCTCCAAGCAGCGCGTGCTGCTGTACGGCATGGAGAACTCGTCCGTCAAGGCGCTGCAGGCCATGGTCATCCTGGCCCTCGACCTCTGCGGCAGCAGCAACGGGCCGCCGGGCTGGAACATCATGGCCCTGATCACCCGCGCCGTCGTGCAGCTGGGCCTGGCCGTCGAGTCCACATCCTTTTCCGTCTCGCCCGGCTACACGTCCATCTACACCCTGCGGGCCATGATTCTGCCGGAGCCGCGCGACTTTGTCGAGGAGGAGTCGCGGCGCCGCCTGTTCTGGGTCATTTATCTGCTTGACCGCTACGCCACCATCGCGACCGCCTTTGAGTTTGCGCTGGACGACCGCGAGATCGACCGGACGCTGCCGTGCCGCGACGACCTGTGGGCCAAGAACCAGCGTGTCGAGACCCGCCTGTTCCGGACCGACCGGACGGAGGACGTGGTGGGTGGTGGCGGTGGTGGTGGTGCTGAAGGAAGCGGTATCGTTGCCGCCGGTGCTGCCGGTGCCCCCGGTGCTGGTAGCCGTGGCAGCCGCGATGGCTTCGAGACCGACGAGACCGGACGCCACAGCGGGCTGGTCGGCCGACCGGAGAACCTGGGCGCCTTTAGCTACTACGTCGAGATCCTGGGGATCCTGACCAAGATCCACAACTTTCTCAAGCGGCCGGTCGACATCTCCTCGCTCAGCGACGTGGAGCAGTGGCAGATGCGGTACCGCCAGCTGGACCAGCTGCTGACCAGCTGGAAGCTCGGCCTGCCGGCCGAGCACGGCAACATGTCCCGGCTCTTCCAGCACAACTACGCCAAGACGGTCAGCTGCGGGTGGGTCATGCTGCACGTGACCTACCACACCGCCATCATCCGGCTGCACTCGTCCTCGGCCTACCCGACGACCCGGTCGCCCATCTTCACGCCGAGCTACTCGGCCAGCCAGCGGTGCCACAGCGCGGTCGAGAACATTGCCACGCTGACCGAGTTTGTCGTCGGCGCCGGCCTGCTGCCGAAGCTGGGCCCGCCCTTTGCCTTTTCGCTCTGGGTGGCCGCCCGCCTGCTGCTGGTCCACGGCTCGACCGTCGAGCACAAGCTGAGCGCCCGCGTGCCCTACTTTGTCGACGCCCTGCGGTCCATGAGCCGCCACTGGCCCGTGGCCGCCCGCTACTGTGCCCTGCTGCAGCGCGTCCTCGACGAGCACAGCGACAGCGAGCGCCACGGCGACGGCGTCACCCCCAGCAGCGTCCGCATCCTGGCCGACATGCGGCGCACCGCCTTTGACCTGGACCTGCTCATCAGCCGCCAGCCGCGGCACATTTCGGGTGGTGGCGGTGGTGGTGCGAGTGGTGGTGCGAGTGGTCGTGCGAGTGGTCGTGCTGCCGTCGGTCTCTGGACGACGACGCTTAGTCAGCACAACGCCATCGGCCTGCAGTCGGGCAACGGCACCAACGGCACCAACGGCACCAACGGCACCAACGGCACCAACGGCAACGGCACCTCGCGGCTGCCCAGCCTCACGCCGGCACGCACGCCGCAACCCAACGAGCTCGAGTACCTCGACGTGTTTGACTTTTTCAACATGCCGCGGCTGCCGTTCAGCACCGAGATGGGCGGCCCGGCCAGGAACGAAGGCAGCTGCAACGAAGGCAGCAACACTGTCGGCGGGAACGTCAGCAGTGCCAACAACAACGCGGACGCGGACGGCAGCAACGCCAACAACGCCAGCACCGGCAGTGCCCCTGTGGGCACCGAGAACGGCGCGACCGAAGGCAGCCGGCCAGCATTCCCAAACGAGTTCAACATTACCGACTTTATGATTGACGCGAGCCAGGACTGGCTGTACAAGCAGGAGTGAAGCGAAAAGTTTCTGTCGTAGGCCAGCGAATATTCTGCCATTTCTCTGCAATCTTTTCCGAGGCGTTAGGAGTTGGAAGTGTGAGGTAGGACAATTTGTAAGAGAGAGATCGAGAAACGAGAAAAGCGTGTAGCGTGTCCAAAGCGTGTCACATTCCCCCTATCTACTATACATACCCAAACGAGCAAGATGCCAGCCAACAGACAAACACTGCATAAAATCCCCGGAAAGATGCCCCAAAAAACTCTAATGTCCGTATGCTGTGGCACTCCCAAGCCCCTGCTGATATGCTTACATAAGCACCTGCCAAACGCAAATTCTTCCACTCACGGCCAGATGCCCTGGATGACGATGGCGTCGGCATTGCCCACGATGACGCTGAGGCCATCGCGGTACTTCTCGTAGTTCTCGGCCGGGACCTCGACCGGGACGACAGAGTCGACGGGAAGCGACCTCGCCGAGAGAGTGGGGATGCCGGCCTCGGGCATGAGGCTACGACGGACGGCCAGCTGCCAGCTGAAGCGGCTGCGCACGAAGCCGGCAAAGCGACTGGCATGCAGCAGGACCTCAAAGTCGACGACCGACCGCTGGTCCCAGGTCATGTTGCGCAGCAGGCCCAGCTCGGGGGTGCCGTCCAGCAGCTCCTCGGCATTGACAATCTTGAGGCTGCGGTGGGCGGAGTCGTGGTGGAAGCGGTGCCAGGCGTCGCCGCGGAAGCGCTTGGCGTAGTTCTCGAAGCCGCAGGCCAAAAAGACGGTCGGCAGGGCGCTGCTGACGGCCTCGTCAAAGTAGGCCGTCGCCTGGACGTGGTAGCCGGGCCAGCCGGCCTGGGTGGTGACGTCGTCGGGCTCGCTCAGATGGACGCCCAGGAAGCCGGCCGGGGCGATGCGATGGGGACCGAGCCTGGTGGACAGCGAGCCGTTAATGAGGGGCAGGCGGGCGTCGCTGGCCGAGGCGGCAGCATACTTGTTCACCAGATGGGGAAACAAGACGGCGTCGGAGACGGCGGCCTGGTGCACGCTGCTCTCGAGAGCCCAGAGCGCGACAGCAGCGACGCGGCGAAGTTCGGCCGGATGGCGGATGAGGCGCGGAAAGGCGTTGGCAAAGTCGGGAGAGTGGGCTTCGCGATTCCATTGGGCCAGGGCGGCCTGCTGGACGACGCGCACGGGATGTTCGGCCGATATGGCGGCAACATCGGGGCCTGCGCTGTTGGCTAGCCAGTCGTCAAAGGCGTGGCGCCACTCGCGCGGGTCAATGATGAGCTCCTGCTTGCGAGCAAAGTGGCCGACGGCACTGGGGCTCAGGCGGGGCGATGAGGCGAGCGGCGGCAGGTTTGGCACGTCGGCGTCGGAGAGCACAGCACGCATGGGCGGACAGGCGTCGTGCCAGGCAGCGAGGAAGAAGTCGACGTCGTAGACCTGGGCGAGGTCTGTGCCCTGGCCTTGTAGGTCGATGATGTGGCCGTGATCGTCGCGTGTGCTGATGCGAGGTAGGATGATGGTGGTGGCTGGGGAGGTTAGAGGAAGGTGAGAGGAGTAAGAGAAAGAGAGAAGAGAAAGAGAGAAGAGAAAGAGAGGAAGAGAAAGAGACAAGAGAAAGAGAGGAAGAGAAAGAGAAAAAGAGAAAGAGAGAAAGAGGAAAGCAAAAAAAAAAACCGACCTCCTGCTTCGAGAGCATAGCGCAAGCAATTGAGCCAAATGTTCGTCTGGGTAGCAATGCCGCCGGTGGCCAAGTCGCAGTGCCAGACGAGGCCGAGCCGGAAGGTGGTCTCGCTGCATTTGCGGCGGATGGGTTCCGAGTCCAGCAGGCCCTCGACCGGGTTCTGCACGACAGCAGCAATGTAAGCCTCGCGGCCAACACGCCAACGGGCACGACGGGTAGCCGCCTGGACGCCGCTGCCAAGGCTGAAGATCGGCACGGCGATCGCAAAGACGACAAAGGAGAGGAAGGCGGCAGCTAGCAGCTTGCGGCGGCCCGACTGCAACAAGCGACGGCTGCTGCGCGGACGGGCGCCCGTCAGGATGACGACGGGGTCGGCAGGAACATCGGCAGACGTCGTGGACGACAGCGGCTGGTAGCCAGAGCCGACAAAGAGCGAATGCAGGCTCTGGGCGACATCTCCGATAAGCGCGGCTGGCCGCGCGGCAGCGACCATGGCGGGGAAGACAGGTCGGCTAGCAGGAGGCAGGCGACCGGGGGCGTGGCGAGGCGGACATGTCTAGAGAGGTGGCCGATGAAATGAAGAGAGAGACGAGTCGAGGGAAAAAAAGAAGCAAAACGAAGGGCAAAAAGAAGGGCACGACGCAGGACAAGGCGGAAAGGTGCCGAGTTAGCAGATTTGGTCGGGACGGATGTCTCTGACGGGGCAGGAGCGTCCGTCAATGGCAGGATACGAGCACTGCCCCACTGGCCGCGAAAAGGGAAAAGGGGGCAGGAGCATCTGGGCGCAGAAGGTTCTAGCCCCGCTCTAGCTAACGGCCGCAGGTGGAATTTACGGTACAGATTGGAGGGGAGCAATTTGGGACGTGGTATTGGCTCTGAGCTCCATACAGATGTCCTGTTTCCTAGTAAACATAACGGAAGTTGCGGTTCTGGCGGTCTGTGAGGTCCTCCCAGGCGTGGGTGTACTGCTCGTCGTGGGCGTCGTGCAGGCCGGCGGCGGCGAGCCGATCGCGCCGACCGTTCTCGTGGACCAGATAGACGCGCAGGCCGACGAGCACGAGCACGAGCAGGGTGTAGCAGCCCAGGTGGGTGGCAAAGGCGATAAAGTAGCGCGGGCGGTTCCAGCTGAGAAACACCTGCGGCCCGACGGCGTTGCCGGCCGCCCAGAAGACAAAGTTGAGGGCCACGGCCACGGACTTTTTCGTCTGGCCGGCAATGTTGCGCGAGATCATGGACAGGGCGAGCGTCTGGGCCGACCAGAAGGACAGGGTGATGTAGTAGCAGACGAGCAGGCCGGCCTTTTGGGCGGTCGTGCGCAGCGGCACGACCATCAGGCAGACGGTGCCGACAAACGACGGCAGGCAAAAGGCGAGCATGACGAGCAGGTTCTGGCCGGAGCGACGGACCAGCCAGGCGGACCCGAGCAGCACGGCGACGATGTAGAAGCCGAGCACCATGGCCAGCAGCTGGGTCTGCAGAACAGAAAATCCGAAGCCCTGGATGATGATGCCCTGGAAGGCGCCGAGGCCCGACGTCGGCAGCGTGGTGCAAAAGGCCACGAGGGCGTAGCCCCACACCTGGGGGTCGGCCAGGGCCTCGATCGCCTGGCCCGGCTTGAAGACGCGGTTCTGGATGCCGGTCTGGTTGGCGCGCACGCGCTCGACCATGAGCCGCTTGTCGGCCTCGGACCAGCAGCGCGCCCGCATCGGGCTGTCGGGCATCCACCAGCCGACAAAGAGCCCGAACAGGACGGAGACGAGGCCGTACACCAGAAAGAGCCACTGCCACGACCGTAGTGTGTCGGACGGCGGGATCAGGCTGAAGCAGTACGCCAGCAGCCCGCCGACGACCTGCTGCGCCCCGTTCATCATGTACCAGTACGTCACCCGGGCGGCCTGCTCGTCGCGCCGGTACCACGTCCCCGACAGCAGCACAAAGGCCGGCTGGCACGCCGACTCGAACAGCCCCAGCAGCGTGCGCACCACCACCAGCCCGCCAAAGCTGCGGCACGCCGCCGTGCACGCCAGCACCGCCCCCCACGCCACGATGCTGAAGCTCAGGTACTTGGCGATCGGCACGCGCGCCAGGATCCAGTTCTGCGGGTACTCCACCACCAGGATCGTCAGGTAGATGCACGTCGTCAGCCAGCTGTATTCCTGGCCGCGCAGGTGCGCGTCCTGCACGATGCCCATGATGGATGCAAACGACATCGTGCCCTTGTCGATCGCCTGCAGGAAATACGTCGCAATCATCACGGTCAGCACCCGTCGGTCGATCTTGCGGCGCAGCTCCGCGCTCTTCTCCTCCGTCACGTGCACCCGCACCTCTGACACGTACTGCGCCAGTTCCCGGTCCACCTTGCTCAGGTCCATCGCGCCCTTGTCGTCCGCGTCCAGGCCCACGCCATTCTCCACCTCGCGGATGTCGAGCTTGTCCGTATCTGTCGTTGGCTGCGACGCCGCCTTGCCGCCGTCCACGGCGTCCAGCTGCACCGGCTCCGGGTTCGAGTAGTTGGACATGGTGCTGCTGCTTCGGAATATATACTTATAGGACGTAAATTTTGGCCCGAATGCACTTTGTCTGCATCGCGTCTGCTTTATACTTTGTGTCTCGCCAGCACTTCTGCTCAACTCCCCCCCTTTGCCGCGGTCCGTCAGAGGAGAACATGAGGAGAACATGAGGAGACCGTGAGGAGACCGTGAGGAGGTTGTTGACGGGGCCGTTCATCCGTCAATAGGAATTGCCGATCAAAGCTTCCCCTCTGCTCCACCATGCCAACTGTAACCTTCTTTCGCGCCGACCCCGCATTTGCCCCAGATGGGGTTGCCAAAACGAACGAGCAATGTCGCAAGCCAAGAAGACTCGGTTCAGTTGACACCGTCAACTGCTGTTGTAAACTTGAAGCTCGGGTGAAGACAACCCGTCTCGGTTGGTCACGTGTCTGCGAGGAACGCATCGAGGAAAGAGCGATCCGCCGCAGGGACGACAGAAGAACACAAAAAGGAAGGAGCTGCATATTCTCTTCTTTCTCCACTGATTTCACAGATACAACCGACAATACCTTGGCAGCTCGCCCATCATGCCGCTGGAAATGCACGGCATCAAGGCACAGGACGTGCACGCCAAGATCCGGCTGCTCATCGACGGCATGATCCACATCAAGGACGACACGGGCGAGTTTCTCATGACGCTCGACGACGGCCGTGTCATCGACACCAAAGGCTGGAATGACTGGGTATAACGACAAAACTCTGGTAGCAGACAGTAAAGACACGCTCGCTAACACGCCCAGGAATGGACCCACGGCATCGGCCTGCTCGGCCTGTGGCAGTACTACGAGCTGACGGGCGACCCGGCCCACCTGGCCGTCATCGAGCAGTGGTTTGCCGACCGCTTCGCCGCCGGCGGCACCACCAAGAACATCAATACCATGGCCGTCTTCTGGACCCTCGCCTGCGTCTACGAGCGCACCGCCAACCCCGCCTACCGGCCCTGGCTCGACGGCTGGGCCGAGTGGGCCTGCCACGACCTGCCGCGCACCCGCTTCGGCGGCATGCAGCACGTGACCTATCTCGACGCCAACCCCCAGCAGCTGTGGGACGACACCCTGATGATGACCGTCCTGCCGCTGGCCAAGATCGGTCGCGTCCTAGGCCGGCCCGCCTACCTGGCCGAGGCCCAGCGCCAGTTCCTCCTACACCTGCAGTACCTCCAGGACCGCCACACCGGCCTCTTCTTCCACGGATGGCAGTTTTCCGACCCGCTGCCCGACAGCAGCCTCGGCCATAACTTTGCCCGCGCCCGCTGGGCCCGCGGCAACAGCTGGGTCACCATGGCCGTGCCCGAGCTTCTCGACATGCTCGACCTCGTCCCCGACGTCGACCCCGTCGCCACCATCCTGCGCGACGCCCTCGACGCCCAGTGCGCCGCCCTCGTGCCGCTCCAGGACCCCGCCACCGGCCTCTGGCGCACCCTCCTCGACCTGCCCCAGCAGGACGGCTCCTATCCCGAGGCCAGCGCCACCGCCGGCTTCGCCTACGGCCTCCTCAAGGCCCGCCGCAAGCGCTACCTCGCCTCGCCCGCCTACGATGCGGCTGCCGTTCGTGCCGTCCGCGCCGTCTTGGCCAACGTCGACGACGCCGGCGAGCTGCGCAACACGTCCTTTGGCACCGGCATGGGCCACGACCTGCAGCACTACAAGGACATCCCCATCACCAGCATGCCCTACGGCCAGGCCATGGCCATCATGGCCCTGGTCGAGTTCTTGCGCGTCTTCATTTGACTGGCCGACTGGCAGTTTCCGAGGAATCGCATGGACAGCTAGTATATGCCGAATAGATTGGATTATACGAGTGCTCGGTGCACGGCCATGAAATCTCTTCTCTTGGTTAAATTAATTGTTCGGCCTGTTATAGTCAGTCGCAACCAATCTTAAACCGGACCATCCTTGGCCCTCTGCGGCCTGTTAGTTCATTGCCCCGTGGCATCGTTTTGCCACTAGAATTTCAATACAAGCTTATTTGGCCGTGTGGCGAGAATTACGAGTACGCGTATTCGTACTTGTCGCGATCGCGACTGTCTTCCTGTGGCTAGACTGCAAACTGTTAGACCTGCTGAATGCGTACGAGTACATGCATACGTCGTACAGACGTCTGCTCGTAACGCTTCTGCTTCATGGTCAGTCGAGCACTCGTACGGTAGAATGAGGCAATCCCCAATCTCTACAATATTCGGGCCTAACCAACTATGCACGCATTGTCAACCTTTGGGCGTTTACGGTTAGTGCCGAGCAGGCAGCTTTCTATTGGCTGTACAGCTAGTCACCGACATTTTCTACCTCGTCCGCAACTCGACCTCCGACGCAACATGTCAACAGTCGTTGAACGACTACAACTGCTAAGCGGAAGAAAACACGTCATAATTAGCTTCGAATTAAGCAACTTGGTCTTTCCGGCTGCTCCGGATCTATCTCGTCCTGCCACTACGGACAGCGGCCCTATTTGCCGAGCAGCATTTACGAAAAAACGCCAAGACACTATATGGCGGTGATCATCGACAATCTTGTCGATACTCGGTTAGTTCCGCCGTGTTCGTTCTGCAGAGTACTCCGTACTTGCAGTCAATTTACTGGCTAAACTTGATAAGCTCGTTGACTATCACAACTCTTCGCTTGAGCTCTTGCAACTTGTAAATTATGACAAAGTTGGTTATAGTAAGATAATGGGGCGCTTCCAAATCTGGCCTGACTATTCTCCCCAGCAGATGCACGCCCGCACGGATCCATTTAATCATACGAGTGAGCACGGGGACCCCAAAGTGTGATCGGCGATTGGGGAAATGTTACCGCCAGTTTGGCAGCAGCAGTGCAACGCCCAAGACAGGAGTTTACGTCGCAACAAGATATAGTTGTGACAAGGGTCAAAACAGAGAGAGTGGTACTCATTAATAAAAGGGGTGCTAGTGGGTGTGGTCTTCTCGTTGTACGAATATTCGTCGTTCCGGAATCTGATAGCTCAGCCACGGACCTTTGGCTCGGCTATGTCAAATATCATAAAATAACAAAAATAACAAAAACAATACAATTCAGCCGAAAGACATTGCCGAACAAGTAGCCCACAGATTGGCAGGTCTGGTACTGTGCTTGCTGCCTGCCGCACGTTCACAAAGCATCTGAAGGACGGGAGTGCTTTGATAAGAAGTTGGCCGCGGCTCTACCGTGGCCCAAAGGCCGGATGTGTACGGACTACGTGTATTCAGGTACGAAGATGCCGCAACTAGGCGAAGCAATGCCTCAGCCATGCGGTTGAGTTGCCCTTGCACGGTTAGGTCGTCTACGGATAAGCGGCGATTCACTGGTTGGGTTGCCGAGCCGCCTCTGACCGAACGATCAGGCTTGCGGCCTCTCAGCGGGACTCGCGTCCTTCGATCAGGAGGGCAGCCAGCGTACGACGAGTGCTGATATACAATCGGACCGACCTCTTTAGCGCGGGCAGAAACATCGTGATTTGCAACATACCGGCCCCGAGCAATAGCAGCAGGAGAAAAAAAACTCCGCATGTGCGCAGTATTAGTGGATAAGGCCTGGAGGACAGGCTCCTAATGCCGACAGTCGGCCCTACAACGGCCCCAGATGCCTAGAAAAGGACGGCAGGTGCAGCGTCAGGATGTTGGCCCCTGACGTGTCGACACGTGCCAGCAACCGCTTCCCGGCCAGTCCACAGAGGCGCCGTCAAAATATGGGGTGTCCTGCTGGTCCTGCTGGTCCTGCTGGCCGGCCGTCCTATTGCCGCTTGTTTCCGCCTCTTTGTCAAGGCCAGAGGGCAGCGCGGCCAGAACGCGGCCAGAACGCGGCCATAAGATACAAGCGGTCACGTGTCCAGATTCGGCCTGCTGGGGAACCCGGTCTGCACTGATTGGACCAGTCCCGGCGAGCTCTCGAGAGAATAATGGGGCGAACCGTGTTTCTGCCCAATTCCATCGGATGACTAAGAGCCCTGAGGAGCCATCCCCGGCCGTCACCGCTCCACTGTGTTCTCGAATCCCCCAGCCATCTCCTGCTGCGACCCCCGGGCCATCCGGGGCGCTAGACCGGGGCCACTGGAGAACATGGGGATACGGTCCGTTTGCAAAATGGTCCGATACAGGATCTGGCGACTATCAACAACCAGAGTCTGCAAGTCACGCTCGGCCTTGACGTCAGTTCGGAAGAGCATGATGTCGACTTCTCCCGGAGGAGGACGGAAAGCTATATAGAGGCCGCCAAGCCGGCTCTCTGTGCCACCACAATGTCCTACTCTCATCAGCCATCAGCTTCTGAACAGTTTCATCTGACAAGACCCTACAAGACCAATTGAGCCGGAGGACAACGCCTATCAGTTGTCTCCTGCTACATCAGCACATTATGGCGTCCAAAGGATTAGGGACGGTCTACTTTGACCAGTACCGCACCGAGGAGGCAGACAAGGCCCTCGAGGGCAGCGGTGGCCCTCCAATCGACTATTCCCCCCTGAAGCGATTCACCAACCGGTCTCTCGCCATGGGAGCCCTGGTGTCGGTGGGCGGAACGATGTGAGCAAATGAGCCCCCAGAACGACCAGCTGTCTTCCTTCTCTTGCTGACCAATATCCCCAGCTTTGGCTACGACACCGGACAGATCTCCGGGTTCATGCAGATGCCCGATTTCATGCACCGCTTCGGCCAGCACCACGCCAACGGCGAGTACTACTTCAGCAACGTCCGGTCTGGCCTCATCGTCGGTCTGCTCTCGATCGGCACGCTCTTCGGAGCCCTGGTCGCGGCGCCCATTGCCGACAAGGTCGGCCGTCGGCCGTCCATCTCGGCCTGGTGCGGCGTCACCGCCATCGGCTTCATCATCCAGATCGCCTCCATCAACAAGTGGTACCAGGTCATGATTGGCCGTTTCATCGCCGGTTGGGGTGTCGGTGCCCTCAGTCTGCTCGTGCCCATGTACCAGAGCGAGAGCGCGCCGGCCTGGATCCGTGGTGCCATGGTCTCGACCTACCAACTGTTCATCACGTTTGGCATCTTCCTCGCTGCCTGCTTCAACTACGGCACCGTGACCCACCAGCCCGACAGCTCCGCATGTTGGCGCACCATCATCGGCATTGGCTGGCTCTGGACCATCATCCTCGGTGTCGGCATCCTCTTCCTGCCCGAGACCCCCCGGTTCGAGTTCCGCCACGGTAATGTCCAGAGCGCCACCGACTCGCTCTGCAGAATGTACGGCGCCGGCCCCAACCACTATGCCATCCGCAACCAGATCGAGGAGATTGAGACCAAGCTCAAGTCCGAGAGCAGCAGCGACGGTGGCCGCATCAAGAACTTCTGCAGGATGTTCAGCGCGCCGCGCATGGCCTACCGCATCTTCATCGGTGTCGCCATCCAGGCACTGCAGCAGCTGACGGGCGCCAACTACTTCTTCTACTACGGCACCACCATCTTCGAGTCCGTCAACATCGACTCGTACGTCACACAGGTCATTCTCAACACCATCAACTTTGCCGTCACCTTTTTCGGTCTGTGGATGATCGAGCACTTTGGTCGTCGCAAGTCGCTCATGACCGGTTCCGTCTGGATGTTCATCTGCTTCCTGATCTTCGCCTCGGTCGGCCACTTCTCGCTGGACCGTGCCAACCCCGAGAACACGCGCTCGGCCGGTATTGCCCTCATCGTCTTTGCCTGTTTCTTCATTCTCGGCTTTGCCACCACCTGGGGCCCCATGATCTGGACCATCATGGCTGAGATCTACCCGTCCGAGTACCGTGCCTCGGCCATGTCGCTCGCCACTGCCAGCAACTGGATCTGGAACTTTTTGATCGCCTTCTTCACCCCCTTCATCACGGGAGCGATCGATTTCCGCTACGGCTACGTCTTTGCCGGCTGCAACGTGCTCGGCTTCCTCATGGTCTATTTCTTCGTCGTCGAGGGCCGCGGCCGGACTTTGGAGGAGATCGACACCATGTACCTGCAGGGTGTCCTTCCCTGGAAGAGTGCCGAGTGGATTGCCCCGACCGCGGACGAGATGGAACGCGCCCGCAAGGAGTCCACATCACACCCGACCGCCACAATGGGTGAGAACATGATTGTCGACAGCGTCTAAAGGTCCACTGCTTGGACAAAAGCCTGCACAGCCTTGGCCATCTGGAGGCACCCGCTTGTTACGAGCAACACTAATGAGGGGATGTTTTATTGTTTTATGCTAAAGAGGGAACGAGTCGGGGACCAAGAGGACGGGTGAGATTTCCTTTTTATTTTGACGACTGATGCTATGATGCCGGGACCCCGGATTGGGTATGGGAAGGCGCCTAATTTCATCATAACATGTACCCGTCTTTAGTATTATACAGATTTAAGAAGTTAAGAAGTTAAGAAGTAAGAAGAATGATATACACGCATATACAATAATAGTCTTGAATTGGAACAGAAAACCCGTCGCAGTAAACTATTGTGTTGCAGATCGTCATACGACAGTTTCGTGATTTGGCTTCTTCCCGCTTATTCATTCGTCGGTGAGATCCCCAAACGAGTAAGTTGTCACTGCATCAAGTGCATTAATACCACGTGTGCACAACCCCCCTGTTTTGCGGGGAGACTTTCTTCATTCCAAGCGGTCTTACGACTTGAACCCCATCTCTCCACCTTTTTGTGCCCTTGCTTTACTCCGTACGGAGTACTGTTTCTTTTGTTTCTTGGCATTTCCTAGCTAAAGCTTGTCTGTCGCTTGCCCCCAATTCTTCACTGTCGTCGGATCGCGGTTGTCCTATAATAGCAGCACAGTATCTGTGTAGAGCATTCCTGCTGCAAGGACAGGAGATAGTAGTTGTCACTGCCCATTGGGTTTTCAGATGTAATTTACAAATGTTTTGAGTTGCAAAATTTCTCTTCTTACTGCGCCAAGTAAAACTTGCGCGTGACGAAAAGGACTGGCAGGTCAGAATACCCACAACACCACTTCAACTTAGCCAGCGGCTAATATGTTTACAAATGTTTCCATTTACTACTCTATACATAATATTGGACAATATGGGCAGATACACGGCACAGTTTATACGCTAAAATAGCGGCCAGTAACATCGGTCAGCACCTTATATCTGCAGTGTCATTCGCAAGAAGAACGGAGCATTTTCTCGTGATTCTTAGCTCGGGCTCTTAGTGTGCAGACTATTCATGCTTATTTTTAAGTCCGGCTGGCCTGCATAGAATCCGGCGGAAGAGCGGCCGAAAAGCATACTCAGACGGGGGTCTTTCTAGGGGTGCCGGAAGCGAGCTTTTCTGACTTTGCTTTTTGCGCATTGCAGTCGTCGTACGGAATACAGAGTCTCATCACGGCTGCCATCATCGAAATAGCGAAATAGCGGCTAGTAACGCAGTCGGACATCTGTTCATCATATGATGTCGGTAGAAAGGACCACAATCTCTCTTACCCGTATTACCCCAGAAGATGACAACAACAAATCTAGCATCGGACATCCGACACCGACTCGGAGACCTACCGCCACTTGTTAAAACCGAAATGACTTATCGTATAGGAAAGAAGTTACGATGACAACACGGATCGCAAAGTGGGCGGGCTGTGTTGCCCTCTCAGCCATGGGGCATGACCCTATACTCCGTACTGTACTCCTTAGAGGAGGTTTTATGAAGCCCATGTGCCATGGAGAAAGACACAATCAAGCAGACAAGGTTGTGGTCTGCTTGCTCCGTAGTTCATGCTGTCTCTCCTTTCATGCGCTCTACCTATTCCAGACTCATGTTGATGATGTGGTGTTATCTTCTGTTGTCTCCTGTAATTTCACCACAACGCCAAACGGAAGGCCAGTCGGGAGGCAATTCTCGGTTATGTGTTTGCCAAGCCTGTCCAGCGGTTATGGCGGCAACTCAGCCCGCCGCAAGACTGTCAGGGGCCATGAATGCACCGCCTGCATAGCATCACTCGTCTCCGAGCCATGCCGATGCGATGGGCGTCACCGACTTGTGCTCATCCTGGAAGCATCTTGACGCCCCAGTGTTGGCTCGTTGTTGGCATCTATACGAACGTGCCGAGCTCTTCTTTCTCAAGCTATAGGCCCGAATAGCACAAAAGGGCCAGTCTGAGGGAGATATGTGTCAAATGTTGTAGATTCACGAGAACTGCGCAGTGGAGAAGGGCCAGACATCGTACGATCTCTATCTCTACGATGGCGGAAGAGGAATGCATTTCCCAACTATCAGTTTCCCGTCTTCCAATTCCTATTGTCCTGTGCTGTTGGCTGTTGCCTAGTCCTGTGGCTGTGGTGCTAGTAGTAGTGCCAAATGAAAATGCCTTTATTTTTTTCCCATCATCGGACCAATACGAACGGGACTCTATGCGGCGCCGTCTGTGCACGTTTTTTACCTTCTGTTTTGGGCCAGTGCAATGCATACTCTGTTGGCCTACTTTTTCTACTTGGACGGGGATTCTAGCGGTCGACGATTTCTCTAATCTCGGACGAGCTTAGCCACGTTCTTTATTGTCAGTTCCGGTTTTCTCGTATAGCCCCTTTTCCCCTTGGGATACCGGCTATACACGGTAAGGCCTACAGATTCTCGGCCCACGTGTCGTATCACACGTTAACAAGCTCAGAGGATCTGAGTCGGCTATGCTCGTCAACTCTAGACGGACATGCCGACGTGCTTCGACGAGCGCCACAACCGGCAAACGGTCAGCTAAAAGCGCATAGCTCCTGCTAGCCAACCAGAGAAAATTGATGCTGGAAACAGACTAGGAAGGGAAGCTAAGGCATGGAATAAGGAATGGAACATGAAATGGGATAAAGGAGCGGGAGAAAAAGAATTGAACCAATTTTTCGAATACGAATAAAAAACTTGCAAAGCAGAAGAACCCAGCACAAAACAGCTTCTCACCGGCAAGGCTGTGCAATCTACCGGCCTTAGTTATAGTGCGGTTGGCGATCCGCTGGTAGGGCTTCGCGCTTTACAAGTACGACAAATAGGACTAATATTACAGGGTTACTGAAATACGAGGTCACTGCCGCGCTTCCGAGTGTCGTCTTTTTGGGTGCGGCGCGGACAACAGGAGAAATGATCCTCGCCGGTCACAACCGAATGCGGAAAGGCCGACTTTTAAACACAGTACCATGATCCAGAAATACAACGTTGGGCTGCAGTTTATGCCTCGATGGTCGCAATGTTAGATACTCCCCACTGTAGCACCCGTGATAATACTATGCTTTCGCGCTACAGAAGGACTGCGCCCCCCCTCGGAGTTACGTAAGCTTTGCAGCCGTCCTGTTCTCCGTTCTCCGTCGGACAAGCTTGGACACCCCTTTTCGCGCTCGTTGGAACCGTGATGGGCGGCAAGGGGGTGTTTTATGCCCGTACACGTACGGAGAACGCAAGGCTAGATCGCCGAGGCAAGAAAAGTTTCCCATTCGCAGCGCTACGCTGTATCCGTTTGGGAGGCTTGGCGCCGTCGCAGCCGACCCTACGGAGTACATTAGCAAGATACTCCGAGCGGATTAGAAGCCCTGCTGCCCTTCTCGGTACCATAATAGTACTATTCTGGTAGTATGGCTTCTGGCCAGGTCGAGCCACTGCCATCCTCCATTCCCTTTTGGTCGCTAATCACCTCACAGCCAAGCGCAGCCAAGCCACTACGCAAGGTCTTCTCATGCCGTCAGGATGCACATGCAAGCTACGATACGATGGGATTGTACCACAGGCGGGCCTAGACTTTCGTCGCCGGCTTGCACTATCAAGGGGTACGAGGCCAAAAGTAGTGAGACAGCACTGAGCCTCTGCCATTCCGTTACAGCGCTGTTAGCGACAGCCTACCGATCGCAGCAGCCAAACCGCGGCAGCCGTCCTGCACTGTTCTGCTTCATTCCGGCGTAGTGTCCTGATCCAGAATGTGCGCACTATGTAAAGGGGGCAAGGAGACAAAGAACGACTAGTCAGCAACCAGTTGGGGCACAACAGACACGCACAGAGAAAGACAGAAAGAGGGGCGTGCGTGTGTGCTGCGATTTGTGCCGTTCCTGGCCCGTGTCGCTCCTGCCCTGGGCGGCCAACCCAAGTGTGGAAAGGCCCCGTTCCTGCCCTCGCTGTATTACGTCGTAGGCAATCGTCCCGACACACCTTCTTCTGGCTGCTGCTCTCCGCCTTTTGTCTTGGCGGTATCAGTGCATCGCAGCAGGCCGCAACTGGCGACAGTTTCCGTTTCGTCGCCGCTGGCCCACCTGTATTTCCACGCCGCACCACTCAGCTTCTCCATTGGGACCACACACCCCTTCTCCCCCTCTCTTCGATTTACCACCCCCCGCTAGCCGTACAACAGTATGTCACTTTAGCCTGCTCAAATATTATTGGGCGGGTCGGTTGACCTGGCGTCCAAGCCACTTCACGACTGCGAGTATTCCTACATTCGGGCAGCTCATATATTATATATCGTCCTCCCTCGCTCTAGATGAGGCAGTCTGTGTTCCACTTCCAAATATTGACTCTGCCATTACTGCATTCTCATTTTCATCCTCACCTTTACCCTCATTCTCTCGTCTCCGGTTCCGTCTGTCTTTGCTCTACTTTCTTTTTTGTCTCGCCTATGCCATCCTGGTCTCACTTAATTGTCTGACAGGATACTACCGCGTGCTTGTCGCCCATTTCCGTCCGCCGTTCTTTCTGGGGTACTTGGATGGGAATACATGACTAAGGTCATCGCCCGACTAAGGTCACCATCTTGCTGAAGCCAACCACAGCTGTCACCGTTCGTCCCAGACCGCGTATATATTCACGGCCACACGCGCAGCACCGTCGGCTTTCTCGACTGCCTCGTCATCCAGCTCTCAGAATGCGGTCAAATACACTATTCATATCCCTGCTTGTCTCAGCAGTGGCAGCACCTGTGCTGGCAGCACCTGTTTCTGTGGTACTCGTCCAAGACGCGGGTGTCCCTGCACCACCACAGAAGGCCGTCTCTCAGTACAACCAGCCATTGCCTGCAGATATCGACAACCGGCCATATACACCGTCTCCGAAAGTCTCCCCAGCCGTGGTGTTGACCACTCCCCGGCCTCTCATTACCTCCTATCTCATGGGCCTGGCTCCCCCGATGCCTGCACCAGCGCCTGTAACAGGCAAGAACAAGCCATCTACAACCCGGAAGCAAGACAAGGCAGAGCGCCCTGATACAACCAAGAGACCAAATACGGGCCGCCCTATGGATGACGAAGAGGCATTGGATGAGGCCGAGGCCGTCATCGCTGCCGTTTACTCCGAATCGATGGAGCGCAACTTCAAAAACGCCAACAGGGTCTCCTTGCCGTGCTACTCGCAGCTTCGGCATGCGCACGACGAAATGATGGTCATCATCATGGTTGCAGTCTTTCTGCTGGTCATTGTGGTGATCGAGCTTTGGGATAACATCAGACAAAAGTAAGTGCAATCTCTTGGTTTCCCCAATCGAACATCGGCTAACCGGTATAGATCGATGGATATTGAAGCTGCTCCTGCATTGGGAGCCATCCGTCTGGAGGATGGGAAGCTTTCCCAGACTGAAAAGCAGCCACTATCTGTGCAGGCAGCCCCCCCGCACTTTGATCTTGCCGCATCAGTATGCGACGAGAAGACAAAAACCAACTGAATGGCGAAAGGACCTAGCGACTGCATCGGAAATAGCGGACAACGAGACCACGAGACAACGGCTGGAGTCAAGGCGATACTTCTTGCCCACCGTCAAGCATGTTCCAACTAAAACGGGTCGTATTTATCGGTACGACATAGCAACATGGCGTTTGGATGGAGCCCCTCATTCCGGAAGGCACAGTGGGATTGGTGTGCTTTTGTTTTTGTTTTGGGAGGAGGCATGACTCGTACTGGCTCGGCGTTCATTTTGGGGCGGGCATGGCAGCTTTGCATGTGAGATAGTCCGTACAACGGCATGTTTTCAGTTTAGGCCAACAATAAGAGGGCCAACCAACCGACAATGAGACAATTAGTGACTCAGCTGCAAACGTATTTATTTCATTTTATTTTGCTCGACACGCTTTGTTCCGCGGTTGAAGAGAAGGAAGGAAAGCGGAGTGTGCTGCGCTCCTGCCGGCAGCCAGGCGCAAATGCAATAATTTCTCGTTTCATCTGCAACATGTTTTTGTTTTACTTCTGCTCCCATTCATGGCTACCAAGGACTGGCAATGCCCCTTCGCAATGCCGATGCAGCTCTGTTTCTCGTGCCGCGAAGAAATACCCACAAGTCTCTTCCGAATGGACGACACCGGCTGCGATAACTGCTACCTCCAATCGCTGGTGTGGTCGTGTCCGCCGTTGCAGAAGCTCCGGTCCCAATCTGACCAGCTTTGCCTTTTGCTACTTGTGCCTTTTTAATGCATAACCACCTCGACTAGAAGGTAAAGTTTGCCTGCGCAACATGGGGTCAGCTGTCGTGCATAAGATACTTGCATCACATAGCGCCGACGCAACCGGGTTTTTTCCACCAGAATTACAGCATGGCTGCGGATCGACAAGCGACAAACAATATGAAACCAGTTTTGGCCGAGTGATGGCCTTGGCCACCGTCTTCGCATCGGCAAATAGCAGCACGGAATTACCCGCTTTCGAACGTTTGGACCGAGCTGAACGTTCCAATCCGGCCGCGCCGTGACCTAAGATACGATTTGATCAACATCACAATACGCCATATGCAGAAAGCTGGCAGGGTCCAATATCTATTACAGCATATGTGCCATTGGTCGCACCACTTGCGCCCCTGTCACCCCCTCCATTACGACCCCCTCCTCTCCAAAACCCTGCCAGACAGGCAACTTGGCGGGGCATAGGTTTCATTAATAAACGGATCTTGCTCCACAACCCAGCCGCCTTGTCGTGTTCACGAACCCTCTTTTTTCTTCGCCGCTTCGGTTTCTTTTCTTTTTGTGTGTTGCCCTATTTTCACCTTTTTATCCGTCCATTAGCTAATGAAAGAGCCGGGCGAGTCCCCTGTCCATCCTCAGCTCTGATATCTTACTTGATACCTGGCCTGAAAACCGGGGCTCACGGCGACGGAAGCTTTCACCGACACTGCCGTAAAGGAAGCTCATCTTCGGAGGCCCGGACAACGACATGTCTCTGCAGGTTGACGACACCGGCCGGCGCAGCCGCTCTCGGTCCCCTGGCGGGCACTCCAGTGCGACTGTCGAGATTGCGCGCTCTCCATCTGGCCGCGATCGTGACCGCGACCGCAGTCGAGATCCACTTGACCGGGATGCGCCGAACATCGCACGTGCTCCGTACTCAGGCGATGACGACGATGATGGCGATGCCGGGGGACGCCGCCGTACAACGCGCAGTTCGGATTACGAAGACTACCGCAGCAGAGGCGACAGATCTCCGCGACTTCCTTCCGACGATCCAAATTATCGCCAAACAAAGTACGAGTCCGTCGACATCAAGCGCAGCGACAGCCGCCGAGAGAAGGAATACCGTTACGAGAAGGAAGGGGAGCGGGACCGTAAGAGCAGCCGGGATGTGGACAAGGATAAACAGCGCTTGATCGGAGAGGACAAGCTTTCGTTTCTGCCTGCGAAATATGCTGTGAAATCAGCCCCAGCTCCAGCTCCAGCTCCAGCTCGGAAGGAGCGAGAACCTGAGCGAGAGCGAGACAGACCTCGGCCAGCTATTAAAATGAGAAGTAACAGCATCGGCGATAGCGGCGAAGAAGACGAAGTTGACGATGACGATCTCGCTTACGGGGGCACCGCTATGCCGGCTGTGTCGACTGGCCATCAGATGCCTACGGGATATGCACACAACCTGCTGCACCACGATGAGGGCGACAGGGACTACGCCGACAGGCGCCCCAAGTCCGCTGCTCGGGAAGATAGGCATTATCACGACTCGTTTGGTCGCGATCCGCGGAGCAGTGGCTCCAACGTCCTGACCATCGACACTGGGCTCCGATCCGGCCGAGACAGGTCGCCTGCGCCGACCAAGGAGATGGCCAGACTCTCGGTGGGCACTTTGTCTCCAGGCGCACTGCACCACAGCTCCAAGATGTCGCTTTCCTCAGCGCCGGGATCGCCGCTTCTCGAGGCCTACCGTGGAACCTACCAGTCCATGTCACCCATGCCGTCACCCATGTTGCTGGCGTCGCAAGGCCCCCGCACGTCCACGCCAACGATTATGGATATCAACGGGCCAGAGTCGGACGATGAACAAATTCTTAGCCCCGGTGGAAGTGGTGGTGGAGACAAGATTCGCCGCCGTGCGCGGTTCTACGATCCCGAGACGGATGCCAAGCGCCTAGCTAAAGCCCTGCGTGGCGAGCGGCACCCGCCTGATGTCGAGCCACTCATCGAGATCCTGCCGGGCCTGACAGACGACCAGGTGTTGGAGCTGCGGATCGAGTACAAGCGCATTGTCAAGACGGGCCCGGATCGGTTGGGCGTCAACATTGCGAAGCATATCAAGGCGCGGCTCAAAGACGAGGATCCCGCCCTGATGAAGGTGTGCTACGCCACGGCACTCGGCAAGTGGGAGAGCGAGGCCTACTGGTCCAACTTCTGGTATCATGGCGACAAGACCCGACGAGAGCTGCTGATCGAGTCTCTCATGGGCCGCACCAACGCCGAGATCCACCAGATCAAGCGCAACTTCAGCGACAAGAAGTACGGAGACAGCCTCACAAAGTGCATGCGGACAGAGCTGAACGAGGACAAGTTTAAGCGCGCCGTGCTCTTCGTCCTGGACGAGCAGCGCATGGACGACTACGATCGCGACGGACGGCCGCTGCCCGTGGACATGGAGCTTGTCCGGGACGACACCGTCAGTCTTTATCATGCCGTTCGCTCCGAGCGTGGCGGCGAGACGGCCACGATCAACGTTGTGGTCCAGCGCAGCGACACCCACCTGCGTGAGGTGCTGCGTTTATACAGCTCTCAATACCAGAGCAACTTTGCACGTGACTGCCTGAAGAAGAGCGGCAACTTGGTGGTAAGGACGCCTTCCAGTCTTTGTGGCGCCGGTGAATCAAGCTAACCGACTGTAGGGAGAAATGCTCGCCCACATCCTGAACGGCGTGATCAACAAGCCGGTTCGGGATGCCTCGCTGGTGCACCACGCCTTGACAGCGTCCAAGCGTGACGGCTTGCGCCGCGAGCTTCTGATCTCCCGTCTTGTTCGCTACCACTGGGACCGCCACCACATGGCCGCCATCAAAGCCGCGTACCGCAGCCGTTACGACCGCGACATGCAGGAGGCCATTCGTGATGCGACGGGACAGTCGGACTGGGGCCTCTTCTGCCGCGAACTGTGCATCACCCGTCATCCAGACGAAGTCAAAAGTGTGGAACGGGTTGACATTCACCACAAGGATCGCCGAAACTAGAGCCTGCTCTGAGTTAGTAGTTTTTATCAATTTGCTGGAGTCCTCTGCATCCTCGTCCACTTTGTCTTCATTGTGTGATGTTTTTAAACGGGAGTCCTCTTAGACTGAATAAACGATGTCCATGTCGATATGCTATTTTAGGCGCTTGGAAGCTGGCGAAATACTCGCACCCAGACGGAGTTCCTTCCTTCGGACTCTCACGAGTGGTTCTTTCCCATATTGTATTTCATAACAGCTTTCTTTGCGAGTCGCGGTTTCTTCCCTCTAGTCTTTTGTGCTTTTTCTATCCAAAGACTTCGTCCACTCTCTTTGTTTTGCATGACATCTTTTCGAATCACTACAACTTTTATGCATTGACTATCATTTTTGGAACTGTATTATCACCACGTTTTATGACATCCATACCCTTTTCAGTTATACCTTTTTTTGTCTCTGTCATTTGTTCATGGCTATCAAACGACGGGGGGGAAACACTGTGCTTCTGCAAAGCGTCCAACGGCCAAAACCACCACGAACCCGTCGCCGCCCGTCGCTGACTATTTTCCATTTGCCCACAATACCGAGGTCAGTGAGATCATTGAAGACATGTTCTTGTCCCGTGGCCTGTCACCCCCAGAGTTCATTCAACAGGGGATGCCTGAAAAGTCGACTGCTTCTCAGGTCGGTGGCGAACCGCCAGTCGATGAGGCCACGCCATCGCAACCAGAGGTTTTGCCAAACAACGCTGGAGATTCTTCTGTCGATAGCGGTCCGCCGGCTGCCGAAGATCAACCACTGCAACTTCCACATAGGAGATGGGCCACCAGATTGCGTACCCGGAAAACTGGTAGAAAACCCCGGTTTATCGAGAACAGTTCCAGCAGCGACAGCAGCAACGGCAGCAGTGGCAACAACGGCGATTCAAGTTACTCCGACGTCCACAGCAACCAGACCGGCTCACGCAGTAGGAGCAGCTCTAGCGATGCGGGCAGTTTGCACAATGCAAGCAATGTGGATGACGGTGGCCCAGCTTCAGAACGCACGGGGACACCTGGTCCAAGCAATTCCGAACCTCCAAATGCAGCCGGTGGTAACGGTACCGCACAAGAAAATACAAACACGCACGACAGTTTACTCCATGACGACACAAACGATGAGACATCCTATAGCTTGCTAGCCCCTAGGAAATTACGTAGAAAATCGTTCACCGCCAGAAAGGCCATCAAAATCAAAGGTCGCGGTGCAACGCCTCAGCACTACTGGGACGAGGACGGAGTCCGTTCTCACAAGTGGCGCAATGGTTTTCGCCGGACTACGCTCTGTCTGACGCACCAAAGGCACAACTACAATCCAATAGAAGAGAGTCTCGACCGGTTCGGTTTCATAAGAAAGCGAAGGCCCTTGACTCTATAACGGTTTTACAGAAACCTACTCCAGCAATCTCGAAAACGGATGAAGATGTCGATACTTTGGCAAAGGCCAGTTCCCGCTTCGCTACAGCACCCACGACTGACGATTAACCAATGGCGATTTAGCAACGTACGAATAAATCAGAGAAGCGAGTTTGTGTGTTGAAGACACGGATGTCTACTACCGGTCTCAACGACAAGCTGGCTTATAAGTTAAAGCAGCCACTATGGCCGGCAATGTTACGCTGTACAGTTATTGAGAATCGTTGTTACAAAATTTTGATGCCTTTTGAAAGGATGTTAGACTTCGGAGGGCGCCGGGTCGGTAGCTGTAGAGTAACATTTACTGCTAGAAGTCCATAGGTAGACTGCAGCAATGCCATGGATTATCTGATTTTCCAAACAGTTTCCTCCAGTGGAATTATGAAATCACATGCCATATTTCAGACACTTTATATCATATATGAAAAGGGAGTACTAAAGGCATGACGCAGCCATGTACTTGAGCCACCTAATCAGACAAAAGTACGTGAGTTAATTTTATGTGATATAACTTTAATATAGACGATGAAATACAAAGGATGAACTTATTTTTGTTGAGCCTTTAATACTTCCCGTCATGAGAGTGCTGAACCCGGTTCGAGTTATGCATGTAGCTATTCTGTGATGGACAGGAAGTGCGATAAACGTTCCTTCCAATCAATCCAATAGCCTGACGCTTCGGCATAGCTAGCGATATGTGGCGTTCTTGCAAGAGGCTCGAATACTACAGCACATGTACGAATATTTATGCTGTTAGCTGAAAATCGGGAGGATGAAAACAAGTAAGTTCTACGAAGCACGGATGTTTGCATTTTTCCTCTTACCCGTTCCTCCATCTCACCACAGTCACAGTGCATCACTCCAATCAACTTCATAATCATGAAGTACTCCGCAGACTACTCCGCATGTTGCATTCAGCCAGCCAGCCTGGTGTCAGGCAGCATTCTGCCGCATCGTCCCCATTTGCAATACCACGATGCTTTCCCGGAAGTTCACCTGGCTACCCTTCTGACAACTCGCCCATTCCTTACCCCTGGCTTCATTTGTTTGATACATGTTTCTGCGTACGCGTCACTGTCGTGCCAGCCGACATTTCGACGATGCAGCAAACGCCATGTCTGTTGCAGATTGACACCATTTCTGCGGCCATCAGCGATCGTGCAGCCCTGCCAAAGGATAATTACCAATGGGACGAGTCAGCTGCATGGTCGAGCCGGCAGAAAAACTTGGTGCAGCACTGTATCCCATTTTAGCAACCAGATAATAACCAACGACCAGATATCCTTGGCACATGGCCGTTTCTACCCCTCTTTATAACAAGACTTTCCACTAAACGCGCTGCACCCTTGTTTTACGCGACACCTGACATTCTTCAGCATAGTCTGATCGTATGTTGAATAGGTTTGCTTGTTACACGGAAAACCTTGGTATTCGATATCTGTGGAATGGCTGTCATCCCCCCATTCCATGGTGAAGAACCGACACAGACTATATTAGTGCTCATCGCCTGTACTATGTACGGAAAAAAACATGAAGGTAAGATACAATTTTGCGACCCTCAGCCACAAGGCTCGTCTTGGACGCTCTCAGCCTCGGTGAAAGACAAAAATACTCGTACTCGTATACTCCGTAAAGCATTACACCGAGGCTATATCCCAGACATCTCCTATGTATCCACGAGGTTGTCACGCGAAACTCGTCCTGCAATTTTCAGGCAGTTAAATTTCCCAGCCAATGACGTGTGGCTTGCACATGGCCTCGTGCTAATCCCTGCGTGGCGGCCGTTTGAAGACCAGGTTAGTCAGGAGGTATCAAATAATATACTTTGTAATATGTACTCCGCCGCACAGAGTATTCCATGTACCCCTGGAAGTGTGGCGCGGCGCCTACAGGGAAGCTTTCAAGGCAACTACTCCGTAGTGTCAAGATGCGATGCATGAGGACTAAGTGTTTTGTGCTATTTATGCCTCCGTAGCATATTAATATGACAGCGCTTACAGCTGCCGGCGACGATCGACCGGTCTGATCACGCCCCATTGCAAAAGTATATCTTCTTGTGTCATTCTCTCTTTTCTTTCGTTCTATTTTGAGTGCAATGTGGTCGGCGGTGACTGCAGCTTTGTTGCGTCTGCAAAAGCCACACGCTACAGCGACCCAGTTGCATCGTCATGATCAGCCGTTTGGGATCTTGTGCGGGCCAATTCCACCGGCCTGAAACCAGGCCAAGGGGGAAAAGGAATATGGAAAGAAAAGCTGCAGGCAGGACAGTAGCTTGCTGGCGGTGAATGCTAGTGCTATGCTGGATCTTGAATGCGACGGGGAATTGTCGTATTTGCGGATGCCACGTACTCCGTACTGCCGCAGACTCTTGTGCTGAAGGATTCAGACCCACCGAAGAACTGTATTAATCGACTGTGCTGAAGTAGCATGGAAATCTGAGACAGCCGGTTTAGCAAGGGCAGTCGACCACCCTTTTCCGACCACTAATACAGATTACTGGCGAAGACAAGTGGGCAACCAAAAGCTCTTTCTCCGTCTTGTTGCGTCAGCCTCGGAGGGGTTTGCTCAGAAGAGGCCAATCACGGGAGCGAGCCGTACATGTCGAGGGCGCCAGTGGTCGGTCTGTCTCCAGCACTCCATATGTTCACCTGGGCGGCGGTTGGCGGTTGGCGAGTGGCACATGACGCAAACGTACGAGCGTGGCACCCACGGCTTTCGTGCGAGTAGCGCAGCTGTCCGCGTAGCCGGTTTTGCTGGGCGCCCGGCACATATTTTGTTCTTGGGCTCTAAGGGGCGCTGAGAGATGAGAATGCCAGGCAATCGAAGGTGGTGCAAAATGCTGTGCTTCCTGGATTGTGGAGCAGCCGGGAGCTCAGGGAGCACAGAGAGTCCAGGGAGCCCCAGGGAGCCACAGTGAACCGTAGATGTATCTTAACTTGGTTGGACGTGTTTCGTGTAGCCAGCGTCCTGGGACTCTGATCCGAGGCTCGGTCTCATTGAAGGCGTCGTATCTTACTCCGTACTCCGTATCTCGTATCGCTTTTTATTTTTCGCAGCACACTTCCGGATCTGCTTGCCCTGCCGGTAGCAGCCAAGCGCCTGCCAGCAGCACTGTTTGGGGGCACATTCTGTGCTCCTCCACCCCTGGGCTAACCGTCCCAGCCGCTAGGTCACGGCGATCTGCGCCAGGAACGCCAACCAGGCTTGGTTTAGTGCAGAGCTCCCCTTGTAGACGGGAACGCCAGGGTTGGACGGGTGGTACCTGGCTTGCGTCCGGCACTGGACTGTGGTTGGTGTACCTAGCTTTGTGCTGCAGGATGCGCTGCGAGCAGGTCTCGGATAAAATAGATTACCTGGAATCGGATGGAGCAGGACGGTTAGCGTTGCAGCGAAAACGACGGCGCCCCAAAATATCTCGTGTCTGTTCTCCTTCCATAGGCCCAGGGCCAAATGACTCGAGGCACGACAGGGGACGTTAGCCCAAGGTAGAGAGAGAGTATTAGAGGGTGAGAGGGCAGATTGAGGGGGAAGAATTGCCTTCACGACTCTGGCTTCCTCTTTTAATCTGGGTCCTCTCGCCCCGGTCGCTCTTTCCCCTTTTTTCCCTTCATGCAGAGCCTTTGCTGTCGACGCACCTTCCCAACGTGCATCTCTCACTCTCGTCATTCTCGTCATTCCTTCCTTCCACGGTTCATTCATTCACCGTGCTTTGCTCTGCTTCAGACCCCTCGATTTTTCTTGTTCTTTGTGTTTTTTTTATTACCCAGTTAGACTTTTCAATCACTCATCCACCCTCTCTTTGGTTTTTTGCTGCAACGTCGCGCCTCACTCGTGATTCTGGTTCCTCCCTCTCCTTTGCAGTTCCAGGTCGCATCTGCAGGTGTTTCCGAGCCATCTTTATCGACAGGCCACCCAGAAGCTGCACGTTCCCGGCAAATACCCTCGTCTTTTAACGGTCGACATACCTCGCTTCTTCTTGTCAGACCAACGGAAACACGGCAGCTCCAGTACTTTCGGCCCATACGAGTACCAGTACACACACGCAAAGCTCTGCATACAGTTCCACTTTCGTGCGCGACTTGGTTGACTTGCTCCGGCGCCGCTGTGAACCCACGCCATTCCACAAGTCTACGGAATATTCCACTCTGCTGCTGCGTCTCTTCCCACTCTAGCCTTCTGGTGCTCCACCCCTCCTTTCGATATACATATTTCGCGTCCTGGCGGGGAGCTACCGGCTTGCTTGATCGTGCCTCTCGTGGTTTATATATACACGGCGGTCCGGTGTGGGCACTTTCGCCTCGCTCTCCCTGAAGCTTCTTTTTCTCGATCGTTTCGTGTCGTTCTCGCTCTTTTCTTTGCTGCAGCTTGCAGTTGCCTTCACGGCTTCGCTTCTTTTTTCGTTTCTCACATTCATTCATTGTTGCGGCCGGTCTATCCAGCAACTGTTTGAGGAGGTTTTCACCTGGCTCTCAGGCTCCTTCTCTTACCATCCCACCGTTCTTCCGTTCTCTTTCTTACCTTCTTTACTCTCTCGTTTCTTGTGGCAAAATGAAGTCACAAAGCTCCGTTCTTTTTATCCTCGCCGCTGGCGCAGGACTCGTCCGGGCACAGACGTTTGCCAACGAGGCTTCTCTGCCTGGCTGTGGCGTGAGTATATGGCTCTGTAGATGTATACATAGATTAGCTTGCTAACGACATCTGTACAGGAAACATGTCTGGACAATCTGATCTCGGAAGGCACATCGTTTGGGTGCCCCCAGGAAGATGCGAGCTGTCTCTGCGGCGTTGCTGCTTTCACGAATGGGGTGCACGACTGTGCTCAGAACGCCTGCGCGGCGGATCTCTTCTCGAGCGTGACGAACTACATGGTCGGACTGTGTGCCAGTAAGTTTGGCTAATTCTTGGCCAGCTGGCCATCTTACTGTATGATTATTTGCTAACAAGATGAAGCGGCCACAGTTGCGGCCACATCAGCAGCTGTTTCGGCCACAGCCGCCGTGTCTGTAACGTCGGCTGTACTTACATCGGCTGCGGCGGCATCGGTTTATCCTACGTCAGCTGTGGTTGCGTCTGCTGTGTCAACTCCGGTCGCGACGTCAGCGTTCGCTGAGGCCACGTCTGCCCCTTACACGGCTTCTACTATACAGACATCGATCTACCCCATCACGACGGCAATCCCACTCTTCCCGACGACCAATTCGACGATATCGAGTGCGGCACTTGTGGGCGTTGGGGGATCGACTTCTGGGAGCACCTCGACAGCTGCATCTTCTACTGTAAGAAAATAGCCGTTGCGGGAACTTTGCAGTCCTCTGCCAGACATACTAATGGCAATCACAGACGTCTTCGACAAGCAGCATGGCCTCGAGCAGTGCGTCAGGGTCGACTACGGCGGCTGCGGGATCACTGTCCGGTGGAGCCAAGGCTGGCATTGGTATCGGGGCTACAGTCGGTGTTGTGGCTGTGATTGCAGCAATTGTGGCATTTACGCTTTCACGGAAACAACGGAGCCGTGACCGCGACCATACCGGCGCTTACAAGATCTCGGACCCGACACCTGGCCGTGGTTTCGGAGAGGATCACGAGAGCGGCATGTCAGAGCTGGAGCTAAAATCGAGACGATATGAGGATATGGTGCCGCGACAGGTGCCACGACTCATGGTGTGAGGTTTTTTTTTGTTTTGCTCGTCAGGGACGGCAACGTGTTACCAAATAAGAAGGATAATATACCATTGTCAGCGTTGTTTCATTGCTTCTGCTGTGTCCTGTATATATGGGAATACGTGTATATTCTGAGCAAGCATGCAAGCAAGCACGCTTGAGTTGTGATCTACGAGAATGTGTTACAGGTCATTGGACAGCAGGCGCATGATGGGTTGTATTTTACATGGGTTGTCTCGTCTAGGCTAAGCAATATAGCATACAGATGTGGCGGCTTGGAATTACCACGAGTAGTAGGGTCTCTGGGCCGTGACGGGACGGTTGGGCAGATGGACCCAGGGGGCCTTCTTGGCCTGCTTGGCGACACGCTCGTCGTGGAGGCGGATGCGCGTCTTTTCTTCCTTGAGGACGACGGAGAGGACTGGACGGTCAGAAAGGAGAGACGAGGGGAGGAGAGAGGAGAGAGAAGCAACGGACATGAAGAGGGCGACCACTTGAGAAAGCGGCGGCCTCGGGCGCGATAGTCGGGGGTGGCAGCACGCCAGATGCCCTTGCCGACCCAAGCCTGATCGACGTAGATGCGGGAGGGATCGGTGATGGCAAGCCAGCGGCCGTCTTTGGTCTGGATCTGGAGAGGGGCGGCGGCGTTGCTTACGTCAGCACCCACGTGAGCAGCGGGTCGGGAGCCGGAGCCGGAGCCGAGGCCGAGGCCCATACCGCGCTCGACGATGGCGGTGTCGCGGGCCTCCTCGAGGTGCCAGAGGACGTCGCGGGCCACTTTCTTCTTGCTGAAGCGCATCTGGACGAGGGCGTCCTCGAGCGTCTTGCCGGCGATCTGGCGGGCGAGAAAGGTGAGCTTCTTGGTGCTGGTGGCGAGGGGAGCGGACTTGTGCAGCAGCTGGCGCTCGGTGCGGGCGAGCCGCTCGTCGCGGGTCTCGGCGCCGGCGGGGTCGAGCAGCCGGCCGACGTGGCGGGCGACCATCTTGCGCTCCCACCGGACGCGGCTGCGCGGGTCGGGATCGAGGGCCCGCTGCAGGTGCTCGGGCACGAGCGAGGTGCCGAGCTCGTTCCGGGCAGCCGGCCGGGAGGTGGTGGCAGCAGTCGCGTCCGTCTTGTCCGTCTTGTCCGTCTTGTCCCCGCCAGCCTCGCCAGCCCCCTCCATCTCGCTCAGGAACGGGCTCGCGCCCAGCTGCGGGCTCGTCATCCGGTCCTTGAGCGCCTGTCGCGTCCGGCTGCGCGCCAGGTCGCCCGCCAGCCCGTCGGCCACGTCGCCCGTCGCCGCCGCCGCCGCCTTCTTCTGCTTCCGCCCAAACAGCCGCCCCCAGTCGACTGCCCGCGCCGCCGTCGTGTGCAGCGGCCGCAGCGCCGACGCGGCCGTCAGTGGCCCGAAACCGCTCGAGGCTGTGCGCACCCAAAAGTCAGCTGCCCGCTCGCTGCGACTTGATCTTTGCCGCCGCATACGCACCTGTCGCTAGGACCCTCCGCGAGGACATGGTGAGACTCATAGTGGCGGCGCCGTCCCGGACAATCAGTATCTGCTCAGAGGGGCTTTTTTGCTGCCATAAAAAATGCGTCGCCTCGCTCTCGAGCCCTGGTTGGTCCGCGTCCCATGACATAAGCAATGGTTTCACACAGACACGTGACTTGACTCCACACGTGACGCTCCGGGCTACCGCGAGCGCCCGGAATTGGGGGAAATAAGCATCAGACCATTTGTCGGCAGCTCCCAGTGTTTTTTTTCCCTCTCTCGCTTCGTCCTGGAACACCCGAAAAGAAGACTACCGCCTCACCACCCACCACCACGCACACGTATCGTCGAGCCGGACGATAACAGCACCTGCAACAGCCAAATTTTCGCTTTCGACCCAGAAACCACCATCACAATGGCCGTCCCACCGATCACCGGCGTACGTATGACGATGGGGGCAGCGATTAGGAGAGGGGCAGCCGCGCACGCTCGGTCGCCCATTGGGGGACGAGGAGAAGAGGCGGACGGCGGACGGCGCGAGGGGATGCATTGGCCCGGAGAGCTGAAGCTGACATTGCGGGATTTTTTAGATGCTCCGCCGCAGGCTGATTGTTGACCTGACCGTGGCTCTCAGTACGTGATATCCTCCCCGCCTCGCTTCCCGTCCATTGCTGCATGGCTGACACGTCCAGGTCTCGGCACGGCGGCCGGCAGCGCCTTCTGGTACGGCTACCACGTCCCCCGGACGGTCGCGCGCGACACCTACTACCAGAAGCTGGAGCAGGAGCGCGCCGAGCGGACAGGTGCCTGAGCGCGAACAGCCAAGAGTGTACATAGCAGAAGCACTGGGAGAGAACAGAGAATGATTGTGGCCACGCGAGTAAAGGCCGACCGTGAACCTCGTCGTACCGTGTGCATGAGAGACGTGATAGAATGAGAATACTTCGTACAGATGTGGCCGATTCGGCTGGCCGTCGTCGTTGCCTCAGGCAGAGACCTGTGGCTCTTGTGTAGACGGGCCTCTTTTTTTGCTGCTGCTGCTGCTACTGTCGACCCGCGGCTGCTGCTCGCTGCCCTCCCACGCGGTCGTCTCGACCATGAAGCTGCCAGACCGGTCCTGGCACCTGGACATGGTCAGAATGTGCGGTGAAGCGAAGAGACGAAAAAGGCACGCACCGTCGGAAGAGCCGCTGTACCGGCCAGCAGCGCACCGGGCTGTCCTGCTGCCGCGGGTGCGCCACCGCGCAGCTGTACTGCACCATGGACGCCAGCAGGGCGCAGTCGCGAGCGAGGTCGACGCCAAAGGGGCGGCCGCTGTTGGCGGTGGTGGTGGTGCCGGTGGTGGTGCCGGTGGTGGTGCCGGTGGTGGTGCCGATGGTGGTGCTGGTGGCAGAAGCGGTGGTAGTGCTGTGGGCCGGCTTCCGCTGGCGGCCGTGGACGTCGAGCTGCACCCGGTCGGCCAGGTCGGCCGCCGGGAACGTGTAGCAGGGGGGCGTCATTGTGGGACGAGGACGGCGACAGGACGGTCGATGGGCGCGTATGTGTGCGGACGTGGTCGTGTCTTGTTAACTCCAAATTTGCCGAGAGAGAGGGGCTTTTTTCGGCGTGAAATCGGCCTCGAAATCGACCGGCGGCACAGAACACGCCCTTCCCCATGGCTGCCACCGCCGGCGAACCAGCCGCTTCTGCCGCGGCCGTGGGCCGTCGCCTCCTGGCCGAGATCGAGGAGACGAGCCTGGAAGAGGTAGCCGGGTGCAATCCGTGTCTGGCGTGCCGTCCTTTTCGTCTGCTGACACGTCTTTTCCCACAGCTCCTGCTCCAGATTCGGACAAGGGCCAGCGTCCATTCCGATCTTCCCGGCCCATCGCTGGCGATTGGCGCAGCAGCAGCAGCAGACCCTTCTCTCGATGCGAGCAGTGCTGTCTTTGCTGCCGCTGCTGTTGCTGCTGCTGCTGCTGCTCCCACCACCACCACCCCCAGCATCCCCATCCCGGCCCTCGAGCGGCTCGTCGCCGCCCACTTCCGCGCCACTCGATCGCCCGGCCTCGACGTCGGCGGCCCCCATCCGCTGCCGCTGCTGTATCTGCTCGTGGCCGCCGTCGTGGCCGCGCCGCGTCGCCAGGCCGTCGTCGTCGTCGACCTGGAGGCCCGCTTTGACGTCGCTGCCCTGCTGGGCATGCGTGCGAGGCTGCATAGCGAGACGAACGCCGGGACGAATGTCGATTCCAGCCCCGTCACTCTGGATGACCTCCGACACGTCCACGTCTTCCGCGTCGACCCCCGGCTCTCGCCCGCCGACGCCGCCGACGCCATCACCACCGCTCAGCAGCGCGTCCTCTACGGCCCCCAGCGCCTGCGCCACCGTCCCTGCTGGGGAACCATCGTCGTCGGCAGCGCTGGACTCGCTGGCACCACGTCCACCTCCTCCGGCACCTCCTCCGGCTCCGTCTCCGCGCGCACGGGCCTCTACGGCTGGCTGCGCATAGACGCGGCCCACGCTGCTCTGCCTTCGCCGCTGGCCCGCCGCCCTTTCGCGCCCATCACGTGGATTGCCAGCTCGCCCTGGGGCAGCTTCGCTTTCCAGCTGCTCAAAGATGCCTGATAAATGGCACATGCTCCCTCCAAGATTCACGACCGCACGAAGAAACGCCCTGTATCCATCTAGTATTCTACCCAAAACATATCCTTCCTGCTGACCCTATTCCTGTATACATGTCCCCCATGTCATGTCTTTCGTATCCTCCAAAGACAGCCAAAACAGATTGTACTTATATCCAGAAATTGCATGTCCAAACGCAAAAGTCGAGGCTACACTCACAGAGCATTCAAAAGCTGCTCAGGACGAACACGCATGCTGCACCTTCTCCCTCGCCTTAAACCTACTGTAGTACTCCCCGAGATGGTCGAGCTTGAGCCGTCGGAGCTCGCCTACCAGCCCGTCCTCGCCGCTGGCACAGACTCTTTCCAGCTCGTGCAGCACTGGCCAGAAGGCAAAGTCGGCCAGCGAAGCAGCACTGCCACCGCCGATGAATTGGCCCCCAGAGGCATAGCCGTTCCACCGCTCCAGCTCTCCTCCGAGGCTGGAAAGCAGAGCCTTGCTGCTCGCTGCTGCCGTGTGTGCAGCCCTCCATCTGTCGTGCAGATTCAGGGCCTGTTGCAGCCTCGTGAACGTGCGAGCCGTCTCCAGCGCTGTCGAGGCCGTCGGCGTCGAGGGCCCATACATGCTGTTCAAGTACAGCATGATGGCCAGCACACCGTCCACCACAGACCCGTCACGATCGGTAAACCGCACTGGCAGGTCCAGGACAAACGTCTGGGAAGAGCCGTCACCCTCGCCTGTTGCTCCGCCAATGCGGCCCTTGGCATAGCCCAGCCCTAGCTCTGCCAGCATCAGCTGGATGCTCAGGTTGGCCACCGCATCCGCGCCGGCAAACAGCCTGGCCGCAGCGTAGATGTGAAGCACGTCGAAACCTTCGCCGTAGTGCTTCGTCCAGTCGAACTCGGAGCTGTGGTTCTCTGTGCCAAACGCCTTTAGCATCCGGATCGCTTCTTCCGTCTGGCCGTTGACAACCGGCCCGGCCTCCTTCTGCGATTCCGACCGCGCACCCTGACCCCAGATTCGCGTCTGGTCGCTGTTCAAAAACGTCCCAATCTGGCGGAACGTCAGACTGATCCGTCCACCGCCATATGCCAGCTCTGCTGCCGTCTTGTCGCGGTCCATCCGCTTGTCCTGTCGAATCGCGTGCAGCCAGCGCATGTTTGTCAGCAGACCCATGCGCATAAGCGAGTTGTGCGGCAGCTGCACCCGACAGATCTGCCGCTTGTTCTCCTCGCCTTCGGTGCCCTTTGCTTCTGTCTCCTGCCCAGCTCCACTCTTGTCCTTGCCCGTCCTCTTCGTGCGGAACACCATGAGCCTTTCCGCACCGAGACTGACGTTGCAGACAAACGATCCAGGTACAATATCCAGCGTCTTGTCGCTATGCTCCGAGATGTAGTCGTGACCGCTGCGATACAGCTGGATCAGTGCGTGATTCAATGGATGCCCAACAATCTCTTCGATGCGCCCTTTGATCTGAAGCACTGTTGGGCTGAAAGACTCTAGTGGCGGCGATTCGTCTGCTGGATGGCGGTAGATTGGCATGTTTCCATCCTCGTCGATGTCGCCCTGAACACAGACCAGCCTTGGCACTTCTCCCCCCTGATGTGACATCCGCAGCCAGTGCACCTCTTCGCAGAGCCGGTCGTAGATCCCATCCTCGATGGATGGCGGCAAGACGCTGCCGTACAAAACGGTGTCACCCTCGCACAGAGGCTCGCTTTCAGTGGCTTTCATGTTGTCCACGTCTGAAACATCGCCGCCAATCCCAGCCTCTGCTCCAGACGGCCGGGCCGCTTCTTTGACTGCGGCAATCTCGTGCCTCGGTGTGCTTCCATTCCTTTTGGCGACCGTGCTGTCTGCCTTGTCGGTGCCTGGGACAACGTGGGAAATCGAACCATTTTGATCCGTCGTCTTACGAGTAGTACCTGGCTCAGCCGCGCTTAGCGTGATCGCTGCCACGGACTGTAACGACTCTGACGGTTGCGGCTGAGCTGTTTTAGAGAGAACGTCGGCTGCAAAAGGCACACAATTTAGTTTGGGGGCTTCGTCAACTGAAGGAGGCTCTGAGCAACTCTCGGAGGGGCCCAGCGCACCTTCATCAGCTTGCACCTTGTCCTTGTCCTTCCTGTCCATACCGCCGGAGGCTGGAGCTTTGGTACGTACGGGTAAGCTTCCGTCTCGGCGAGCAGTGGAGGCGCCGCCGCCACCGCTGCTGTTGCTGACCTCGACGGGGCCCTCGGGTGCCCGCCCCGACGAGTGGTACGCCTTCAGACGTGCGGCCATGCCAGGCAACCCCGCAGCGGCGCCAGAGGCAGTACGGTTGCCATGAAGTGGCTGGTCCTCCAGCTGAGGGGTAGATGCCCAGGACTCGATAGCTGCGTCGGATCGAATGGTCTCACAGCCCGTCAGCCGGACCAGACTCCCGATGGCGTTCTTGTGGCGGATTTCGCTTCGATAGCCGCAGCAGTCGTCGATGATGGTCAGAGCAAGGCCGTGACGGGCGGCATCCAGCGCCGTGGCGTAGACGCTGATGTTGGTCAAGGCGCCACAGATAAACAGCTCCGTGACAAAGTGCGTGCGGAGGCGCACGAGCAGCTGGCTGCTTTGGAAGGCAGAATAGTGCGACTTGGCGAGAACCACGTCTCGGTGTTTATCGACGGCCGATACAAAGTCCGGCACCAGCTCGCTGCCGACGCTTCCGGGGTACAGCTTCTTCGCCTGTGCTTCCTTCTCCTTCGCGAGCACTTCGTCTCCGCCGATGCTCAGAAATGCTTCCGGGTCCGCATCTTGATCTTCCGTCGGCTGCTCGGACTTGACACGGCTGCTCCGCAACATCTGGAGCGCGTCTGACGTGATGATGTGTGTCTCTGCCGTCGGGCGGTGACTCTCAAATTGGCTGCGGATCCAAAAGACATCTCCCGAGCCCGACCTGCGAAATGCGCCGGCCACGGCCACTGTTCGTTGCAGACAGGCGGCAGGCTCTTTGACGGCCAACGCACCGCTATGAGACAAAAACTCGTGTTGGGGGTCGAGGATCAGAAGCGCCTTCCGCGTCCGGAGGGACGGGAAGTTGGCAAGGTCTATGGGAAGAGACGGAGGAGGCATTCTGAAGTGTAAGACGTACGGGCTGTCAGTCTTTCAGAGCAAAACAGGCTGGGTGGCGTCGAAACAAAAAGGCACTTGGGCGATGATGATGGATGCTTCTGCGGACAGGAAACACGGCCAAAGGTGAGGACGGTGGGCAGTCGGGGAAAAAGTGGACGCAGGGAGCACCCGGTCACGGCATATCTTGCGGAAAGCCTAGATTGCGTGTAACCAAGAGATGAGGTTCTTGGGGATCCGAGGGCGAAGGATACACTGCATGGCGGTAGGGGTATGAAGAAAGGCGGACGAAGGGGAGACGGGAGGAGGGGACAGAGAGAGGAGGGAGAGGAGAGATAAATAAGAAGAGGGATCAAATGCCGGAGCGGTTGGAAAGACAAGAGAGGACGACGGCCGGGAGACTGGACGAAAGGGTGGGGAGATTTGCAGAGGTCTTGGGGACGCAAGCTGCGTTGAGACGTAAATGCGCCCCCAACTTGAGAGTGCGTGTTTGTTCACGTTTGTTTTCTTCAGACACCGTTTGCCGTCTCGTCAGGGACCCCAAAGCACGGAGAATTTTCAGTCTTCGTGGCTGGCTGGGGAAGACGGACAGAGTGACGTGCAGGAGGAGACTGACTGGGGCCAGTGGTCGTAGGTTGTAAGGCAGTCGGAAATAGTGTCTAAAAGCGGCGCCCGTAATCCGGAGTTCGTCAACGGCCGGATATACCGTGTAATAGCGCTGTCTCTCACTGTGTGGCAGCGCACACAAGCGACAGCAGAGTCGGGTGGTATTAGGGCAGGCGGTGCGGTGTGGCCGCTGCGGCTACTGAGGGAGGCTGCAGTAGCTGCCAGGAGGCGGAGGAAAAGAAGGGGAAAAAGGAAGGAAGACAGAAAAAAGCATCGTGGTGCAGAGGGAGTGGTCGGCGAGGATGTGCTGTCGCCGGCAGTTGATCATTGGTCCGGGCCCTTTGCAGTCTTGAAAGTGAAAGCCCTGGTTCGTGTGCAGGCCAAGCCAGCTGTGTTGGATATCTGGCATGGTACGGAGTACGTACATACGTCGTAGCAGCAGGATATATCTTACACGGACGCATCAGGCCCGTGTTCCTGCAAATGAGACCTGAGCCATGTCGATGGCCTGTTTTATTTTTTCTCTTTTGTTTGCGTTATCTCCATAAATATCCTGGTGCAGACGAGGTGGTGGTTTCGATTGGATCCCTGCGCTAGTGCCCAAAGGGCCCCCAGAGGCCGATGCGTGTCTTATCCGCACACGACGAGTCAGCTGCGCCTGCAGGACGGAAGAGTTTTCTGCTTGGCGGTCCGCCGAAATGAGGGTGAAGAGACGAGCTGACTGCCTTGCGGGCAGATGCACCGTGTACTTTGTAAGATACAGAGTAGTAATACGGAGTGTGCAATACGGGATCACGTCGCTCCTTCCTTGGCCGTACTTTCCCTCAACGGCCTCTGCTGCCAAGCTCAACGCCAGACTAGGCAGCCACGACCCACCCCCAAGATATACCCCCCACTAGGGCTGTCGTTGGCAAATGCAGGTGCTAATTGCAGCGCGCAGGGGCCTCTCTCCAGCGCTTAGGCGGTTGGTATGCAGCGCGAAAGGGTCACAGCAGCCCGCCGTACTCGCAATTTCGGCTTCGATGGGGTGGGGGTCATTACATGCAAGAGTACTCTGTACTCCGTACGGACACTTCGATGTCTCTGGCCGATCGCAGGGTGCTGCCGCAGCAGCTGGGCGTGATTCTGGATGGTCCAACCGAGCAGGCTTGTACGCTGATCATGGGGGCTATGCAGGCGACGCAGGCGCTGGCCATCGTGAGGCCTTGTCGGCGACAGGCGGTCAAATGCCCCGGGCAAATGCCTCTGTTTGGGGTGCGGGTGATGCCTTGACGAGAGGAGCAGAGTGGACTGCCGGACATATCCGAACGGAGATCAAGGACGCAAAGGAGCTTCTACCGGAACAGGCTCTCGGCAGAAAAGGGCGGGCAGCCAATGGGAAGGAGAAGAGGAAAGAGTCTCCCTGTCGGCTCTAGCCTGCTCGTGCGTCTCCTAGGTGCATGTCCTAGGCGCAACTCGCACAGGCTCACCGCCGATGCGATACGATACTGCAGGGAGGACCGGGTCTTGCAGGCTGCTGTCTCGCAGGCCCTTGTCGTCTCGCACACTCGTCTCGAACAGATGGCTGCCTTGTCTCGTAATGTCGGCCGGGCCGCAGCCGACAGCCGCAGGCGTCGTAAGATGCATATACGAGAGAAGGAGAACTGCCGTGGCCAAGGCCAGACTGTCGTCTTCTGCTCCGGCTTATCTCGTTTCTCCTGTCCCTCCCGCTTGCAGGGATGCTCTCCGGCAATGCTGCCCGAGAGTCGCTGCTGCTATGCCACATGGGGGTCTGAAGCGAGGCCACATGAGCAAAGTGATAGGAAAATGCCGGCGATCGCCAGCTAAGAGGCCCACTGCCGCTCTGAATTGCTGCTGTTCAGGAAATAACGACCTGCGCTTGGCCAACCTTATATCAAAGACTACGGAGTAGGCGACCCAATTTCCCGCATCTCTGCTGTACTCCGTAACTCTACGCTCTATTTTGCGTCTTGTCTACTTCTGTGTATTCTATCGTCTAGCTGGGGTGGATGAGCAAACAAGAAAGCAACCGAAAGGGTAAGGCAGACTGATCAGACGGCTGTTGTGAAAAAGGACCGGACTTGTGAAGGTGCACATCTTTTCTTTGGGGAAATGATCTTTCTCCATGCAGGGATATGCGGGATATGCCAAAGGGAAGGTGAGGGAAAGGAGGAAATAACAGCAAACAGCAATAGCAACTAACAATAACAACAAAAACAACAACAATACATCAGAAAACAAAAATAGACTTCCCGAACAAGGTCCAGTTCTTCGCGTCATGGGATGTCTGGTCGGATGACAAGTGGCCTGAGGAAAGGCGTGGTCTTCCCGCAAACTCCCCGTTCTCCTGACCATTGTGCCAAGAAGAGGGACCAGGTCCTGTCGACCGTTCGTACGAGTACTATGTCCGGGAGCACCTGCTGCTCCACTCTGACTGCATATCGGCCAGCTGGCCGACAACCGTCGCAAACGTCGGCCGGGCGGCCACCACGGCCACCTCGCACTGCCGGTGCAGCGCCTGCAGCCGGCTGCCGACCGCCGCAGCTGCCTGGTCTGCTGTCGGGCCGCCCATCAGGCCGAGCACGTCGGCCACCAGATGGGCAAACGCGAGCACCTCGATCCTCTCGAGCGGGTCCATACCAGCGGTGCCGTACAGCGTGGCCGCCCCAAAGTCGCTGAGGATGGCGTGCGTGCTGTCGGTGCTGTGTCCGGTGACCAGGATGTTGTGTGCGTACAGGTCGCCGTGGGCGATGCCGCGTGCGTGCAGGTGCTCGGCCGCCGAGGCCACGCCGGCCAGGATCGACAGGGCCGCGTCCACCGACAGGGGTGAGTCGTCGCGGTCGTCGAACCGGTCGCGCGTGCAGCTCGCAAACGACGGCGGCTGGCCCAACACCCGATAGTGTGGCGGGATCAGCTCCATCACGATGCCGCCTTTGAACGCGTTTTTTGTCTCTTCCGGATTCCCGGCTTCGATGGCCCCGTCTTTGATGATCCCATCTTCGATGATCCCGTCTTCTTCGATGACCTCCTCCTCCTCCTCGGCAAACCGGATCTGCCCATGCACCCGAACGAGGTTGACGTGGTGTCCGGCCGCAATGTTGGCGGCCATCTCGTCAAACGGAGTCCCGTCGCTCGTCAGCGCGCCGCGGAAGATCTTGATGGCCACCGCATCTTCCACCGCAGCCGCCGACGGCAGTGCCGGCGTCGACATGCCCGACAGCGGCGTGCTCTCGCCCGACAGCCCGCTGCTGCTCCGCACGACCCCCTTGGAAATGATGCCGCTGGCCCCCTCGCCGAGCACGTGGTGCACCTCGATCTGGCTCCAGTCAATGTGCGGCAGCGCCGACGCGGTCGCTGATGCCGTCGGTGGACGCGTCGTCGTCGTCGAGGCCGCTGCCGAGGAGCACGGGTTGCCGGCAAAGGAGAGGAACGCGAGCCGCGGCATGGCCGTCAGCAGCCAGCCGGGCAGCCGGTCCAGCCGGTTGGCCGAGAGCCGCAGAAGCGCCAGCCGCTGGCAGGCCGCCATGGCGTCGGGCAGCCCCGACAGCCGGTTGCCCGACAGCATGCACTTTTCCAGCCGCTCGCAGCGCCCGATGCTGGCCGGCAGCGCCGCCAACCGGTTGTCCGTCAGGATCAGCCAGCGCAGCCGCGTCGCCAGCGGCGTCGGTCGCCCGTCCCCACCGTCGCCGCCCTCGGCAAACGCCTCCGCCGGCACCGACGTCATGCCGTTGCTGCGAAAGGCCACCATCTCGAGCTGGCCACAGCCGGCCAGGGCCGCCGCCGGAAACGACGCAAACGCACACCCGCTGAAAAAGGCAATGCGCAGCCGCGGCAGCCGCGCCCCAAAGTCCGTTGGGAGCGACGTCAGCCCCGTCCCCGACAGGTCCAGGTGCTCCAGCGTGTCGCCTAGGTCGTCGAGGATCGCCCGCGGCAGCTGGCCGTCCGCCAGCCGCTCGCCCAGCTTCAGCTTGGTCAGCCCTGCCTTGCGGTAGCCGCCGGCCAGGAGAGTCGCCAGGTCTTGCATCACAGGCCAGAAGAATGCGCACGAGGACGTCGGCGCGTTGCTCAACACTGACGTTACAGACCGTGAAGCTTATCCAAGGGCGGCTATTTCAGGGCGGTGACATTATTGGTCGGATACCCCTTTTTGCTGACTCATCGTACGCGTCCCGCTAGCGGGCCGCCCATCGTCGCTTCCTCACTGTATCCACTGTACGGAATGCCTGCCGTTCTACGGAGTACTCCGTACACAATGTGCTTATCTTGCATACATATACACATCGTATGTCTCCTTCTTCAACCCCTACCTCAACCCCTACATTTCCTCCACATCGCCCTCCAGCCAGATCTCGTGTCCGTTGCCCTCATACACAGCCAGGCTCGCCGTGAAGCCCCACACGGCCACCAGGCTGAGACCCCAGAAGACGGCGCCGACGATCCCGTGGTTCAGGCCGAGGCCGTACAGGTAGCCACACAGGACCGGTCCCAGCGTCTTGGTCAGCGAGCTCGTGCTCTGGGCCAGCCCGTGCAGCGTCCCCAGCACCGACGGGTGCGGCGTGCAGTTGTTGACGAGGATGGTCTGGGCCGGCAGCGCAAACGTCCGGGCGACGACGTGCAGCAGCAGCACCGCCGCAATGGTCAGCCAGATGACCGGGCCGTCCTTCTCGTGTGGCGGCGGCGACACGCCAGGCACGAGGCTGAGGTACGGCACCAGAAAGTACGTCAGCGGGAAGAGGGTGAGAAAGAGCCGCCACGACCGCAGCGTGCCCAGACGGCCTGACACGGTCGGATAGAGGAACAGCTGCATCAGGATCCCAAAGCTGCCCAGGATCGCCATGGCCAGGCCGACCTGGGCCGGCGGCAGGCCGATGCCGCCCGAGAAGAAGAACGGCGCCCGCGGCTGCAGGTAGAACCGCTCGCCGTCCGGTCCTGGCCTCTTGGCCGGATCATATACTGGCGTCGACAGGAAGATGAACCACAGCGAGTTGAACGCGCCCAGGTGGAATCCAAAGATGCACTGCGCCAGCAGCGTCAGCGTCACGTTCTTGGTCAGCATCCGCCGGAACGACAGCCGCTGCGTGTACCGTGCTCGTGTCGGCCTGCTGGCCGTCGGTGTCGCCGGGAGCAGAGCCGCGAACTCGCCCGCCTCGTCCTCCGTGGCCAGCTGCACGTACGCCACGTCGCCAGCTGGTGCACGCCGGAAGAGCGAGACGATCTTGCGCCTCAACGCAAACCCGTAGTCGGGCTTGCCACGCAACGAGTCGAGTGTCTGGAAACTGTCAAAAATGGCCCTCGGATGCACCGACTGGACAGAGAGAACAGGACGGCAAACACACCTCCCCAAGGCCCATCCAGACGGCCAGCGTGGCAGCAAAGAGGAGGAAGGCACTCAGCAGATTCGGCGTCGCATAGGGATACCGCAGGAAGAAGCCGTTGTTGCCAAACATGTTCGGATAACTGTGTGCCGGATCGCACAGGAGGCCACCGAGAATGGGCCCGATGATGACGCCGATGTTGTAGGTCATGGGCAGTAGCAAGAACGCCCTAGACTGGTATCTGTCGCTGTCAGACGGACGGCCAACAAACAGTCAAACTCACGGCCTGGTCTGCGTACTTTTTCTCCCGTACTATCTCGCTGATCCTGCAGAAAGTGATTAGTCATCCATCTTGACTGTCCACCTGCAGAGGCATATCATCACATACATGGTCCGCAGCACGCCGATGTTGCCGTTTGTGGCGCCGCCCAGGGACCGGAAGAAGAGGGCCTGCCAGAAGGACTGTGCGAAGCCGAAGCCGAGGCAGGAGAGCACTGGTTTCTGGGTCAGCATGGCTCGTTGGCTCGTCGCCCGACACGGAATACGCACTGGTCCCGGAGAGCCCGATCATGAGGACGCGCTTGCGGCCGAAACGCGGCGAGTCGGCCAGCTGGCCCCACAGCATGGCCGTCAGGAACTGCGTGGCCGTGAAGCTGGCGTTCAGGATGCCCGCCTGGCTGGCAATGGTCGAGTCTGGCAGCGACGGGTCAAACGACCGCAGCTGGTAGAACATGTACGACTGCAGCGACGTCTGCACCAGCGGCTCGCTCAGCCGTGCCAGCGTCAGCACCGTCAGCTGGCCCTTGTGCGGCAGGTCGCGCCACCGGACCACCTCGGCCTGCTGTGGCGGCAGCGAGCTCTTGTCGTCGCCGTCCTCGACGTCCGCCAGCAGGCCCTCGGTCTCGTCATAGTCAAAGCTGCCGGCCCGACCGACACTGCCGTCAAGAGGCGCATCGCGAGGCTCTCTGTCCGCGTTACCCATGTATCCGATTCCCCGTCGATCTGCAGGCGTCGAGGCAGTGAGAGATCGAGAGGCAAGAAGTAGAACACGAGCAGATACTGCATAGTGGGAAAGAAGAAAACGACGCTCCAGGCGGGCCAATGGTCTAACACTACCAGGGTCTTCTGGCGGTCACGCGCCACCCATCGGCGAACGCGGCTGCAAGACGGTGCCGGTTCGCTTCAAATCCCGGGAAGATATTCGGCATACCCGTAAGTGCCTCAATGCTTAGCTAAGCAGCTCACATGGCACGTCATGTCGACAGCTGTCGACCGCATTACCATGTACGGGGTAGATAGGAGCATATCCTAAAAGCAGATCCAACAGACCCAGCAGATCCAACGCATTGTCTACGCACTTCATTGCTCTGAATTTTTGAAGATTTTGCTTTTCCCTTTTTTTTATCGTAAGGATTTTCCCCTCCTTGATGGCTGCCGAAGAAGAAATAGAAGTCCGATTGAACACACAACGAGACAAAAGACGTCAGGATTCCTTGTTACGCCTCCCCGCCCCGCTACCATCGCTGCTTCATCCCACACCGTCCCCTCTTGAACACTCACTCCGTCCTCGACACACGCATGGTCGAGGCAGAAATAAGCACAGACAACAGAGAGGCTGCCATCACGGCATGACCGCCAGGCCCTCTGGTCTGTCTTTACGCTTGAGCCGCTCCATCCCTAAATGATCCCCGGTGAAGTGACCGGGCTGTTTACCCAAACATGCTCCCATGCCCCGTGCTCGCACACCGGTCAGGCACATCTCCCCGCCGCCCGTCTTTGCCGCAGGCATATACGTTTATGCCCTTGACATGACGCCCCAGGCACGGATGATGTTGTCGGTGTAGCCGGCGAAGAGCGTCTGGCCGTCGGCGCTCCAGGCCAGCGACACGCACTCCGGGTCGCGGCTCTTCTTGCCGACGGCCTGGAACTCGGGCTTGAGCTCGTCCACCTTGGTCTTCTTCTCGAGGTCGAAGATGATGATGCTCGACGCCGTCGCAGCGCACAGCCAGTACCGGTTGGGCGAGAAGACGAGCGCGTGGATCTCGTCGTTGGCGTTGAGCGAGTACAGGTGCTTGGACTCGTTCAGGTCCCACAGCATCGTCGTGCCGTCCTTGCCGCCAGAGGCGCACAGGGAGCCGTCAGGGGAGATGGTGACGGTGTTGATGTAGCCGGTGTGGCCGATGTGGTCAGTCTGCAGCTTGCAGGTCGAGAGCTCCCAGACCTATAGGTTTCAAACCAGACAGCGTTAGCGGCAGGCCCCCAAGAACAGCAAGATCGAGTGGATCGAATCCACAGCAGAGAGGTAGAATGGACATAGCATCAGTGCATTGGTGTTATAGTTTGTCTCATGGCCGGAAGGCTCTGAAGTAGCAAATACTTTATAGATTGCAAAGCATCATTTGATATGGGGGGAAAGATGAGAGGTAGGTGATGAAAAAGTGTCCCAAAGACGGGCGAGAAACGTACCTTCACCAGCTTGTCCCAGCCAGCCGAGACGATGACGGGGTTCTGCGGGTTCGGCGAGAAACGCACGCACGACACCCAGTCGGCGTGGCCCTTGTCGGTGATGGTGAACTTGCAGTCGCCCAGGGTGTTCCACAGCTTGATAGACCGGTCGCGCGAGCCGGAAACAATCTGCCGGTTGTCGGCCGAGAAAGACACGGACAGAACGTCGTTGGTGTGGCCGACAAACCGCCGGGTGGTCGTGCCGGTGGCAAGCTCCCACAGGCGCAGGGTCTTGTCCCACGACGCAGACAGGGCGTAAGCGCCATCGGAAGAGATGACACAGTCAGACACGATGTGCGAGTGACCGTGCAGAGACCGCTTCGGGTAGCCGTATTGCGACTCGTCCCGGGTGAGGTTCCAGATGATCAGCGTCTTGTCGCGGCTGCCGGACAGAAGCATGTTCGGGCTGTTCTGGTCAGCAAAACGTCCTCTGCCCTCCCAATTCGGCTCGCCCCAGGACCGGAATCGTATCTCACTTCTCAATGGACGTGGCCAAGCTGGTGACCCAGCCGCTCTGTTCAAATAACCCTGATTAGCCACACTCTCGCCGTGCCCGTCTTGTCCTCTCCCACAGCCAGCATCCCATCCTCCCTCTCCGAGTTCTGATGCTTCAGATCCTCTGTCTCTCGAAAAACGATGCAAGCCGGCCAGGCAAAACACGGGGAGGTGTAAAACGTACGTGGCCCTCGAGGGTGCCCTTGAGGATGAGCTGCTCAGACATGATGGGCTGTCGAGGGAGAAGGGATCAGGAAAAGAAAAGGTCGGATTAAGGAACAGTTCTTCTTGGAGAAGCGTGTTGCGGGTAGGTTCAAGAGATGAATCGTCGGAGCCCGGGCAAATGAAGCAAGACAAAAAAAAATAGCAGAAAAGAGGGTTCGACGCACTTTAGGGCCCGATTTCACACTCCTATTGCAATTTTTTTTTGTGCAGGCCAAAAAACTCTTAGGGCCAAAAAAGGGAAAAGTGGGACCGGCCAACCGCAGGCTAGTGCCAAAGTCGGAGGGGCAACCAGCCAATTTGACGTTGTGGTCCCGTGGAAGACAGCTTCCCAGTGAAGTAAGGAGACGCCAGCCGTGCCAGCTGAGAGCCAGCTGGCCGCTTCGCGCCAATGCAAGTCCAAAATAAAATGCTGGCCGCTTTGTAAACCGATGTCGTGTCGTTCCCAATAAAACGTTGTGCTGGTCGCCAAACGTGGGCTTTTCCCACGTAAACAAATGCAAAGAGACGGTATGCATGTCACGACCAAAAAAACGAGCCCACAACCAGCTCCCCCGAAGATCAAAGAAGCCCATCTCAGGTTTTTTGTGTCAGTCGTTTTGCCGGCTTCCGTGGTATCTCTTTCCGATGGAACGCCTTCTCGGCGTTGACCATCATGCTCTGGTCGGCAATCTCCTCCCGTAGGGCCGCGGCAGTCAGCACCGTGCTGGGCTGCGACTTGGCCGTGCTCTCTTCGATCAGCTCGCGCATGGCCGTCTCCCACAGCGAGTAGCGCTGCTTGCTGAGAGTGTTGCGCTCTGCTGCAGCTCGCACCTCCTTCAGCTTGTTAATCTTGCTGGCACGCATGAGGCTGCGCAGTGCTTCCTCGGCCTGTTTGGCCTCGACGGCCGCCGCCTCGCGGATCCTCTTAGGATCGCTGCGCAGGCTCCCTGCCGCTCCGGCTTCTGCGGCCGCCGTGGCCGCGGCTGTTGCTGCCCCGACGGTTGATGCTTGTTGCAGCTGCAACTGCTGCGAATCGCCCCCCCCGGCATCGTCTTGGAACTGCACCGGCTCTCCGTCGTCGTACCGCATGCCTATGCCCTGCACGGTGACCGTGTCGACGTCAATGGGCGTGTGCCTGTACGTGTGGATGCTTGGGAAGTCGGGAAACCCTTCGGGAATGTAGGGCTTGGCATCCTTCTCAGCCTTGCCGCTCAGTTCGTCGCTCAACAGGGGCAGGTCGCGTTCTTGGCCGCGAAGCTCCAGCCGCGCCAGGGGGTCAAAGTACGCAGGTGCAAGCTTGGACTTGGCCACGGGATTCCGCAGGTGAGGCCGCAGGGCCGATGTGGTCAGATTGAAGCGGGCAAACGACAGGTCAAAGTCCGTTGGGATCGGCTGGCTGCGGCGGGCAGCATGGGCCACGCTCACGACGTCCTTGGCGAGAGAGTGTATATCTGCACAAGATCGTCGGTCAGTGGGTGCAAGAAGGGGGCGGTGAAGCAGTAAACAGGGTCCCGGACGTCACTCACACGTCTCGGTCATGAGCAGAAAGCTCTCGAGAGCCTCGGTAGTCGCCGCTTGGAAGCCCACGTGCTGTAGAGCCAGCGCGATCGAACGCCGTAGATTCTCGCGCGCCTGCTCGTCCAGGGATGGAATCTTTAGCGATTTGTCAACCGCCTGCTCTTGTTCTTGCTCTTGCTCCCATAGCCGCTGTAGAAGATGCGACTTTCGTAGTTTGCTCGAGTTTGCAGCAGCATTGCCGTCGCCGTTCTCGCCGTTCAGTGCATGCTCGCTCTCATATGTGCCCTCCATTACAGTGTCTGCAGTCTCGGCCGGTGCATTTTGTGCCGTTGGCAGCGCTGCGTTCACGTCCATCTTCACGTTCGCATCAGGGAGATCCGTCATCTTGATGCCTGGCCGGTTCGGAGTTGCATCTGGGTCTGCCTTTATTCGCACAGCGGCAGTCACCGAAGCTGAGAGATCACCGTGCTGTGAAGAAACATGTTTGTGTTTGCGAGCAGCCTGTGCGTCAAAGTCGGGACCCTTTTGAGGTGTCGACTGCTTCGTCACTGCCGTTTCCGACTCTGGTTCTGCTTTTATTGACGTGTATTTCGCTGAGGAGGCTCCTTCCATCACTGAGAAATTTGTGCCCGTCGTGTTTTAGCGCGTCACTCGAGTGGCGGACATGTGTTGTAAAAACAAACAGTTGTTATGGCCTTCACGAGGTTGCCAAAAGGGTGTCGAAGCCAAAACTGCACAGCTGCTCGAAAAGCATCCACATAGAGCGCGAAAGGTGTCCGTGCATTTTCAGATACAACGGAGCTGTGCTGAGTCATCCAGGCTATACGCGCTAGCTTATGGTGCTAACCTCATTCGGTGACTACGGAGAAAACAAACATCCCCCTTTCTCTTGCATTTTGATCGGGTCTTGTGGCGGTGATTTGGCATGCTCATAAAAGTCTGTACAAATGACTGAACCAATCTATGTTATGGGGTTTGTGGCTCCTGCAATGTCTGTCGCTTGCTGCTTGGCAGCTGCCGAAAATCTTGACCGAGATGTCCTCACAAAAACCACCAGGGACCAACTAGTGCCATCGTCAGTGTAGCCAGCGTCCAGCACTGTGTAGGCTGCAATAACTATGAGAATGAGAGGAGCTGCCGTAGCCAGATACAGCCAGAATTTTTCGCCGCCAGGACTGAAGGGTTGGGTCATGCTGAAAAGTGAACTAGTGTAGGCCAGCGGGACGAAAATGAGGCCAAGCAGAGTAACGGCCTTGGAGCTCTTGGCCTCGCGGATGCTGCGGCGGGCTGTAGCCAGTGCCAGCTGCTGCTCGCGATATGCCTGTCGATTGCCCGTGATTGATGCCAATCCTGTGACGGCTGAGTTGAGACACTCGGTGCGGTGCCGTAGTTCACGAAATCGTAACAACAAAAACTGATAGTCCACTGTCGAGTCCAGCCATTGCCGGAGCTCGGCCTCTCTCGTCACCTTCTCCTCTTTTGCGTCTGCGATTCCATCGACGTTAGTGGGTGCGGCTTCCATGTAAGACTGTTCTTGTCTGTTTATGTCAGGTTCGTAATCGTCTATTCGCGGCTTCGTGCTGTCTGTAGAAACGGACAATGGAGAGGAGGTGTCGTTTCCAGCTGCAAGGGATCTGCTTGTATCGGATTTCTCTAGAGTAGCCAGAGTCCTTGCATGCCTTGCACTGGCCGGGCCATAACCAGAGAGAGAGAGCGTTGAAGAAGAATAGGAGGTGCCTAATACGGCTGGTGATGCAGGTACAGAAGCACTCCTTCCAGGAGTTGGCTTCTCGAGAGTAATGCCAAACTTCAACATGATGGCCTCGAGGTCTTCACCATATTCGCCGACGCGCCGCTCCGACGCCTGGATATCGCTCCAGAGCTCCTCCACTTTCTCCATGGGAAGAGAGGCGAGATCGTGCTTGCGGCTGAGGGCGCGCTGTGCACTCGAGAGAACGGCCCTGACATTGCTAGCCAGCTTGAGGTAGTGAGAGGCGACGATCTTCTGAACAAACGTCCCAACGACAATGTCCGGGTTGGCCATTGCCACCGCCGGCGCCGTTGCGTATGCTCCGTGAACGACGAGGGACGCCGCATGCTCTTGCAGATAGAAAACAAGATCGTCGAGCATTGAGGTGCGTGAAGGACCGCCCTGTCCAAGGTTTTGTTCCCATTCTGGTACAAAGCCCACATAGCCGCCTTGGTACGGCTGCGTCTTCACCTCATAGGTAACACCGTACTCGTAGCCTGTGCGGACACGACGTACTTTTGGATCGCATAATACTAGGCCTGTTGTTTTGGTAAGCACTTTGTTATCAACGTGGGAAGATCAAGAATAAACTAACAATCCCAGCCACCGTTGGCGGTCCGTTTTGACCAAATGGTGCATTTCCTTCGGACAACGCCAACGTCAGTGAACTGACCATCGGTCCGGGATACACCGATATGCCGGCCAGTATCGCCGCAGACGAGACGGAAGTTGTCTAGACAGCGATCGAATTGCAGGGTCTCAAAGTACTTCAGTGTAACATGGCGCTTATCTGTGCGCGACGTTGAGGACACTATTGGGCAGGAAAGCGATGGCAGCAGCATGCCATCGCTTTCGCCTTGGGCTGCTGTGTTCATGACGATGACCCGTTCCTGGTCGAGAAAGGTTGACGGATGTATCCCCAGAAACTCACCCAGGGCGCCAACATAGCCCGGCCCCATGTTCTCCATAATGAAGAGTCTTCGACGAGGTGACAGCTCGAAGTCTCCACCGTTTCTGATGGCTTTCTCCTCCAAGAGCTCCTTGTTTCTGATGTTGACGTGTGCAAAATACTTGCGCAGCTTTTCCAGCTCTCTGAACTCAACGGCCGGGCCAAACGCCCCGCTGCTACCCATCTCCATAACGGCGACTCTTCCATAGTCCATCCAGGGGACCTTCTGTGTCACTGCTTTGGGGTCACGGCTGCGGAGCCGCGAATCTGAGTAAGACAAAGCTTCCACAGCTTTTTGGTAGCTGGTATTACCAGCCATCCAGTCTCTGGAGTATTCTTTCCCGAACTCAGCCTCGTCAGCCAACATAGATCCGTCTTTCAGCCCCGGCTCAGACATCGTTATGCTGGTTGGCTGGAAAATGAGCAAGTTCTTTGGTGTATTTTGGGCTAATAGATGCGTATGGCACAATATGGAAGCGGGTGAAAAGGGGTGACGTAGGCAGTATAAGCGAAGTGAAATGTAGACACCGAAGAAAAATGGGGAAAAAAAGAATAACAACACAGGTATCCAAAATCTTATATATGCAGGGCTCATTCGTATCAGCAACAGTACTATGTATGATGTATTTCCAAACAAACCCGTCAAGAGCATCCCAAGATAAAAAGGTCACCAGAAATCAGGCCGACGGTCGGTGTCCTTATCGTCGTAAAAACAGGGCGAACATAGGTGGCAGAGCAAAAGCACAGCGCAAAGCCGCGTGTAGGCAAGTATGGCTGTCCGATTGCGGTGAAGGTGAAGTCAAGGCACAATAGTGCTGTCAGCGGCTCAAGAGTCCGCTCGGTTATTTGCGGCGGTGCATCAAGGCAAGCTAAGTGATTATACAGAAGTTAGTTCCCGGAGAGATGAAACCAACAGAAAGAGGGAAGCCTCACTCTTGTGATTGGATTAAATGCCATTTAGCTTGTTCTGAGCAGCGATTGCTTTGCCCTTGTTGATGTAGTCGAGCTATAATGACGAGTTAGCCACATGATATTTTTCTTATCTTTCCACTGAAGGACGATACACCAAGGTGAAGAAGCCGCACGAGATCAGCACAGCCCCAAGTAGCGTCCGACGAGCGCTAACCACAAATGACTGTTTGGACAACCGATGAGCGCAACAAGACGTGTTTTCGCTTACCAGAATGAAGTTGGGCAGGCGGCCATGTGCACTCAGGCACAGATTTGCCTGCGCCGTGATGGATGACACGGAGTTGGTCGTAGACGCCGCCGTTGCGTCGGGAATGAGGATGTTGTCGCCGAAGAGATCAATGTCAAAGTCAAGGAAGTGGTTGACAAGACCCATGCGATCAGTTGCGCTGCCGCCTGAAGGCCGGTCGATGGTGCATTCGGGAAAGGTGGCATTCGTTGTGTCGTATGGCGTCTCGTAGATGAACGTGAACTCACTGAGGATGTAGTCCACCTTTGTTCTGTCGGCGTGGTAGTCTGTCTTTGTGTTAGCCGAGCTGAATGGCCAGGGCTCTGCAGCATCAGATCGGACCTACCCATGAAGACGACGAGACGCTTTCCGCTGGAAATGAGAGCCCCAAGCGTGGGCCAGTCAGCCAGTGCGGGCGTGCCAGACGGAGCATACGCATACTTGTCGAGGCCCGCCGCCGTGAAGACGGTTCCGTAGTCGGCGATGGCAATGCTGTCGCCGTTCGTCAGGAGCAGGGTCACGACCTCGTTCGGGTTGTTGTCCAGGAAGGTCTTGACACTGGCGAGGTACGTGGCCAGAGTGCCGGCGTCTTCCTCGATGCAGGTAGTGTGGCACAGCTCAATCACACCATTCTTGTTGTGAGACTGGGCCTGCAGAAAACGCACACCAAGGCTGAGCTGGTTGGCAACCGAGATGTACTGATTCTGGGTCGGCAGGATGCCAACAAAGGCGGAATCATGCGAGCCCACATATGTCACATTGCTGTAGAGCCGACCGCAGAGAGCCGGGGAGCCGTTGCAGCTCTGTGCTCTCCGAGGCAGGGAGGCCGCAACGGCGATGCTGGCCAGAAGCAGCTGTTGGAAGTGGAAATGCATTTTTGGCGACTCGCAACAAGGGCAATGCTGGGATATGTTGGACAGGGCTTCTCTTGCCTGGACGAGCACGGCAGGCAGGCAACCAAGTGAACAATGGGGCACAGTCTCCAGTCGAGAGACCATATGCCTCGTTGAAAAGCGGCTCCATGCAGGCTTTATATGCCCCTCCCGGGTGTGGGCTTTATTGATGCCTCATGCCAGTCCATAACTGGCGAGCTGGGGTCCTGCCAAGCCCTACGGAGTATTGCCCATCTGAAGTCTGTCATGCACATCCGTTCTGGCTGTCGGCTGAAAGAAAGATGGCCATAAAGCTAAGACAAGGGTCGGGGAGGGCACGAGGGTGGGTATGATCCTGATCCCTGTCTTGATCGGCTATTCCATATGGCCAGGCTGCGAGTGCTTCCGCCGCAATCCTCTGCATGCGGAGCAGGCGGTGGTGGCCCCATAGCATGTGATTGGGCGCCTGCCTAGGACTGGGGATTCGGACGGTCAAGGGCAACGCGGGCTGCATGTCTTGCAGCTGAGATCGCCTCATTTGGCATTAGCGTGGAGACTATAGGAGCTGCTGCGAGGGCCTTTATCGTAGCAGAGCGGAAGCCAGATTTGAGTGGCGTCGACGTGCTGGGTGGCGAGGTCTGTGGAAAGCCAGATACGTTAGGGCCAAAATAGCCTTGCTTGGTCCATGGCCATTGTCGCGTTGTGGTTTGCCAATTCTGCGATGTGGTGATGCTGTTGAAATAAGGGGAAGCAGACATCAGAGAATTGGTCACTGTGAGATGCCAAATCGGGCAAAGAGCGGCACGGTCGCTCCTGCGGCATCCTGATTTGTTCCCATGTAGCTCCTTCCTTTGTGCCCCTTTTCGTATTATACGACGTAGCTGACTCAATATTATCCTACTTTCTTCCTGGGCGTCGTCACGACGTCCCATTCGCAGTAGCCTTCCCCTCCTTTTAAGTAGGAGCCTGATAATCCTGACAGTTAGCGGGGCCTCCTTCCTTCTTGGGAAGTCTGATCGCCCTAGAGAGCGCGTGAGCCGAAAGTACGCTGCAAGCATGGAAACAATAGGCGAGGAGAGATGCCCTGAATCCTCTTAGGCTCTTCGGCCCTCTCCAGATTTCCCTGCCGTTGGCCCTACATGGTAAGCCGTCATCCAAACCGTCATCCAAGCCAATTTACTCCACATACATGCTTTAAAAAAAATTACAGAGTACCGTACCATCTTCCAATCAAAGTATCCAATTGCGCCTCAGATGGCTTCCCAATGTCTGCATCCTGAAAAGTCTACCTTCCAAGATGTCAGGCCACGACCTCTGCTACATGGTCAAAAGAGACACGCTCTGCCCTCTATCCAAATGCTCTCCATCCAAAATGCCATCCAACCAGCTGAGTGCTGCTTCAACGCGCCCACTCCGGCTTCGCCGGCCCATTGTCCCCTGCCACCTTTCCGCGGTCCCATTCCCGCGCCTCCCCTTTTTTGGTCCACTGGATGTCTGCCACGTCTCTCTTGCCGCCCCGCGTCCAGATGGCAATCTCACGGTCGGTGAACCCGGTTGCCTTGAGCCGTGCCGCACCCTCCCGCAACATGGTCTGCCGGTCGCGTTGCATCTCCACCCGGGCGTCTTCGACGGTGGGCGTGCGGCCATTGTGGGCGCTTTCCGGCTGTCCGACGTCCTGGGAGGGGTCGTAGTCGGCTGAGAAGTGCCGGTCCATGCTGGATGTTCCGGCCACGGTTCCACGGCCGCGAACGCGCACAGTTGCCGCTGCAGAGCGCGCGTCCGAGGCTGGCAGGGGTCCAACAAACTCGGATAGCGGGTCCGAGTCCGAGTCTGACTCCGCTGCTGCTTCTGCCTTGCCAGACGTCACCTTGTCGCGGCTGAGCCTGTGCGCCGACGAGGCCGAGAGCGGTGATCGCTCGCGATGACGCTTCTCCCGGTCCTTGGGTGACCGTGGCCGCGACCGTGACCGGTTTCTGTGCCTTGGTCGCTCGTCCCGGCTGCTGCGTTCGTGTCGATCCCGCCGACGCTTATCAGCCTGCCGGCGTTCTTCGTCCAGGTCCGTACCGCTGTTGCTCGGCGATCTGGATCGGCTGTCGCGCCGAGACCGGTGAAAATGTCGGCTTCTGTGCTGCCTGGAGCTTCTGTGGTGACTCTTCTGCTCCTCATCCTCCTGCTGCTCGCTGCGAGACGTATGGCGGCTCCGTCTGTCTTCCTCTCGTTCCGCCTTCTTATCGTCTCGATCTCGGTCGTCGTCATGATGACGTCGTCGATGGCGTGGCCGGTCCTCATCTTCTGCTCTCCTCGGTTTCCGTTTCCGCGAGTGGTCGCCATGTCTGTGAGACGAGTCGTCATCCGAGCATCCGTCCCCGGCTTTGCCCGGGCGCGACAGCTGTCTCAGGCGAGCCCGTGCCTCAGCTTTCTCTTTGGCAAGCAATGTCTCATTGTGAAAGTTTGCTTCTCGTACTATGTGCTGCAGAAAACGTGTGTTGGGCTTCAGTTTGGAAGCTGGCCTGGTCGCTGGTCAATAAAGTCCTGAGCTGACGAACGAGTCGCTGAAGGACTCACCGAGTTTTCGTCGATGGCGATTCAAAAAGGAAGCTGTAGTCCGTATTGAGATCTTCCATGATCCTATACCAATACCAAAATAGTTTATGTCAGAGGTCCGGACTTTAAGTTGCATAACTGGAGCTGGTCATAACTTGCAACAGCCAAATGAACGGCGTACGGAGTACAATTGTACGGAATTAATTGTGCCGCCCTTTACCGCCCTTTATGGGTATCTCGCGGCAGCACGGTGTAAATGCACTGTAACGTGTGTGCTCTTTTGCTTCCGGTTGGATAGTCGTTGACGGACTGAGATTTCTACAACGATGGAATGCATGAGTAAGCTACGATGGAATGCATGAGTAAGCTTTGATGGCATAAGACATGTGATCTATTTATAGCATTAAAAGTTGCGGGCGAATATGTGTCTAAGAAACCATATGGTTTTCAAGCAGACTTTATATTGCTGTTTAAATATGTATTTGCAGTCATATTTTTGGTTCTAAACGATATCAGACCGAGTCTAGCACCAAAATACCACGAAGCTCTTTTTCTTCATGACACAAGGATAGGAAACTCTTAGATTCTAACCGGAGCTGAGTGACACATTTTCATCGGACACGAACTTCCAAATACATCTTCTAAAAGTGTCGAGTATGCACAATCGCATACAAATCAAACAAGTGCACTGTCGACCATACGAACTCCGGATTCATGTGCTTGTATCAAGAGCATACACATAAACGCCTCTCGCTCGCTCTCGCTCTCGGTCTGCTACCCTTCACCCGCCGATGGCCCCTTCACCCGCCCATCCCCCACCCAAACGTGCCACCGCCTCCGTTGAGGAGTGACCAGTACGTCGTGTCGACGCCCTGCATGGCCCAGTCGTCGGACGCGCCCGTCATGTCGGGGAAGGCGGCGACGGCGCCGAAGCCGTCAAACGCGGCGCCGCGGCCGTCCGTCATGGTGTCAAAGTCGACGAGCATGGTGCTGAGGTCGGGCGCGTCCAGCGGTCCGGCCTCGGCCATGGACAGGTCGCCGCCGTGCCACGACAGCACGGCCGGCGACGACAGCAGGCCAAAGGGCGGCGAAGAGGCGGTGGACGAGAGGGCCGACGGATGGCCGTGTTGTTGTTGGGGCTGGTGGTGCTGGTGCTGGTTCTCGTGCAGGTGCAGAGGCATGGCAGCAGTCGGCGCGCTGGCGGTGGCTATGTTGGGATGGATGTTGACGGTGCCAAAGTAGGGCACGTTGAGGCGCACAGGCGACATGGAAGGCGCAGCAAGCGTTGCGGGTGCCGGAGCGTATGTCGAGGCAGGCGCAAACTGGCTGTCGGGCGAGAGGGACGGACAGGGCGACGCGCCGCTGTTGCCGGCCGCGTGCTGCTGCTGTGGATGGTGCAGGGGAGCGGCGCCCGGCAGCTTTGTGGCGGCAGCGGCTTCGGGCGTGGCGAAGACGAGGTCGAGGAGCGGCAGGAGCTTCTGGATGGTGGCGGCCGACTCGAGCGAAAGACGGTCCTTGTTGGTGTTGCCAATGTGCTGCATGAGGAGGCGGACCTGCTCGACCATGGCGCGGTCCTGGAGCAGCTGGTCGTCAAAGGCGGCCTGGACGGCGGTCGGGAGGCTCGCTGCCGGGCGCGGGCCCAAGTAGCCGATGATGAGGGTCATGGCGGCGATGAGGGAGGAGTAGTCGACGTGGCGGCACGAGTTGGCTGAGCTGACGAGCTGGCGGAAGCTGATGAAGCGGCGCAGCAGCGCGCGGCTGGCCCGCATGCACGTGTCCCTGCTATAGGTCAGCATGGCGGTGGTGGGAGCTGATGTGATGGTCAGAGCTGGAGCAGCAGCAGCAGCAGCAGCAGCAGCAGCAGTCGACGTCTTGGCCGCAGCCGCAGCAGCGGCCGAGTCGCTGCCGCGCAGCATAAAAGGCAGGTGCAGCATGATCAGGATGCAGTAGTGGTTGACCTGCAGGATCGAGCGGGTCGTCTGGGCGAAGACGCAGGCCGGCGACGCGCTGGCGGGGTCGTAGGCCGGCACGTCCCACCAAGCCGGGTCGAGGTCGCGCGTGGCGGCGGCCTGCAGGTCGGCGTCGATGGCCTGGGTCACGGCGTAGGCCGGACTGCCGCCGTGGTGGTTCCGCTCGATCAGGCGGCCGGTCAGCAGAGTGTGGGCCTTGGCCAGCCGCTCGACGGGCGTGTCGGTCGGCAGGTCAAAGAGGCCGTCGTGCGTGCCGGCACGCAGGCCCAGCATCAGCGACAGGTAGCGCTCGCAGGCGACGATGCGGAACCAGAGGGCCGCGGGCGAGGGCCGGCGGCTGACGTCTTCGTGCGGGTCACATGACCTTAGCGCGCGCGTGTTGCCGCGATCGAGGCCCATCAGCTGGGCCATGCTGAGGGCGCGGCGGTAGCTCAGCCAGGCCTGGCGCAGGTGGCCGCAGTTGGACTGCTGCTGGCCCAGCAGCACGAGGCACTGCAGGCCCTCGACGTTGCCGATCAGCTCATCGCTGGCCGCGACCGTGTGGGAGACCATGTTGGCGATGCGGCCGACCACGTCGATCAGCCGGAGCCCGTCCGGCAGCCCGGAGGCGTGCAGCGGGGGCGCGGCCTGCTGCATGCACAGCGTCAGCTGCAGCAGCCGGCGGGCCAGCAGCGTCGGGTGGCTGCCGGCCGGCGGCACCTCGGCCAGGCTCTCGGGCGGCTCGCCCCGGCCGGCGTCCTGGTCGTGCTGGCTGTGGAAGAGCGAGACGACGTGGTGTGCTGGCGGCCCCCGGGCCATGACGTCGATGTCGGCCTGTGATGGGAACAGCGACCGCAGCGTCTTGCTGAGGAAGCCATACTTGCCGCCCTCGTCGTCGTCGTCGCTGCTCGGCGTTGCCGTGGCCTTGCTTTGGCTGTGGCTGTTGCTGTTGCTGCTGCCGTCGCCGTCGGTCGCCATGCTGTCCTTGCGGCCGCTGTCGGGCTCGTCGACGTGTGCGAGCGACTGCTGGATGCCCAGGAGCGCCGCCACCGGCGTGTCGTCGGCCGCCGACGTGTCAAACACGTCCACGCTCGCGTAGCCGTGCTTCTTCAGCACCGTCGGACAGGCCCGCGCGGCTGCCGTCGGCGGGTCCGTAAACACCTCGGCCGAATAGCTGTTCTCGCCCGCTGCCGGCGACTTGGCCTCGCTGCCGCCCGAGCCCTCGTCTGCCTCGGCGCTGGAAAAGGCCGGCGACGATGGCCTCACGTACGACCGCTGCGACGCGGCCGCCGAGCTGCTGCCGCCGCGCACCGACTCGCCCGACCGCCGTGTCAGGATGTGCTGCATCAGCCGCTCCATCATCGACTCCAGCCGGTCCAGCCGCAACGTCACCTTGCGCTCCGGCGCCACGGCCACCGCCTCGTCGGCAAACTCCTGGCTGCGACATGCCGAGCCCCGTGCCCGGCACGCAATGCAGATCGTGTCGTTGTCGTGCGTGTACTGGCACCGGATCTTCCGTCGCCGGCCTGCCATTGTCAGTCTCGCGCTCCCGGCAGCCGCTCGCACGCCCTTGCAACTTACATTCCCAGCAGCTGTGCGTCCCTTTGCGGACCTTTCTCCGCCCCGGGCCGCTGCCATTCGCGTGTGATTGGCCGCTCATGGCTGTCGGCACATCGCTCCCTCGCTCTCTGCAGGAAGGAATATCGAACGATAAGAAAGTCTGTCGCTTAGAATAGAACGGTGGTGGAGAGGCGGACGAAGCGGACGAAACGGACGAATCCAAGTGGGCCGATCCGCGCCGCCTCTCGAGACTGTAACTCGACGCCACTCACCTCTGATATAGCTGGGCTGTGTTCGCTCCGATCTCCCTGTTGTCCCTTTGCTTTCCCTGCTTCGTTTGGGCCTCTGGCGCGCTCGTCTCGGTCGATTTACGTCTGTTTTGGACAGGAGCCTGACGATGAGGAAGGAGCTCCTGCCAAACACGATTATTACTCAGCGCTAAACCTGTTCGTCCGAGCGTCGGCCGAATATGCCGCTCGGTCGAGGCCCGGCGTAATTCAATTCAAAATTGAAGTAAAATCTGAAGCAGACGGAGTACGGAGTACCGACCATATCGCTCTAGACTTTCCCCAGGTTCAAGAGCATCTGTTGAAACAACAGCCTACTCCGTACTCGTACGCAGTACTCCGTATTTCTAGAGAGACAGCTATGACGTCACGTGAACACGCTGTAATCGCAGCGCTGCAATTGGCCGAAGCTGCCGCAGCTTAAGATCTCTTACATCAACTCAACGCCCATCGCACCACAAATAGCCTACCGGCTTCTCTTGCTGTCGTCATACTTGGGCGGGCCAGTCAGGGCTCGACAATGTCCCATTACCGCATTGCCTCTGGGCTGTCTGCCCCACCGGCAGCAACGGCACTTGCTTGCTTCAGCACCTCTGCCCCTCTCTGGGCATCGACACCGGCGCCGTCGCTCCTTCCTCATTATCGTATCTTAGTATCAGAATTCTCCCCACGATTCCACTTCTATGAATCGGGCATCTCTTCGTCTGCAAGTAACAGCAAAAACCCTCCTGCAGCCCATCTATCGACGTCTATCGCACTCTGCCGTCGACATGGCCGAGTTCAAGCTCAAGGGCGTCACGTCGCTGGCGCTCCAGGTGGGTGAGAAGCAAGAGGTCGAGGTCGAGGGTCTCGACGCCAAGCTGCTGCTGGTGAATGCCGCTGGCACGATCCAGGCCATTGGCCCCAAGTGCACGCACTACGGCGCGCCTCTGGCCAAGGGCGTGCTGACGGCCAGCGGCCGCATCACCTGTCCGTGGCACGGAGGTAGGTCACGTCGTCTGCCCCTGTGCCGGCCTGGAGCACCAGCCATGCTGACACGCGTCCAGCCTGCTTCAATGCCAAGACCGGCGACGTCGAGGACGCACCGGCGCTGGACTACCTGCCGACCTTCCAGGTCGCCGAGCGGGACGGGGCCGTGTACGTGACGGGCGACAAGGCGGCCATCCAGTCGGGGCGGCGGAAGCCGACGATCCGACGGCTGGTGACCAAGACGGCCGCCGATGACGAAAAGGTCGTCATTGTGGGCGGCGGCTCGGGGGCCATTGGCGCCCTGGAGGCGCTGCGCGAGAAGAGCTTCTCGGGCAGCATCACCATGATCTCGTCCGAGGGCTACCTGCCCATCGACCGACCGAAGCTGTCCAAGGCCCTGCTGACCGACCCGGCGAAGCTGCAGCTGCGCGACCAGGCCTGGTACGATGCCGGGGCCGTGACCGTGGTGGCCGACGAGGTGACGGCCGTCGACTTTGCCGCCAAGACGGTGGCCACGAAGACGGCCGCCAGCTCGCCGACGCCCTACACGACGCTGATCCTGGCCACCGGCGGCACCGCCCGCCGGCTGCCGCTCGACGGCTTCAAGACGCTCGGCAACATCTTCACGCTGCGCACCGTGCACGACGTGCAGCAGATCGTCGGCGTGCTGGAGGGCGGCGCCCAGACGAAGAAGAACGTCGTCGTCGTCGGCTCGTCCTTTATCGGCATGGAGGTGGCCAATGCCACGGCCAAGAACCACGCCGTGGCCGTGGTCGGCATGGAGGCCGTGCCGCTGGAGCGCGTGCTGGGCCCGCAGGTCGGCAAGGCCGCCCAGGTCGGGCTCGAGAAGAGCGGCGTGTCCTTTTACCTGTCGGCGTCGGTCGACCGGGCAGAGCCGTCGGCGACGGAGCCCGGCAAGGTCGGCGCCGTGCTGCTCAAAGACGGCACGCGCCTCGAGGCCGACGTGGTCGTGCTGGGCGTCGGCGTGGCCCCGGCCACCGAGTATCTGCGCGGCAACAGCGCCGTTAGCCTGCGCCCCGACGGCTCCGTCGAGACGGACGAGTCCTTTGCTGTTGTTGGCCTGCAGGACGTCTATGCCGTCGGCGACATCGCCTCGTTTCCCTACCACGGCCCCGCGGCCGGGGGGAAGCTGGTGCGCATCGAGCACTGGAACGTGGCCCAAAAGGCCGGACGCATCGCGGCCGAGCACATTGTCCGCCGCACGGCCAAGGCGAAAAAGGCCGGCTCCTTCTTCACGCCCGTCTTCTGGTCGGCCCTGTCGGCACAGCTGCGCTACTGCGGCAACACGGCCGCGTCCGGCTGGGACGACGTGGTGCTGCAGGGCAGCCTCGACGACGGCGCCTGGGCTGCCTTTTATACCAAGGGCGAGACCGTCGTCGCCGTCGCCACCATGGGCAAGGACCCCGTCATGGTCCAGAGCGCTGAGCTGATCAACGTCGGCAAGATGCCGTCTAAGAGCCAGCTCGCCGGCGGCCTCGACGTCCTCACGCTTGGGCCACCCTGAGCAGGCGGGGACTGCGATGCCGGCGGATGCAGGGAAATCCGCGCAGAGAGGAGCCTGTACTAGAAATCCACCTTTTTTGTGCACGCCGAGGGATGCACACGCGGCGCCTTGTGACAGGTAGGTAGTCGGCACTGGGGGAAGAGGGATCTCGATACACTGCTGCACGTATGATGCACGTATCTTGCAATACAAGAACCGTTCGATTCAGGTTGCTGTGCCGTCGGCAGCTACAGCATACGAAGCATAAGATTTGCTTCAAGAGGAGCACATATTTCTGGTACATTATTAGTAAGCAACGCTCCAGGCATACGAGTACTACTCCGTACAAGACCCCGTACAAGTACTCCGTACTCCGTACTCCATCGAATGCCAACTCAGCATCAGGCTCCAATCGCCCCCGCATTAGGCACGCGGTATGAACTGCACAGTCGTGACATCCCCCGTCGTCGAAGCGTCCTTATCACGACAACGAACGATTCTCACCGAAGCATGTTAGCGAACACACGGTGTGGAGTATGCAGCCCCACCTTCTGGATTTGAGCCAAACAAATAATACGCCGATACCTGCCACTGCGTTCTTGTATTGGCTAGTGTCCTGCCGGCAAATTGGCCTGCTAGACCACACTAGACCACACTACACCGAACGCGTTTCGTTTCCCGCGTCTTCGCCCCGTCTCTCTCTCATGCTCTCGAGAAGGCGAGCCAGCCTCCACCTGGTATACAATGTCCTACGGAGTGCTACTCCGTATCTTACATCAACGCACCCGCACACGTTCCCCACCGGCTACTAGACTCCCAATTTAACCATTTCCCTCGCCTCGGCCCTTCTCTCGTTCTTCTTTCCCGTCATCGTCTCGCCTGACTCGAAATGCACGACCAGCTTCTCGACTGCCTCGCACGACTCGCCTCTGTCTAAGCCGGTCATGAACTCGCTGCCACAACCCATTGGCCTCGTCAGCTGGGCACCCGAAAACCAGATCCACCACGAGACCGCCCAACCGGCCTGAGCCGAGCCAGCTGACTGTCCGCCTGGGGTGGCTGAGTCCGAGTCCGTGGGCCAGCTTCGTCTTGGCCGTCGACTGCCGCCGACCTGCACGTCTGCATTGCTCGACCTCTCGCTCTCCCTGCTGTCTCACTTTGCTGCCGCCGCCGCCGTCCGCCTATCCCTTTTTTCGACCCCATTATGCGCAGCTCGACCTTAGCGCGTATTCTCAATGTACTGCCCGCAAAAACACATTCCGGCCTCGTCCCTGGCGGCCATGCCAGCCAAGGCCAAGCCGCATGCAGTGGCGCGCCGCGGCCCTGAGGACAGGCCCGGACACGAGCCGGCTGTCCCCTCGGTGGCCTCTGTCTCGTCTGCCGTCCTGCTCACCAACCAGCCGCCGGGCCCGCTGCGATGCTGCTGCGGCCAGATGGAATGCCTCCTGCTCAGACACAACTGCTCCGTGCTCGAGAGCGTGGAAAACGACGTCCGCATCGCGGCAAAGCTAGGACAGGTTAGTCGGTTCTGCGAGCGTGCCGTTTCTGCCTAGTTTGGCTGGCGTTGATTTGTGCAATGTCACGACATGGCCCAAAAAAGCCTCTGCACCACTCGGAACGGCTCTGCTGGAATGCAACAACGGAAATTTACAGCTCGCTAGCGCTGCTGTGCTGAGCCCAATCGGCCTGCATAATCCTCAGTTGCCTAAGCCCGCGTGTCTGGTCGTTGATTGCTTCTTCGCCCTCCTGCCTCCTTTACCGTTTCTTTTTTCCGTTTCGCTTTCCGTCCCACTCGTCTCATTTCCCACCCTCGCTGTTCATGGCTGACCGTCGACCCGTTGCCCCCAGTCCCTTCTCGAACGCCACGAAGCGTATCTTGCCGATGCTGAGCGCGACCGGGCCGAGCTGCTCAACCGCATCGACCAACTCGAGATGGACAAGAAGGAGCTCGAGGCCGAAAATGCACGCAAGATCGAGGAGAACCGCGCCCTGCTCGACCAGCTGGAGTCGCTCAACTCCAACGTCACCGACTCGGACACCAAGCTCAAGCTCCTCGAAGCCACCCTGCAGTCCTCACAGCAGATCATCCGCCGGCTCGAAGGTGCCGCAGGACGGGCCGATGACATGGAGAGACACCTCGCCGCCCTCGAGGCCGAGCAGGCCATCCTGCAGAACACCCTGGTAGCCTCCGAGTCCGAAGCCCGGTCGGCCATCCAGCGATGGAGGAGGGCCGAGCGCGGCATCGCCGATCTGCAGGACCAGCTGGAGCGGATGGAGAGGGAGACCAAGCAGGAGAAGGAGCGCCATATGGAAATCATGGGCCGCGTCGAGCGGCAGCGCGCCGTCGAGAAGGAGCTCAGCACGGCAGCCGGACGCCTCAAGGGTGCCGCGGCTGCCAAGTCGCTGCAGGACAACAAGGCTGGTGGCAGCGGCGTGGTGTCACACTTTGTCCGCGACCTGCTGCAGGACAACGCGAACATGCAGCTGGGCATGGCCGAGCTGCGCGAGATGCTCATCAACTCCAACGACGAGATCCAGCAGCTGCGCGACCAGCTGATGTTCCACCAGCCCTTTACGGACGACAACCCCGGCGCTGTCTCGACCCTGCGAGCGGAGCTCGAGGACATGACGCCCGACAGCCCCGAAACGCCAGAGAGGATCTCGAGCCCACGAACGCCTCAGCCGACTCGCCACATCTCGGCCTTGTCGCAGAAACTGCACATCCACCACCACTACCATGTCAGCAAGAAGAGGGCCGAACCGCTGCGGCCCAAGAAACAGCGCTTGGGCTTGTCGCCCCATGTGTTCACGCCACCGGCCCCGATTGCGACCACCCAGCTGTCGCGGACGGTGGGCTTCTACCACGAGTCGTCCTCCACGTGTACGAGCAGCCCGTCTCGCAGCTCGTCGCGTCACATGAGCAGGGATTCCGTGTCCACCACATTTTCGGGCCCGTCCAACAGGTGGTCTGGATTCTCTGACCGGCCGTCCGACTTCTCCCCGTCGTCCGTTCCGAGCTCGCCGCGGACGAACCGACGCAGCTCCCTCTTCGACCGCGCTGCCCTCCCCGACATACCGCTCCCGACTTCGCCAGCGACGAGTGTGGACGAAGACGTGTCCGATCTCACCTCGAATTCGTCGATCCGTTCCCAGTCCACCACGCCGATGCGGGTGCCCGATGCATCGCTTCTGGACACCATCATTCCCGAGGAGGGTTGCGGCACCGACAACGAGGCCGATCTGCTGCCTCCCATCATGCTGCAGAACGAGCGGCGGACGCGGCAGCGGGCCCTGTCCCACGAGTCCATCGTCTCTCTGAAAGGCGGCCTGGACATTCACACGCTGCAGGCACGCCCTAGCCAGCTCACGCTGCGGCCGCTGGGGACATATGGAAGCTCGTTGGCCGACACAGGCATCAGCTCCGTCACCGCACGGCCCATCCTTTCGAGTGGCCGTCCGAGCACTTCGAGGAGCAACACGATGCTTCTCGGCAGTCTCTACAGCGGTCTGCCGACTCCCAGGACCAGAGTGGTATCGAGCCCGCTTGCCTCTCGTACGACCAGCGGCACGGCAACATTGACAGGGGCGCGGCGGTTCAGCAAGCTTGTTGGGTGGAGGCCTTGGATCGGCGGTGGTGCTGCTTCCTCGGCAGCCAACTCGTCACCTACGGCGGCATCGACGACGACGGCTGAGTCTACGGTAGCCCCAGTATCTGTTCCAACATCAGAGACAGGCAGTCCAAGCGAGGCCAGCACCAGTAGCCCCAGCGAGGCGGAAACTGCCATTAGTAACGCCATCAGTGCCACCAGCAGCAACAGCGGCAGCAACAGCAGCAAGAAGAAACCAGACAGCAAGGCAAAGAGCAGTCATGCCTCGTCCGGCAAGTCGCTCCAAGACATGCTGCGTGCGCCAGGCATCAACCAGCCAGGTCCGGTTCCTGGCTTCTTTGAGTACTGGGCAACACACCAATCACGAGGGGCTCCGAGCAACGTACACCCAGACGATGTCGATCATGAGGCCTTGCGGGATGGCTTGGAAAGCCAGTGATGCCTCTCGCCCACACCAACTAGATTCAGGCACAGCGCCACCGTGTTTCATCACGTCTACACCATGTTTCCTTTGTCACTTATAGCTCTCCGACCAAAGCTGTCAGGACCATTGCGTTGGATATACCCCTTGAATATTGCACCTTGAATATTGCACCGCAAAGGCGTTTGGTGTCTATTTTCCTACCATTTACAGTCGATTTTACAGCCCAAATGTTATTGGAGGGGCTCAGGGTATCTATCTATAGATTGTCATTTCACGGCCAGATATTTCTACGTTAAATATTCGATATACAACATTAATCGCTCACCTACTCACGGCAATGCCGCAGAAAGCTGGCGCAAATGTGATCCATCAACTCGCCAGAGGCCGATATGGCGCACCCGGACGGCGGCTGAGGCGGGAGGGAAGAGCAGAGTGACATATCACAGCAGGAGAAGCAAGCATGATTCGCAGCTTCAACGGTCGGCAAGGGCATCTCTGCGTATAAAAGCTGCTCCTGTCTGCTCCAGATGGCTCTGCGGTTGAGACGGACATCTGCTTTCACACGTCCCAATCGACTATCTGCTGCCTACTTACAAGAAATCTGCCATCTCTACACTACTCGTCCATCCAGCCCTATCCAGTCCGACCATGGTGGCCATCACAAGCTTGAACATCACTGCTGCCAGCGTGGGCAACATGCTCACGGCGAACAGCACGGGGTCGGAGCCCTTTATGGACGGCTCTTTCGACACAACCGACAGCGACGACGGCCGTGGCCGTGTGGTTGTGTTGGCCATTGTCTGCGGGTTCATTTGCCTTGCCATGATCTGTATCGTCTGCATAGGCGGACGGCGTGCGTTTGGCATCTGCATCCCCAGCCGCAGCGATGTGCAGTCCTTCTTCCGGAGCCGGTGCCGTGGGGAGCGACGCCGGCCACAAATCCGTCACCATCGCTCGTTCGGCCCGCAATAGTGCACGACTCTTGTGACTGGGGGTTGAGGGTGAGGGAAAGGAACCTGGCGGACGGTGCTTACAGGAGCTTGGGGGAAGGCAGGGCATAGACATGGAAATCGCTGGACGGCACCGCAGGACGGGAAGAAGACCAAGATGACATCACGATCTATAGTTGGACGAAACACAGATACCAAATGCAGAGAAATTGTTGCCATTCTTGCTGATAAAAAGCTATATGCAGGTGGCGACAGCTGCCAACGATTGGATGACGTTTACGGCTGGCGCGTGGGGTATTCCAGGCAGCTGCAACGCTGCCGTTTTCAGCAGCTGCAGCCTGGCCCCTCCAAAGCTCTGCTTTTCGCCGGGGAAAGAGCGATTGAGGGCACTTTCTGCTCCCCTCCACACGCCTCCTGCTTTCTGTTTCGCATTTCCCCCGCCTCCGTTGCTTTCCGATCAGACGCAATACAGCATCGCGACAATGTCCTGCCCACACATCGCCTCAACCAGTTCGTCCGGCACGACCCCGTCTGCACGCGAGAAATGCTGAGCTAACCGGCGGGCTTGCCGCAGGTCTCCGTCCCCCCACCCCAGCCCAGTCCGTGTACCGGGAAGACTGCACGCAATGTTTTGACTCGATCGTACGGCAGCCCGTCGTGTTTCTGTCTCTCTTGACTCTGTTGGGCTGAAGGTGGTGTTGCTGACGCTCGCGAGCAGGACGATCCGGCAGGCCTCGACGTCTGTCTGCAATGCTTCAACGGCGGCTGCGCCGGCGACTGGCACCACGCGAAGCTGCACAACCTCGTCCGGAGCCACCCGCTGGCCCTCAACATCCGGCGGACGCGCAAGCAGGTCGTCCGCGATGAGCCCCCGCCCAAGATGTCCAAGCTGGCCATCGCGGCCGAGACCGAGGCCGACCGCTACGACACGGCCGTCGCCGTCAAGTGCCTCGACTGCGACCGGGAGCTTGACCGGACCGACGCCAAGCTCGCGCCCGTTGTCGACGGCATCCTCGCGGCCAGCACGTTCTCGCGCAAGGAGGAGGTCAAGGCCTGGGAGCAGGAGCTGACGACGTGCGAGCACGTCCTCACGCTGCAGCAGGCCGAGGCGCGCCGCATCGCCTCGCAGGACCTCGGCCACTGCTCCCAGTGCGAGCTCAACGAGAACCTCTGGCTGTGCCTGCAGTGCGGCAACCTCGGCTGCGGCCGCGCGCAGTTTGGCGGCGTCGGCGGCAACTCGCACGGCCTGGCACACGCCACCGGCTCGGCCCACGGCGTCGCCGTCAAGCTCGGCTCCATCACGCCCGAGGGCAGCGCCGACGTGTACTGCTATGCCTGCGACGAGGAGCGCGTCGACGAGCAGCTGGGCGAGCACCTGGCCCACTGGGGCATCATCCTGGCCGATCGCCAAAAGACGGAAAAGAGCCTGACAGAGATGCAGATCGAGCAGAACATGCGGTGGGAATTCTCCATGACGTCCGAGGACGGCAGGGAGCTGAAGCCGCTCTTTGGCCCCGGCCTGACCGGCCTCAAGAACCTGGGCAACAGCTGCTACCTCGCCAGCATCCTCCAGTGTCTCTTTGACCTTGCTTCGTTCCAGAAACGGTATGGCGCGGTCGGTGATGACCTGGCCAACATTGCCGATCCGGCCCAGGACCTGGAGACACAGCTGCGGAAGATGGGCGATGGACTGCTGTCTGGACGATACGCAAAGCCTGACTCGGACGTGACCGTGTCTGAGAACACACCGGAGCTCTCGTACCAAAAGGGACTGGCTCCGGCCATGTTCAAGCACCTGATAGGCCGTGGGCACGAGGAATTCTCGACCATGCGGCAACAGGATGCATTCGAGCTGCTGCAGCACTTGCTCAAGCTTATCACGCGCTCCAGGCACCCTTTGGATGTGGAGGACCCTACGCTGTCCTTTCGCTTCACGCTCGAGCAGAGGCTGCAATGTCTCAGCTGCAAGAAGGTGCGGTATACGACAAACGAACAGGACAACATCTTTATCGATGTTCCCCTGGAGAAGCAGGCAGCTACAGGTGCTGAGGGTGGGGATACTTTGGCCGAGGCCTACAAGCCTGTGACGCTGAAAGAGTGCATCGACAGGTTCACTGGCGAAGAGGTCGTGGAGCTGACATGCTCAGCATGTGGAAGCAAGGATGGATACACCAAGCGTTCGCTATTCAAGACACTGCCAGAAGTGTTTGTGGTCAATGCACGAAAGATGGCTCTCGTCAACTGGGTGCCGGTGAAGGTCGACGTGCCGGTCATTGTCGACGACGCGCCGTTTTTGCTGGACGAGTATCTCTCCAAGGGTCAGCAGCCGGAAGAGGAGTCCCTGCCGGAAGATGCAGCCGATTCAACGGGCGGTGGAGCGCCAGCGTTTGTTGCGAACGGAGAGGCCGTGGCCCAGCTCGAAGCGATGGGCTTCCCGCTTGTACGTTGCGAGAAGGCGCTCCACGCGACTGGGAACAGCGACGCAAATGCTGCCATGGAGTGGCTATTTTCGCACATGGACGACGCCGACATTGACGAGCCGCTCGTTCTGGCCAGTGTGGGTTCCTCGGCAGCGACAGCCGACCCAGAGAAGGTGGAGATGCTGATGTCGATGGGATTTGGCGAGCCTCAGGCGAAGAGGGCGCTGCGCGAAACGAGCGGCGACGTGGAGAGGGCGATTGAATGGGTGTTCAGCCATCCAGATGCAACGGCAGACGACGAGGTCGAAATCGAGGCGCCGGCTGAGAGTGGCGAGAAGGCCGTGGCTGGAACCAGCGAGACGCCCGCAAAGTACCAGCTGCAGAGCATCGTGTGCCACAAAGGAACTAGCATCCACGCTGGGTGAGTTGCCAGTCTGCATTATGTGGAGGATCCCTTACTTATTGAACTCTTACTCATTGAATTTAGGCACTACGTCGCGTTTATCCGCAAGAAGCTGCCGCAAAGCGAGGACAAGATGTCCTGGGTGCTGTTCAACGACGAGAAGGTTGTGGAGGTTGTGGATGTCGAAGAGATGAAGAAGTTTGCCTATATATACTTTTTCAAGCGTGTGTAGGCGTTGCATGGCAGTACGGAGAGTCACAAACGACCATGGAATAGAGCAGCGGGAGGGGTGCCGAGAGGGAGCTTCTCACGGCCCAAGGACTTGCATTTGGTACAGACAGCTCGCGGCCAAAGGAGGCAATAAATATCATTAGTGTATCAGTCATTGAAAGAAGAAGAAAACGCCATTACGATGTCTGCCAGTGTTTATGCCCGTAAAAACACGTGACGTCGCAGGAACGAAGCCTTAGATAGTCGTACACACAGCCACAGCCACAGCCACAGCTAACTCATTCGGTCAAGCGGTAGCTGACGAGCGTGTCGACGCGGTGGCTGGACGTGCTGAAGCCGCGCAGCTGGACGCGCTCGCCGTTCTCGATCTCCTTGGCGTCGCTGTCGCCCCACTCGACGGGGACGTCGCTGTCGGCGTCGGCGTAGACGAGCACGTTAAAGGTGCAGTCGCCGGCCAGCTGGGGCAGGAACGTGACGGACGCGGTGATCTGGCGGAAGATGGCGGCGATCTCGGCCTGGATCTCGGCCTCGGTCTTTTCCTTGTCGGGGGCCTGCTTCTGCCCGTTCTCTTTGTCGGTCTCGGCGGCAACAGCGGCGGCGGCGGCGGCAGGCGAGGCCTTGGGCTTTTTCTTGGCGCCGGCCATGATCTGGACGTCAAACTGCCAGCGCTCGACGTGCTCGCCCGTGTCCTTGTCGGTGATGACGAGGACGAGCTTGCTGATCTTGCCGCCGGCCATCCAGCGGTCGAGCTGGCTCATAATCTTCTTGATGTAGGCGCGGACCTGATCGTCCGCGGAGACTGCAGCAGCGGCCAGGTCAGCTTGGCGGCCCGACAGTCTGACGGCGGCCCCCATGGCAGCAAATGGTGGACACAGCTCCACTCACCCAGCATGTTCAGGCCATATTTCTTGACGGCGGTAAAGTCCTCGGCCGGGTAGACGCCGCGCTGGAACCTGGAAGCACGCTGTCAGTCCTCGTGCTGCGCTCAGGCGGACAAGGAAGGAAAGGCGTCGGCATACAGGATCGTGTGGATGGAGTATTGGAACTGCAGAGGCACAGTTAGCCAGTAGTCTCACCACGTCTGTCAGACAGGATGGCACGTACAAACTCAGACACTAGCTTTGCACTACCCTTGAGCGACAGCTTGTGCACCTTGGACTTGTCCTTTTCCTTCTCTGCGGGCGCCATGGCTGCGGGATGGGTCAATGTCGTGTCGGGAGTGGAAGATATGGCCAGTCTAGACCTGTCGTCGTTTTCAGATGCTTCCGGATTTTTGTTTACATGGGTTGCTGGGAGGTTCAGGCGGGGTTAGTGGAACTGATAGCTACATACGATATTTACGGTATATGCCTATATCCAGACAACCAGCTGCTAGGATATGGGCCAATAGAAGCTGACGAGCAACTAGTCTACGAGGCTGACTGAGCAGCCGAGAACGAAGGTCAGATGGATATACACTAGAGAAATAAGGACTGATCCAGAGATTTGTACGCGAACGTATGGAAGATTAGCAATTTCGGAACTTACGACGTATGGACGCAAAGACTTGCACATCCTTCGGCCTTGTGGTTCTGCCATAAGGATGCCAACTGATGGGACTTGTCTCTGCATTCGGCTTAGGGATTAAGTTGTCTCATTCCACAGGTAAATTATGACATTTCTAAACTTGACTGAGTCTATCTAAATTATATGGTTGAAAGTACTGGTTCCGTGCAACAGAACTACCAGTTGCAAAACAGAAAGCGGTGCACCACATACGTGTTGTAGACGTTGAGCACAATGAGAGGGATCGGGTTGTACCAGGTGAAACCAGTGGCCAGCCGCCATGACACGACCCCAATCATGCCACCAAAGGTTGCGACCGTCCAGATCCAGCAGAGCATGCGCATGTTGCGATATTTGTGGCTCTTGTGCGCCTTGGCATCACCGGACGCGGCCCAAAGCAGTTCGATACCAAACAGTCGGTCCTTGATAGCCGTCAGGTAGGCGTATGACTGGATCACCATGACGTGTTGCACGTTCATGCCATAGCTAGCCTTGGCCCAGAACCGGAACACGACCAACCCGTACACGATGGATGGGATGGCAAAGGCTAGGTTGTAGAACTTAAACCAGGACTCGCGGAAGGCTAGCACGAAGATGCCGGGGATTGGGGAGGTGAATATGCTTAAAGAGATAGCAGAGTAATAAAAGAAGCCTGTTGGAAGTGAGGGGACAGAGTTAGTTGTGTTTTGAATATTATGTCTAGAAATTAAAACTATTAAAACATACCGCACATATAGCAGATCTTCTGCATTAGCGTCAGATTAGACGTCCAGAAGTGCTTGTTGGTTAGCAGCGTCGTAGACCCGCGAGCCCAGCGCATCTGCTGCGAGAAGAAGGATCGCGGCGTAGGCGGACAAACACCTGTGGCCAGACACAGGGGGATGTATTTAACCTTCCAGCCTCTCTATAGGACAAGAGAACGGCAGTTAGTAGCGATCACGTGACGCGGCTATAACACGAATAGGCGAATGCTTACATCGACGCAGCCGAAGCCGGTGTGTACGTCTTCGGAGAAGCCAATGTCAGCGGTGCCACCGACTTCATCCAGGGCGGCGCGGCGGTACATGGCATTGCTGCCGACGCAGATAGAGGCGCCCCAGCGGTTGCGGTTGACCTGGACGACGCGGTAGAAGAGCTCCTGGGTGGCGCCGGCGCCCTGCTCAACCCAGGTCTGCTCGGGCACGACGCGGAAGAATTGGGGGGACTGGACGATGGCGACGGTGTGGTCAGCGAGGTGCTCGACGGCGAGCTCGCGGATGAGGTCGGGGCGGGGGCAGAAATCGGCGTCAAAGATGATAAAGTAGTCGCCCTCGGTGCGGGAAAAGGCCCAGCGGAGGTTGCCGGCCTTGCGCAGGCGCGGGCGGTCGTCGCGGACGACGTACTCGAAGCCGAAGCGGGCGGCGAGGTCCTGGACGTCCTGCTGGGCGCCGTCGTCGAGCACGTGGACGCGCAGCTTGTCGGCGGGCCAGTCGAGGCGGACGACGTGGGCCCAGGTGTTGGCCAGGATCTCGACCGGCTCCATGCAGACGGGTAGGTAGATGTCGACCGTGGGCGCGGACTCGTCGGTGATGGGGTGGGCGGCGGCCAGGTCGAGGTGGCGCTGGTAGTCCCAGTCCTTGCCGACGATGCCGACCAGGTACGAGATGAGCAGGTAGATGTTGACAAAGGCCACAAACGGGCCGTACCACACAAAGATGACGTCGCAGAGGGCAAACAGCCACATGCCGGCGGCCAGCGAGAGGAATGAGATGATGCCAAAGGCGTACAGCGGAATCCGGTTCGTGTGCACGTAGCTCAGCTTCTCCGCGTCGGTCGGACAAGTCGGCAGCACGAGGTCGGCCTCGACCCGCGGACAGTACGTCTCGCGCGTCCACGCGGCAGCGCTGGTCAGACAGCCTCGCTTGGGGCTGGCACTGCCGGCACGCTCGCCGGCGTCGCCGGGGTCTGCCGCCTTCTCGGCGTTTCTGTCCGCGGCTGCTCCCTCTGACCCGGCTGCCGGGGTAACTGGCAACGACGAGGCAGACGATACATCATCGTCGAATGGGTTCGCGACCTTCTCGTCGTACACATTCTCGTCGGACAGTAGAGCACGGGGAAGGGGTGTCTATGAACAGATTAGACAATGGACCAGATGGAGAACAAAGAAGAGGCATAACATACAATCTCCAGGCCAGCCTGGTGATCCACCGGTGGAAGAGGCGTGCCGGCGAGAATAGGAGAGGAATACATGGCCCTTGTGGTGAGGGCGGTAGAAATGGAAAAAATGAAAGAAACCCTTGTCTCCGTCTGTTGTTTTGTAGCGAGAGAGGAGAACAACAGATGTAGGGAGTAGGTATTTCTGGGGGGTAGAAAGAAAGATGGAATGGCTAGAAGCGGTGGCGTAGCGACCCTGATGGAATGCCTCTTAAATGGTTCGTCCGACAACGGGAGACGACAGGAAGAAAGGCCGGCCAAACAGCTGCGAGCCCGAGATAGGAAGGCAGAAGTCTAGGCCTCGTCGGGATGGCTGGGCCGGTTAGCCATGGCTCGGCGGCGAAGACATATCTATCAGATTCGCTCACGGACGGCACTACGTGAAGTCTAGACTGCCGTCGCTACGAGAGCGCCGGGGTCCCGATCCAGGGTGAGTGCGGAATGGATTCAAGATCGCAAGATGGACGATACGGATGCGGTGTTTAGGAGGCCTGGTCTAGACCTCGGATTGGTTATATCACGTATAAGTCGGATATTTCTGGTTAAGAACAAAGGCATCCCTTTCTTGCAGCTAGCGCAATGTCATACGAACTGTCTAAGTGGTCTAAGTTGCTTAAGTGTTGTCTAGTTCTTCAGCTACTCAACAGATGCGCCACTACGGTGCAGGACGCTGCGGCAACCCATGCTCGCAAGTGTCTAGCCTTGTTCTTGATCGTCCACGAATGACAGGCGGTTGGCAGGGGAGAGATGTCCAGCACCGGAGCAGCGCCATGCTCTAGATCCATAGCGAAGCCCGAGGCGGAAAAGGTGACATTCCCCTGAGAGGAATACGCCTCGGAGCCGAATTGCAACAGGCCGAGGGTGAGATTGGACGAGATGAGCTGGTTGCGCCACAGATACTGCAGCAGCGGCGAGATGTCTTGGTCAAACTTGGTCTCGTTTTTCTGGGCCACCCACGTGTAGACGGAGAGGCCACGTTGGTTGACACCGGAGTAAAGGACGCTAGAAGACGTGAGCCAGGGCTTGGGGGGAATGGGGACTGCGAGGAATGAAAGGTCCGACGGCGTGGGAGGTGGGGGGATGGGAGGGCGAGGAATGTGAAGGGAGATTCGGACTAGCAAAGAGGCAAAGACTGACTAGTTGACAGAACCAATTTTCTGGCTATAGCAGGTGCGGTTTTCTGCGTATCCAAGGGCCTTGGCACCACCGACGGTGGCCAGCCAGATCATGATCTCGACGGAAGCAGTGGTGGCATTGTTAGCCTTGGATGCGCTGGGATCGAGGAACATGTCAAAGGCGACATTGGCTTTTGTGGCTTGCGTGGCGAGTCCGGAGGTGTCTAGGTGATCGCCGACGGAACCGGTGGCCGACGATCCTGGGGCCATGCCCCACTGGGCGGTGAGCTGCAGGGTGGAAATGTCGGACAGGACAGCGGGCAGCTCGTCGTTGCCGACGAAGGAGACGTAGGGGAACGAGTGGACGGAGCTGGTGGCGTTGGACTGCCAGCCCCACCGCGCGTCAAATGACGGGGGCGAGTTGGTGATCTAGCCTTAGGGTTAGCCGACGGCCTGGACAAGGGTGTCTGATAGGAGCGTTCGTACCGAGATGCACTGGAAGCCGTCGGCGGCGGCGTTCCAAGCGTTTGCGCTGTCTGGGGCTGTCAGGAGGAGAAGGGAAAATAGATCGGCCGGCCGGCCGGAGACGAGACTGAAGACTGACAGGAGTAATTGCTGGACGGGGCCGAGTAGCCGTTAGTACCACAGACCGTGGCATCGTAGGCGGACGTCTGGGCGGCAAGAAAAGCCCAGCAGAGAGCGAGGAGGCCGACAGGACTCATGTCTGCGGGTGGAGAGCCTCGGCGGAGGGACCTGGCGAGCGGCTGGGCGAGGAGGGCGAGACGGAGGAGCAGGAGCGATCAGACCAGAAGCTCAGACGAGACGCTCAGAAGTGCTGACGGAAGCCGAGACCACAACAGGCCAGATGCAAGGCGAGAATATTCGGGCGAGGAGGAAGGCGGGAGAGATCAGGCGAGAGATCAGGCAGATGGTCGTCTTTGAGTCGGACGACGGCTAGGGGCGACAACTGTCTTCCTGAGCCATCCTGAGCTGTCTCACGGAGAGATAAGCGAGGTCGGCATGTCTCGCAGGAGAGATCAGCAAGCAACGGGCTGGAAGCAGCCGGTTTCCACCGCGCGGCCGAGATCGAGGGCTGGCCAGCGTGCCGGCCTGGATCCGGCAAGACAGGCGGAATGTGCAGCTGCGTGCATGTGGGAGCATGCCAATGTCTTGGGCCGAAGGCAGGGCCAGACAATGCGCTTGTCCATCGAAATATGCAAATGTCTCATGCGAAAACAAAGGGAGGCGCGCTAACGAGTCTGGGGACGAGCCGACTTACACCTTCTTCCGGCGGTGGGGCGGCCAAGTGGAAAAACAGCCGGCCCAAAGGGGAAGGCACGGCGTGACAGGCGCCGCCTCGTGGGTTCCTCCCTGGGACGCCTGCCAACTGCTAAATCTGCCAAGTGTACGGAGTAGCCCCGAGTCCGTTTCTCTAGCGGCAATCCACGATGGCGTGCAGACAAGAACAAACTGCCTCCCGTCGTCGATCAGTTGGCAGCCGCGACATTTGTCAGGTTTGGCCGCTGCTGACAGCAGCCCTACGGACGCGTCTAGACACGGGTCAGCCGGCGGTCGGCCTGGCCGTCCGACTCGAGCGCGAGGATGAGTCTTTTGCAGCCAGTCCGTTTTGGGAGCGGCTGCTGAGGCCTCACGGAGAACGGCTACGCGGAATAGACGCCGTTGTTGATGGGATACAAATAGGTGCGAGGCCATTCTGTCTGCCGCGTCTTTTGCTACTTGTCTCTGCATTCTTCCATCGCTCTTCTCGATTTGCTAGACTCTGCTCGACTGCTCGACTGCTCGATTCTGCATTCCGACAGTCGACTATATACTTTGCGAGCCAGCAATTTTCTTTATCCTACCACCACCACCATGGCCTCCTGCTACTTTTCCAGCAGGGATGCCTCGCTGCTGCGCAAAGACTCGACGGACAGCACTGACAGCACTGACAGCACCGTGAGCGCCGACAGCGCCGACACGGCCGCGACGACGCCCATGTCCGAGAGCCCGCCGGCCAAGCCGGATCTCGGCCGCAGCTTCCACCTCGACACGCTGAGCAGCTCGCTCTGCACGATCGCTGCGCCGCCCACGCGCAACATCTGCTTTGTCGGCGCCGGCTTCGTCGGCGGGCCCACGGCCGCCCTGATTGCCTTTCACAACCCCGACATTGCCGTCCATGTGGTCGACCTGAACGCGGCGCGCATCGCGGCCTGGAACTCGTCCCACCTGCCGGTGCACGAGGCCGGCCTGTCCAAGGTGGTGCGCATCGCGCGCGACGGCACGCGCGCCGCCGCAGCAGGCCGGCTGCCGGCCCGCGAGCCCAACCTGGTCTTCTCGACCGACGTGGCCGCCCAGGTGGCCGTGGCCGACATTGTGTTTATCTGCGTCAACACGCCGACGAAGACGTACGGCGTCGGGGCCGGCGCCAGTGCCGATCTGGGCTACTTTGAGGCCGCCACGGTGACCATTGCCAAGAACGTGAAGCCGGGCGCGATTGTGGTCGAGAAGAGCACCGTTCCGTGTGGGACAGCCCGGATGATTGCATCGATTGTGGGTTTCTCTCTCTCTCTCTTCCACTCCTGCAGTCTCTCCCCGCTGACAAACAGCTTAAACAATATCGTCCCCGCGAACACTTTGAGGTGCTCAACAACCCCGAGTTCCTGGCCGAAGGCACGGCCGTGGCCGACCTGATGCACCCCGACCGGATCCTGATTGGCAGCGCCAAGACGGCCGGCGGCTTGCGAGCGGCCGCCGTGCTCAAGGCCGTGTACGCGGCCTGGGTGCCGGCTGAGCGGCTGCTGGGCGTCGACACGTTCAGCAGCGAGCTGGCCAAGCTGATTGCGAACGCGATGCTGGCCCAGCGCATCAGCAGCGTCAACGCGGTCAGCGCGCTGTGCGAGGAGCTGGGGGCCGACGTCGAGGCCGTGAGCGCTGCTCTGGGCGCCGACTCGCGCATCGGCAGCCGCTTCCTGCAGGCCGGCATCGGTTTTGGCGGCTCCTGCTTCGAGAAGGACATCCGCAACGTCGCCTATCTGGCCCGTGCCCTCCGGCTCGACGAGGTGGCCGACTACTGGATGGCCGTGCTGCAGATCAACGCCTTTCAGCGCGAGCGCTTTGCCCGTGCTCTCGTCCGCCGGCTGCACGGCTCCCTAGCCGCCAAGAAGGTGGCCATCTTCGGCTTCGCCTTCAAGCACGGCACCAACGACACCCGCAACAGCGTGGCCGTGCACGTGATCGCCCAGCTCGCCGCCGAGATCCCGCGCGAGATCGCCGTGTTCGACCCGGGCTGCGCCGTGGCCGACGTCGAGGCCGAGATCGACGCCGTCGTCTCGGACCCGCTGCAGCGCAGCCGCATCCGCGTGTATGCCGACTGGCCCGAGGCCGTGGCCGGTGCCTCGGCCGTCTGCATCCTGACGGCCTGGGAGCACTTTGGCATGCCCGCGGAAAAGGCCGAGGAGGTGGCGGTCAGCGCGGCCGCGGCCCCGATCGAGCCGGCTGTCCTCTCCTGGGATCAGCTCCCCGAGACGCCCTCCGAGATGGACGTCGTCCGGCTCGAGCAGTCGCATGGCGACAGTTTGGATTTTCTCGACCGGCTGCTGCCCGAGCCCCGCTGCGTCCAGGACTGCACGCACTGCTCGGCCGCGGGCGGCGGCCTGCCCGAGGCCAGGCCGGTCGACTGGGAGGCCGTCGCGGCGGCCATGGACGAGTCGCGCTGGGTGTTTGACGGGCGGAACGTCGTCGATGCCGAGTACCTCAACAGTCTCGGCTTCAACGTCCACAGCATCGGCCGAGGATACCCGATGCTATAGAGTGTGCTTCTTTTACGCAGTGTGACGAGTAGATGTATTTATTTTAATTTTGCATGTCGTTTTGGACAAGGAATGGAAAAGACGAAATATCCAGGGAACATGGCGAAACAAAAGTCTCGATGTGTCTTGTTGCAGCTGACACGGCTCCACAGCCAAACGCATGTCTCGACCGGCGACGCGTCAAGATAACAGACGAGACCAATACGGATTCGGAGTACTCTGATCCCCTTTATCTCTTCTGCATAGCGTGATGCATGCATGGTCTGGCAATTTCTGTCACCTTGGTTCCTCTTTCGGCAAGACTCCGTGTCCAATGCATTTGATATGGACTAGCTGCATACGATATGTCGCCTCGTCGCTTTCCACGAACCGGATGTTCTTCCTGCAGTGGAGCACGCCGTCTCTGCTCCCGTCACATCAGCGGACACTACCCCGATGTTCTCCTCTTTGCACAAATATCAATACGCAACTCTGCCGTCCCCTCCGGGCGTGTCTTGATTCCAAGACACACCAGCACTCTTCGCCACGCCCGTCATGTCTGGTAGAGCGGCTGCCCAGAACACCGGCAGTGGGCCAGCATCGGCCACGGCCAGTCCTGTGACTGCTGCATTCCCGACGGCAGATGATGCCATACTGGCGGCCGAGGTGGATGACGTAAGCAATAGCGAACAAAACTGACAATGTCGTACTGTTGCGCTTCCAGAAGCTGACGTGCGATAGGATGACGGTCTGGAAGACAATAGCGACTCGGCTTATAGTGACGACATGTAGGTGCATTTGTCCTCTTGTCCGGGAAGTGGCTGACCTGTGCTACTTTGTAGCTCGGCCTTGACGGCGTCGGTTTCCAGCAGCATATTGCAGTATCGCACGCTCCACGGCAGGACCTTTAACAGCGACAAAATGACCCAGTACTTCATCCCAAACGACGGTCAGCAGCAAACGTCGATTGAGATAACGTATGATTATTACGGAAGCCTATGCCCCCACGCCACATCCTGCTGACGGCCGTGCACAGACATCAGTATTTGACGTTGCTGTTGGACGGCGCCTTTTTTTTAGCGCCTATCCCACAGACTGTCAAAGTTCGTGTCTTACGAAGTATCTTACTTGAATACCGTTTGAAAAGCGTAAACTAACATGATGCTTACGAGTAGAAAATATTGGACATTGGTACCGGCACAGGCATCTGGGCCATGTAAGGAGGCCCCTAACCTACTCGTACACCCTGGCTGCTCGTGGTCCTAATTAAAGGTTTTTAGCGACGTCGGCGACCAGTTTCCCAATGCCGAGGTGGTCGGCACCGACATTTCGCCAATCCAGTCGAGTTGGGTGCCGCCCAACACCAAGTTTGAGGTCGACGATGCGACAGAGCCATGGACGTGGGCCGATAATTCATTTGACTTTGTGCACATCCGGTTCTTGGTCGGAGCTATTTCCGACTGGAACGCACTGTTTGCGCAGGCATTCAGATGCTGCGAGCCAGGCGGCTGGTTAGAGTCGTGCGAGTTCCACGTTGACCTCCAGAGCGACGATGACACGACGAAGCTGCAACCGATCCTGGATCGGTTATGGCAGCTGTACGACGAGGGCATGCCGAAGCTAGGCCGACCATTCCACGTGGCCAAAGACGGCACGCAGCGAAAGGCCATGGAGGCGGCTGGGTTTGTCAACATCCAAGAGAAACTCTTTAAGTTGCCGGTTGGCGGATGGCCAGCCGACCCCAAATTGGCCGAGATCGGCCAGTATACGCAGCTGACGTTGCTGAACGACTTGGAAGGTATGTTGAAGCGCCCATCGCCTCCAAAGTCGGGTGCTGATAGTGGTAGGATACACGACCTTTGTGTGGAACGAGGTGATGAAGTGGAGCAAAGACGAGTACCAGATATTTCTGATGCAAGTACGCAAGGCCCTGAGAGACAAGCGGGTGCACTCGTATTTCACAGTGCGCTATGTGTGGGGACAGAAGCCATAGGCGATGTCGCCGCTGTGTAGGGCTACAGAACATGTTAGGCTAATAAGACTCGGGATGTTGAGCTGAGGAATCACCGTCTGCAACGATGGATCGAATGTTGCACGTGGAGAGATTACAAAACAAGTGCAGAAATTACTAAGCATGGCCTGACCAGCCTGATTCCTGATTCCGAAAGGCCAGCTGAGGATGCTGCGAGCCAATGAGGTGACGCGGCGGGAGATTGGAGTGGGGTGGAACGAACAATCTCGCAAAGTAAGCGGACACGGGATTTGACCCCGCTGCCCGAATCCCGACCGCGTCACCTTTCATACGTCTGACGGGGGAAGACGGGCGAGTCCCCATTCCAATTTTTCACCTCGTCCTCCGGGCAGAGACGAGAGCGGTGTGTAAGCCATCGCCGCGTGTTAGCCTTTTTTTTTGTGTGCAGTGTATCTCGGGCGGCCCAACCAGTGGTACAGCAGCGCTTGACGCCAAGACGGACGAAAGCGCGACGAGCAGCGAAACTCGAGGCGGGCGATCGAGCCTGCGGAGATTGGGCGAGGGCCCAGTGCGACGAGCGGCCGGCCCGACGGTGCAGACACACGTGCGAGGGCGATGGCGACGAAGACAGACGGCAGCGAGGCGCCGGCGGTGGCCAAGACGGGCAGCCGCGGCGGGCCAGCGCGCAACAGCAGCGGCAGCATCGGGAGCGTCGGCAGCATGAGCAGCAGCGGCAGCCGAGGGGGTCTGGGCGTGGGCGTGGGCGTGGGCCTGGGGGCGGCGGCGGCCGGGTCAGGGGCAGCGGGCGGCGGGACGCCGGCGCCGTACGGGCGGGCGTGTCGCAACTGCTCGCGGGCCAAGTGTCGCTGCATCTACCGATCCGACGGCTGCGGCTGCGAGCGGTGCTACCGGCTGAAGAAGGACTGCCAGGCAGCGGTGCCGCTGCGGCGGCGGGCGGCGGTGCCGAAGAAGACAGCGACGACGACGCTCTCGCGGACGGCGCAGCTGGAGCAGAAGCTGGACGGGTTGGTGTCGCTGCTGACGGCGCACAACAGCGCGATGGGGGGGGAGACGAGGGGCTCGGCAGCGGGCGAGACGAGGGACGAGGCAGCCGGCAAGCTGGCCGGCTCGACCACAGCAGCAGCAGCCAGCGAGAGCGGCAGCGGCACGTCGACGCCGCGGCGGGATGGCTGTGAAAACAAGACGGCACTAGAAAAGCGCGAGCACGCGGTAGGCTACCTGCCCGGGACGCCGGACTCGTCGGCGTCGATGCCGTCTAAGGCGGGCGCGGCGCGGATTGGCTTTGGCGGCATGGCTGCTGGGACGCCCGCACCGCCGTCGACGACGATTCCGCTCGACAGCTTCAACCACGACCCGATGCCGCTGACGACGACGAGCCAGGCGGCGTCGGCCGATGCCGGCGGCCGGCTGCTGCTGGACGCGGCGCTCGAGCCGACCGCTGCCGAGGCCGAGCAGTGCCTGCAGACGTTTCGCCGCGAGATGGTGCCGTACCTCCCGTTTGTGCACGTGACCGCAGAGACGACGGCAGCGCAGCTGCGCCGCGACCGGCCGCTGTTCTGGCTGGCCATCATGGCGGTGGTGTGTCGTCACGTGCCCTGGAGCGTGCAGGTGGCTCGGTCGACGCGGCTGCGCGCGCTCTTTGCGCAGCGGGCGGTGGTCGACTGCGAGAAGAGCCTAGACCTGCTGCTGGCCATGATGACGTACATGTCGTGGGTGCACTTCTCGTCGCGGCGCGACCGGCCGACGCTGTCGCTGACGCTGCAGATGGCCGCGTCCCTGGTCAGCGACATGGGCCTGCACAAGGCCGTGCTGTCGTGCAAGTCGCTGCTGGCCCGCTTCATGCGCGACAGCCTCGCCGTCGTGGTCGAGGAGGCGCTGCCGCCGCCGCAGCCGCTGCTCGAGGAGCGCCGCGCCGCCCTGGGCTGCTACGTCCTGTCGTCGGTGCTGTCCATCTCGCTCAAGCGGACGGATCCGATGCGATGGACCGCCCGCATGGAAGAACACGTCCAGGCCCTGGGCGCGGCCGTGGCCGCGTCTCTGGCGTCTTCGCCGTCGTCTTCGTCGGCCTGTCCCGCCCTCCTCGACCAGGTCCTCCTCGTCCAGGTCCGGCTCCAGCGCATCGCCGACCAGATCTACCAGAGCGAGTGGCAGATGGCCGACCCCGGCTGCACGATGCCCGGCCCCAACCCGCCGCCGTCCGGTCTCCGCTGCCTCTTTGGCCACCGTGCCGTGCCGCTCTACGTCGCCCGCATGCTCCACGGCAAGATTGACGACATCAAGGCGTCGGTGTCGCCTGATATCCTGGCCCATGGTGAGTGTCTCTTGGTCTCTCCGTCCTTTGTCGTTCTATCCTTCCGTCCTTCCGTCGTTCTGTCCTTTCATCCCGTCGCTCCGTCTGACCCGCTAGATGGCGTTCGTGGCCCCCTCCTCTGCGTCGAGGCCCTGCTTTCGGCCTGTGTCGTCACCGCCCCGATGCCCATGCAGCTCTCCGCGTCGGCAGGCACCAACAACACCACCACCACCACAACCGCCACGGCCTCCTCCCTCCCCCTGCCCACCGCTGCTGCCTTTAGCGAGTACGCCGACTACGTCGCGGTGACCAACGCGACCAACCTGGAGCGCTGCGTCGAGGCTATCACGCGCTTCTGCGCCCACTTCCTCAGCATCCCCAGCGACGCCTACCCGGTCGTGCCGTTTGCCTACTACACCTACTTCACCAGCTGCGTCATGCTGCTGCACAGCCTCGCCCTCGTCGACGACCCGTCCTGGGACCGGACCGCCGCCCACAGCCGCATCAACGTCATCGACATCCTCGACGGCTTCATCGTCCGCCTGCGCGAGACCCCGCGCCCGCCGCCGGCCACCGTCGCCATCCCGGGCGTCGCCATCTCCGCCGTCGCGCCCGACTACAGCAGCGACATCTTCCAGCGGGCCATCTCGCTCGTCGCCGCCCTGCGCGACCAGTGGGTGGCCGAGCTGAACCGCGTCGGCAGCAGCCACGGGAATGTGAACAGTGCAGGCGGAACTGCAAACGGCAGTGCAAATGTCACTTCCGCTGCCCATGGCAACGCCTTTTCCCCGCCCGCCGTCTCCTGGTGCTCGGCCGAGCCCGTGGCCGCCATCCCTGCCGTCCAGCCACCGCTGCAACAGCTCCAGATGCAAGAGTGCCAGCAGGTCCATCCGACACACCAGCAGCAGCAGCAGCAGCAGCAGCAGCAGCAGCAGCAGCCACAGCAGCCCGTCGACGCCATGATGCCGCTGCAGACTGTCGACATGTTCTACCCCGACTTCTTCCAGACCATGGGCATGACCGAGGACTCCATCTTCTGGGACGTCATGTTCCCCGGCCACGACGGCTCGGCCGCCCAGCCGGCATACTCTTGACCGGACCCGGACCGGCCGCACGACACGAACATGGCAGCCAGAGCCACCACGCACATATAGACCAGGCAGCTCTGCACGACTAATAGATTTACACACATTCATACCATGGGGAAACAGACCGCGCGGAATGCTGACTAAGCACCGTTGCGCGCCCGCGCCAGCGTGTGGGACCCCGCAAATGCGTCAGGCAGCCACATGGCCCAAAGCGGTCATCGTAGGCGAATCAGCGCCTCCTTCATTCCATCCGTCTCCGTCCCCGCCTCACATTCCCGCCGTCGCCTGGGTGAAGTATGGGCGGTCGCGTCAGTGGTGACGTGTATGCACTAGAGACTCGATCCCATGGCTACCTAGCTGAGGGGAAGCTCGTCGGTGGGCGTCGTCAGCATCGTGTTTCCCTCTCGTCGACGAATGTGCGTCGCGGCTGACCCTCCCTTCGGGACGACCGTTCAACCACACGTCTCATCAGCCTCGGCGGCTACACCGCATCTGGGTCTGTCGGCTGTCTCGAGCCCCTTGAACGGTCGACGGAACGACGGAACGACGGAAACATGGAAACATGGAAACATGGTGAAGACGAGAGCGTATAAGGTCGACCCGGTCGCACCTTCCTTGCCATGGCCGAGACCGCCCCTTTCCTCGTAGTCTCTAATGAACGCGCCCAAAACGACTGATTACGCTGCCCAAAACTGTCTCCATTCCCTTTCTTCCCTCCTGAATCCTGCATCCCACCACCATGAGCAAGAAAGACGTCGCTCCAATCCGGCTTCTCCGCACCGTCGACGACGAGGTCGCCGACCGCCAGGAGACCATCCGCAACCTGACCTCGCACGTGTTTGAGGACTGGCCGACCGAGGCTGGAGTACGTATTCTCCAAACGATCAAAGCAGCTGTTGTCCTCCTTTGCCTTCCCTCCGGCTGACCCGAGCAGTTTGACGGCCTGTGCGAAGAGCGTGGCCCCATCGAGATTCCCGTCGTCGGCACCATCCCGCCATGGGCTGCCGGCAACCTGTACCGCACCGGACCCGGCCAGCTCAAGCTCGACGACACACCCAAAGGCACCCACTACATCAGCCACTGGTTCGACGGCCTGGCACACTCGCATCGCTTCGAGATCGTTGCCGGCAGTGACCATGACCACCACGACCACCGTGTCCGCGTCTTCTACTCGTCCCGCCGCCAGTCCGAGGCCGTCGCCCGCCACATCCAGCGCCAAGGCCCCGCCAACCTCTTCAGCTTCGCCCAGCGCCGAGATCCATGTGTCAGCTTCCTCGGCAAGTGCATGAGCACCTTTCGCGCCGCCGTCTCGAGCAGCTCGGCGCGCTTCGGCGAGTCAGACAATGTCAATGTCGTCATCCTCACAGACTTTCCCGGCCCCGTCGGCAGGCCGCCTTCCCTTTCGGCCTCCTCGTCCTCGTCTTCGCCTTCATCCACTTCGTCCACTTCTTCCGGCCATCGCAACAACCTCCCGTCCAACGTCTGGATCACCACCGACGCCAGCATGATGCGCCAGGTCGATCCAGTCACGCTCGAGCCCATCGGCTTCGCCATCCAGGAGGGCCTGCACCCAGACCTCAAGGGCCAGCTCTCGGCTGCCCACGCCCAACGCGACCCCCTCACCGGCGACGTGTACAATTTCAACCTCCAGCTCGGCCCCACGGCTGTCTATCGCGTCTTCTGCGTCTCGGCCGCCACCGGCAAGACCACCATCCTCGCCACCATCCGCTGCGCCGGCAATGCCGCCGCTGGGCCGCGCCCGGCCTATATCCACTCCCTCTTCCTGACGGCCCACTATCTCATCCTCTGCATCCCTTGCACACACATTGCCGCTTACGGCCTCAAGGTCCTCTGGGAGCACAACATTGCCGACAGCATCGAGCCCTTTGACCCGGCCCGACAGACCCGCTGGCTCGTCATCGATCGCACCAGCAAGGCCAGCGGTGTCGTCGCCGACTTTGTGAGTGATGCCAGCTTCTTCTTCCACAGCGTCAACGCGTACGAGGTCGAAGAGAAGGACGAATCTGGTGGCAATGCCCCGCAGGTCTCGCTGGTCTGCGACCTTGTCGACTACCCGAGCTTCGACATCGTCCGCGCCTTCTACTACGACGTCTTGCTGAATCGAAACGGCGCAGCCAGAGAGCTGTATGATGACTCAGCCGTGGCCGAACGCGTCATCCCTTCGCTGTCACGATTTCGCCTGAAGCTGCCCGCTGGGACTGCCGGCGCCAGCAGAGTCACTGCCACGGCCGAACGTCTCTGGTCCGTCTCTGGTCCTCATGTTGGCGAACTGCCCTCTATCAACCGGGCCTATGCCACTCGGCCACACCGCTTCGTCTACAGCATGTGCACCCGCGGCCTCTCGACCCTGGCCGACGGCCTGGTCAAGGTCGACACCACCACCCGCACGTCGCTGTTGTGGGCCGCCCCCCTGAAGGACGTGCCCGGTGAGCCCATCTTCGTGCCGCGACCAAAAGAGGAGGGCGGAGGCGAGGAAGAGGACGACGGAGTGTTGTTGTGCGTCGTGCTGGACGGCCAGGCTGGCTCGAGCTACCTGTTGTGTCTGGATGCACACACCATGACCGAGCTAGGCCGTGCCGAGGTTGGCTTCGCTGTCGGCATTGGCTTTCACGGCGTCCACATAAAAGGCTGACGTCTGTAAAGTTGTACGCAGCTTGTTGTTTGTTGTTCCACCATCTGTGTCGATGCTTTGTAGATGCTTTCCCGTTTTTTAGTCATCCCACTCGATATCCAATTAATAAGCACATTAAAACCATCCGTTTGTGGAAGGAACGCCTTACAAAACTGTTCACTTGTACCTTCCAACGCAGCTTCAATTTGTTGTATTTGGCGCTGAAGTTTTCTCCCAAAAGAGAAAGAGATATCTGACATGGTTGTGATCGTATTCAATAAAATCGTGAGGCTTTCCCGGCCACCACAAATTAACAGAGACAAAAAGAAAATTAGACCGTGAGCTATTCTCACGAACCGAACTCAGGCAAACCCATACATGTCGATCCCATCATAAACCTTTCCATCCATACCCGCACCCACACTCTACCACCCTACCAGTCTTTTTTCCTTCCACCCTAACCAAAACAAAGTCCCATTTTCAACACATTCAAACCGTTACCCTCACGACGATATGCCCAAGGCCGTCTCCAAACAGCTGACGATGGTCGCGCCCGAGGTATATCCGCTTGCCAAACAGGTGGCAGCAGTTCCGGCATCGTACGGACCCAGAGCAGTTGCACAGAGTGCCGTGTCGGCCACAAGAGTTGCCGCGTCGGTGACGGTCGCGAGGTCCGAACAAGCGCTCGGCAGCGAGGTCGGGCAAGAGGCCTCGAGAGCGTTGGTAATGCAGTCGACAACGGACGACCCGGTCGTGCTGCTGGTGAAAGCTGTCGTGGCCAAGCACGACGCTGCGTTGCCAACGCCGTAGGTGCTGAGCGCGGTCGTGCACTCGCCTGCCGCCAAGATGAGATCGACGAGGCCGTCGGCATTCTCGATACTCGAGCAGTCCGGTGGCAGCGTGGCGGTGCACGAGGCCGAGCTGGTGGCGGACGGGGTCGATGAAGTCGTCGACGTGGCTGGACAAGACGCCAGCGCGACCGTGCTCGTCGCCGTCGTCGTCGTCGTGCCGAGACCCAGCGCATCCTCGAGACAGGCATACATCTCGGCGCCGGACAGTGCCGACGAAGCAAAACAGGTCAGCGACGTCCCGACGGCAAACGGACCCAGCGCGGTCTGACACGCGAGAGCGTCAACAGCCACGTCCAGGATGCCCGCAGTCTCAAGGGCGTCACAGCCAGCTGGCAGTGAGCTGATGCAAGTGTCCGCGGCCGCTGTGACCAAACATGTGTAAACTTCCTGGGCTGCTGTCAGTGTCAACGGTGTCGTCGCAATGCATGACGCAATGGAACCACTGTTGTACGCGGTAAGAGCGGTTACGCAGGACGCGAAGTCGATCCCGATCGAGAGGATACCGTCGGTCTCGAGGTTCGAGCAAGCCGTCGGCAGGGTCGTGATGCAGACTGTCGCCGTTGCCGTCGTCACCGATGTCACCGTCGTGGAGCAGGTCGTCGCAGAGGAGCTGGACAACGCGCTCGACGATGTGGACGAGGCCGAAGAAGAGATCGGTGCGCTGGACGACGAGGTCGCCGAAGAGGTGGGTGCCGAGGTAGACGGCACCGACGAAGACGACGAGGGAGTAGACGACGACGAAGTAGGAGCAGACGAGGTCGACGAAGCAGACGAGGCTGACGACGAGGAGGCCGACGACGAAGTAGCTGACGACGAAGTAGCCGACGACGAAGTAGCCGACGAAGAAGACGTCGGTGCAGACGAGGTCGACGAGGCCGACGACGAAGTAGCCGACGAAGA